>JAODXP020000018.1:12458157-12526376 GCA_027497455.2 Sardinella longiceps
CTTGTGTGTATGCAGTGCAGGTGTGGGCCGCTCAGGGACGTTTGTCGCACTTCTGTGGCTGCTGCAACTCTGCGTGCGAGGGGTTCCACCTGATGTGAAAGCGGCTGTCCAGGACTTGCGAAGACACAGAGTAATGATGGTACAGAACCTGGTGAGGAAATAATTATAAAGACTCCTCCAGTGGCTTTCACTCCATAATATCTCAACATCAAAGAGACAGTGTTTACAATGACTATGGAACCCTTGAAGATAAATTATTGTGTATGTGAAGTCTCATATAGACTGTTGCATATATCATTGTATTTCTAATGTCATATACTCTATGTATAACATACTGTATCTGTATTGATGATGTTTAATTGCCGGCATGTCTCATTGGTGTTTTTCAGGAGCAATATATTTTTGTGCACAAGTGTTTGATTCGTTGGCTGGCGGCAGAGAATAAACAACTTAGAGTACGGTGAGGCATAAAAACATGCATACACAATGATTTGCATCATATTCAATGATTTATTACCGGTACACTTATTGAGATGTCCGCCTTACTCCCAGCTTGAATGTGCATTATTCATCGAAATATGCCAATTGTGTAGTTAATTAACCCCCTGGCTACGTACTGTATCACATGGCTCTTTATAATGCCATAAAATGCTCCCATCGCTTTTATGGCACTTCAATTCAAACTATGTGTGGCTACTAAAGTGAAGATACCTGCAATGATAAAGTGCCTCTGAAAGATGGATTGGTGAGTGAAGTACATGTAGTACAATTGCTCATCCTAGACAAAAGCTGAACTTCAATAGCACTATCACACTGAAATGTTAAGAACAAAAACATCATGTCATACGCAAACTGAGATCAGACAATGATCCATTGTCTGTTGTTGCCCCCCACCTCCCACTGCTGCTTTATAAGTAGCACTCTACTCTACCATGCTCCCTGATTCTTCACTACACTAACTGTGTTGCACACACCATAGCAAACATTCCTGATCATCCTCTCAACTGGTTCTTCAATCTTCTCCCATCTGGCCGCAGAGCAGATACTGGGCCCTGGACTCAAATAAAAACCCATTTGTCTCCTCTGGTGGCAATCCCGATTCCTTTGAGTGTCCACCTGGTTCTTGATGTGAAGTAGGGGATACATAGGAGGAACAGAAGAAATTAGAGGGATTTATGTTGTATGTTACAAAGTTATGTGACTGAGGCTATGCATGTGGGAAATGTTGTTCATGTTGCTGTGTATGTCTGGGACTCTTTCTTAGACACCTAAGTTATTCATGTTTGCTATTTGGAATATTGTGATGTGATGTGTGATGTGTGATGTGAAAAAATAATCCCTAATTATGATTCTGTCTATCTATTATTTTTTCCCACCGGCTACACTCTACTGTGAATATTCTAACAGCTTAACGGGTTGGAATGTGACACAATATTTTCTTGTTTAATAAGATTTTACTTCCATATTTTACAACTCACAACCTGTCATTTTGCTCAGACAATTCTGTGCACACTCAAACCAGAGAGGATTCAAGCGGAGGGAGAGGTGTTAATGCTGGTTCAGTTCCTGGTTCTATTTTTGCAAGGGGGGGGGGGAAAAATCCCCCTTTTTTATTGTGATGTTCTATTTTTGTAAGGGGGAGGGGGGGGATCCCCCTTTATGCAGACTTAAAGAATCTTTTCTTATTGTGATGTAATGCATTTATGCAGACAGGAAGTATTCCAGTTTGCTCCCATTGAAATGTATTCGCCTTATTCACCCGGAACGTTCTAAAGACGTTGAGGGGTACACTTCAGGGGTACACTCGGCTACACCGTTGCTACACAGCCAGCTGTCATGGCGCCTCACTGTTGTGTGCCGAAATGCACATCATCAAAGAGGAAAAAATCATACCGTGGGCAGACTCTCCACCGTTTCCCAAAAGAGCAGGCACTTCGTTTAACTTCCGTACACCTCAAGCGTTAAATTACGTTAAATTGCGTCAAAATGGCCGCCAGGTGAATAACGCGAATGATGGTTTATCTTGGTCAGTATTCCATGATCTTTGCTCAAACAGGTTCAGTGCTCTTCCGTGTGCGTAGATTTGATTCTTACCGAAATCAAGAAATCTAACAGATTTCTTTGTAAGAGCGATGGGTGAATGAGGCCTTTTGCCTTTACGTACTGTATACAACAGGAAACAAAAGGTGAAAGGAGAAGGAAGTGAAACTTGTGAACAGTTCATTTAAAAGAATAGGAATAATCTGTAACAGATATAGATAGTGACCTTTGACCTTTTAGTCAAAGCGTGTTTCCCTTTCATTAACAGATCCCAGAGTGCACCACTGCAGGTCAGCCAGGACACCCGGCAGATCAGTCATTCACGTCCCAAAAGCATGGAGGTCAAACGGCCCTCCATGCGACAACAGTCGAGTCCTGGTGTCATGCAATCTCTGAACACACAACTGCAGAGTGTCCGACCTGCCAATCTACTGAGAAGGCTACTGCCCTCAACTGCCAGGACAGGCAAAGCCACAGACTCTGACTTGTAATGAACTTGGCCCAAGCAAACACACACACACACACAGAGAGAGAGAGAGAGAGAGAAACACATACTATGGGAAACAGTGCTGGTAACTCTGGATTGACACACACTCATCTGACATGAACCCATAGGATGGATATGCCTTTCTCGTCATTGCAAGAAACACTCTTGTTCAGTTCCCATGGGTTTCTATGAGGATAAGAGTGCACTTGTGTGTGTGTGTGTGTGTGTGTGTGTGTGTGTGAGAGAGAGAGAGAGAGAGAGAGAGAGAGAGAGAGAGAGAGAGAGAGTGTGTGTGTATGATGTCATAGTGTCGTTTTTTTTCTCTCTGCAGCCAGACCGGTCCCTCTGCTTCAGAATGATCAGCTCTCTTTGTTCCCCCACAAAAATGAAGATTAGAATCTAGTGTCATGTTATTTTTTCTCACTTTGTCTATATTTTTGTTTTTTTTATGTTTGTTTGTTTGTTTTACTTAAATGGCTGATAAACTGTATTGACTATCTTGATGGTTTTCTGTCGTTATTCAAACCCCTACTTTAGAGAGACCACTTGAGAAAAGTTGATTTTACAGTATTTGTCATGCAAGGCAATCAAATGATAGGCTACATAAAGTTACCTTTTAGGCATGTTACTGCATATTAAATCATAAATGTAGGCTTTTAGAAAATATATACCAACAGGCCTAGGCTGATAAACCAAATAGGTGTACGTAGGCCTATCAGCTGTAGACTGGATTCACTGAAGCCCTACACTATACAGGATTCTGATTAGGAGGTTTTGTTTTGCTTTGTCACTGGATGAGTTTGAAATAAGATTATAGCGATTAAATTCAAAATGCTGTTTCAATCCTCGTGACTTTTCTTGCTTTCTTGATGTGGTAGTAGTAGGCCTAAATCAGGGGCGTAACTGTCGCAGGTTCAGCGGGTGCGGCCGCAGCAGGGCCCGTGGCCTTCCAGGGCCCGTCCGTCGCCACCTGCGTATTGAGTATTGGCTTTGATTTTCAGCTCAGTGGCGTATCTAACTTAATAGGGCACTGTAAACGATATGCAAATGCTTTAAAAGAGTCAGTTCCGAGGCACTCAAGATGCAATATAAAAAGTATTTATTTGGCTACAAAAACTGCACACGTTTCGGCCACAAGGGCCTTCGTCTCTTGTCATGTTTTGCATCTATAATGTATTGATGCTGCTGTGATTGTGATTTTTTTATATGTTTTGTTTTGTTTTTCTAATGTAATGTACTTTGTGTTTCTAATGTACTTTGTGTATTTTAATGGTGGACCCCAGAGAGACTAGCATCCACTTTGGTGGAAGCTAATGGGGCTCCAAATAAAGAATAATAAGAATAAGAAGTCTAGTGGCCTAATAGGTCTAATGCATTTGGGGAGAATAACTTTTGCATAGTTTTGAAACTGCATTGAATTAACTTAAGGACACCTAAAATTCACAACAAACAAATCCTATAAGATTTTTATTATCCTATTTAGAAATCCTATTGGAGTTTTATAATCCTACTGGACAAGTTTGACTCCAACAAGGAACATCCAATTGGAATATCAAGAAATCCTAAAAGGATTATTGCAATCCTTTAGAATCCTATTGGGGGAAAAAACGAAAATCCAAAAGGATTTTTTGATAAGGGATCCTGCAGCACGACATACCTTTTCCTACACCAGATATATGCAAATGCGTTTAAATTATTATCAACATATAGTGATAATAATCAGCGAAGTGAACAACAACGTGTATTTTGGTAGTATAATTTGCATTATTAGGGATTGTGGGATAGCCGTAGCCTAATGAACCTGCGCATTAGGCTACGTACAGTTGATTTGAGTTGAGTTGAGTTGATAGCTGTCGAAATCTAAACAGAGGTGGTTTTCAGAAAAAAAAACGAAGATTCCAACGTATAGTAGGATATCTGTAACGTTGCATATTATTTGAGGTTTCAGTCACTAAAAATCGCTGGGCTACTTTTGATAAGACGTAGCCTAACGTTACTGTAGTGAAGGATTTTTTTCTAATATGGATGAGTGGTGAGTTTTTATTCATGGAAAAGAAGAGTCGAGAAAGAGCCAATTTGACTTAAAATCGGACGAGGACTGCTCAAAAGTAAGTTAAGAGTTTTGTGCATGGTGCGCCGTCACCAATGTTTTTCCTCTTTATTTAGGCTAATGAATGTGCGCTCGCTGTGACCAATTTGCGTAACGTTAACGTTACGATTAGCCTGGGCTAGGCTGTTCTGTTTCTTCTTCTTCCCTGGCATTCGTGGGCATTTGGGGGGACAGCCTTGATAATCTTGCATGGGGCAAGAGAGACTCAGCATTAACATTTATGCATTTAGCAGAGTTTTTTTATCCAAAGCAACTTACATAAACAATGAAGCTACAACACAATACAATTTAATACTTTCCTATTTGCTAAACCGGAATGAAGTGCAAGAGGGTGATCTTGTGCGTAGAAGAGGCCTAGGCTACATTTGTCATTTATGTGTACAGTGAGTCCGTTTTGACGTTTGATGGAGATGATGAGTAGCTAATGCATGTAAGTTAGAGTTAGGCTAACACAAGGTCTCCATAATATTTTTTATTTTCTTGGGCTAAGGGGGGGGGCGTGATAGACTTGTTACGCCACTGGCCTAATAGTCCAGGCAAAGTAGCATTTTTCGCAGGACTAATTGTAAAAGAATTTTTTTCAGCTTGGATCATTTCTATGAGATGTCCAGAACAACATACTAAAAGTCCTAAGAAATCGTAGTTGAGGAAATGTAAAAATGGTAGAGCAAAGTTAATTTCCCATTGAAATAAATGGGATTTGAGTGGATTTTGGAGGAAAATGTACACTACTAGTACATTTTGGCCTGAAGCATGCAGGGGAAACCACTTTCACCATATATCCCATACATTTTCTGAAAGCAAACACCCTCAGGATTTTCTATAACATGGTATGGTTTGACATTGAGGTATGCCCCACCCTCCTCATTACAATATACCCCAAAATTAAGAAATTTGGCATTTTCAAAATGGGCCATTTTTGGTGACATTTAGGCCAGCAGTGTGTAGGGAAAACATATTAGACCCCATAAACCATATATTTTCTGAAAGCTTATATGCCCAGGATTTCACCCAAAAAGTTTTTCTCACATCCCACCCACCTCCTTATTTTAAAGCTTATGCCTATTTTTGAGGAAAATGAAAAAATATGTGCATTTCTTGAACAAAAGTGCCTATGGAATATATTAGAAAGTAATAAACCTTGAAAAGTTATATGTTTTTTGAAAGCAGAGGGCCTCAGGATCTAAGTAAACAGACATTTAGATAGGTTCCACCCCCTCCTGCCATTGATACCCATTTGTAGATCAGCTGGTATTGGTGATTTTGGTGTATAGCCAATGCATTTGGACCTGAGGTATTCAGAGAAAACTAATCTACCCCATATGCTATACCTTTTCTGAAAGCTTACATCCACAGGGTGTCATATAAAATGAATTGAGACAGGTCCCACCCTCTTCATCTCTTCACTATCCATGTATATGAGTGTATTTGGGGCTAATTTGATTAGTGTATAGGCCATTTGCATATTAAAATATTTTTTCAGAAAAACTTGTAATACAAAAAATGCTACTTTTCATGAGTACTTTCATTGTACAAAGTTTTATTTCGGTAGGACTAAAGGAAAAAAAGAGCCCTATTAAGACCTGTTCTGGCCTATGTTGGTGAACATATCGTATTGATGAGAATTTAACATATTTCCTCAACTAGGATTTCTTAGGACTTTTAGTATGTTGTTCTGGACACCTTAAAGCAATTATCTAAGCTGAAAAAAATTCTTTTACAATTAGTCCTGTGGGCAGGGCTCAATGTTGAGCACAGCCCTAATTGCTAAGCTTCAGCCTATGAGCGCAACGCCTGGTTGAAAATCCTTTCTTCCATGGCCATTGTAAAGTTGTGCGTGTTTTTAGGGCCACGACTGAGAATGAATATTTTCCTGAGGAGAGCGAATGGTTAAACCATAGGCAACAAAACTAAACACATACCGTTAACACGAAGAAACAAAATTTGCTCCGTGCAAATGATACACGCAAAACAGACAAGATTGAGTCAAGTTTAAACAGGGTCACTGCTGTGATTAAACCGTACATAGGCATGAAACATAAATCGTACACGAAACAGTCACTCAGTCTATCGGAAACTTACGTGTCGTGAGGAAGTAATGAATGGTAATGAATGGTTAATATTTTACAATGGAAAACTTGGAAACATTAGTTCCCTGATGCATTTGCCTATCTATGCGTAAAACACTGTGTCCATTTTTGACCGAACATTTGAATCGAACCGACTTGCTCTCACAATGTGCAAGTATGAGCAAGGTATTTTATGCTGCTACTACTACTCATAGATTTCCATATAATAACAAAAAACTATCCATTGCCTATCCAATCCAACCGCAAACGTGTGACACTGAAAACTTTGCAACCGGTAGCCTACGTTTTTCATTTTTTAAAAAACTATCCATTGCCTATCCAATCCAACCGCAAACGTGTGACACTGAAAACTTTGCTACCGGTAGCCTACGTTTTTCATTTTTTTATTAGTCTGTCTTACCCAGATAGAGATTTTTCTATACCACTCTGGTCCTACCATAGACAGGCCTTACGGTAGAGTTGTGCTCAACATTGAGCCGCGTAGGCAACAGCGAGGGTTGTGCTCAACATTGAGCCCAGCCCACATTGAGGCTGCAAGTCCGCAGCTGGGGATACTTGCAACATTGAGCCGCGTAGGCTACAGCGAGCTACAGCGAGGGTTGTGCTCAACATTGAGCCCAGCCCACATTGAGGCTGCAAGTCCGCAGCTGGGGATACTTGATTCAACCCGGCCACAGCATTGCATTATGGGTAACAATGGACGTAAATTTGTATAATACAATTTTAGCTAAACTAGAAGCCCACGTAGTGGCCGAAAACCCCATCAGAAACAAATAATAATTAGTAATAGTAGCCTGTTTACATTTTTTGTTGTAATTTGGTTTGTATTGCCCAGAATAGCCCCAGCCTCAAACGCACCGTAAACATGGGGTATATTTCTACGATTACCTATTTCGACCTATTTTAAAATAATATTTGACAAATATAGTTTATATGCAAGGACATATTCATACGGACTACTTTTAACCATGTCTACACAACAACGTCAATGAAATTTCCTCATTGCAGAGAATGAGCAGAGAGAGCCGTAGGCCTACGACTACCGTCACCGTGGGAAGTAGGTGCGCGAAAGTAGTCCCTACAGAGAAGATTGAAGAAGTTAAGACTATACTTTCAGGGATCATTTCTATAGTCATTGACTTGGAAATGCGTTTCTAAAGTGTTTGGTCTCGCTATCCACGATGACGAGGCACAGTGTCCTTTCCTGAGCGCGAATCGGGTGATAATAACGGAGTAATCTGGAGTTATTACTATTGATGACCGTTCCGACAGGTTGAAAACCTTAGGAGGGAAGGGGCATGTTCAGAGTGGTTAGTTAATATTGTTAAAATCAAAGAAATATTTGTATTATGGAAAATGGTCTGTATTAAATTTAATTAGGGCTGAAAAACTTAACGTTACAATGTCAGAAACTTTATAAATGTGGAGTGTCGCTCACTTAGCTAAATTGCAGTTTTAATCTGAAGAGAAGTAGGCCTACAAAGAATAATGCTTTCCATCATTGCGCATATGAAACTAAGTAGCCTATCGCACTAAACATTTAATGTTGGCTGTCAAATCGCCTCTTTCAACCCGGCTATAGCATTGCATTATGGGTAACCATGGACGTAAATTTGTATAATATAATTTTAGCTAAACTAGAAGCCCACGTAGAGACAACTTGGGCTGGTATGCGTTACATTTAGGCGTTTTTTGTTTTATTTAGCCAAACTAGAAGCCCACGTAGTGGCCGACAACCCCATCAGAAACAAATAATAATTAATAATTAAGTCGGTATGCGTGTTTACATTTTTTGTTTTATTTTGGTTTGTATTGCCCAGAATAGCCCCAGTCTCAAACGCACCGTGGGGTATAATTCTACGATTACCGTATTCGACCTATTTTAAAATAATATTTGACAAATATAGTTTAGGCTATATGCAAGGACATGTTCATACGGACTACTTTTAGCCAATGTCTACCACAACGTCAATGAAATTTCCTCATTGCAGAGAATGAGCAGAGAGAGCCGTACGACTACCGTCACCGTGGCAAGTAGGTGCGCGAAAGTAGTGCGTACAGAGAAGATTGAAGAAGTTAAGACTATACTTTCAGGGATCATTTCTATAGTCATTGACTTGGAAATGCGTTTCTAAAGTGATTGGTCTCGCTATCCACGATGACGAGGTGCAGTGTCCCTTCCTGAGCGCGAATCGGGTGATAATTTCGGAGCAATCCGGCGTTATTACTATTGATGACCGTTCCGACAGGTTGAAAACTTTAGGAGGGAAGGGGCATGTTCAGAGTGGTTAGTTTACATTGTGAATATCAGTCTGTAAATTGTTACCTAGTCCCTATTTCGGAACGTAAGATTGAGTAGCTTCTTGTTCCCTATGAGTAGGCTCTTGAATTAATTTCAAGTAGATATGAATTGTGGATTGTCGCTCGCTTAACTAAATTATAGGCCCTGTCCCATTAGGCTACTACCACGTTTTGAATCAAGAGGGGGGACAAAGAATGAAGACGTAGGATTATTTACGCGGCTACAGGAGTGAAGTTTTTTTTCCATTTTTTTCATGAATGAATGTGGTTTGAATGTTAATGTGGTTGTATCTTCTTTGTTGTTGTTATGGGTTTTTTTGTGTGTGTTTGTCTTATTGTATGTATTATAAATATAATAATAAAAATTGATCACAAAAAGACATTTCAGGTAGTGTTCGGCCTGCGGACCTTGCTGAATTTGGGTTGGACTAGCTTACTACTCTGTGCTACTCAGGAAACTCAGAATGCTCGATTGCCCACCTTGGTCTAGCAGCAATCGAAGGGGAAAAATATATATTTCAAACTAATTGTCTATCTACCAAGAAGTAAGCTAATACTTCTACATTGTCCAGACTCAAAGTGTGGTCAATCAGGCTAGGGTCAATCGCCTGACAAGCCAGACTATAAAATAAAGTGTATAGTCTGGCCATGATGGATACTGTAAAGTGTAAATCCTAGGGGCTTTCAAACTGCCTGTGCATGCGGTGGGTAGTGCTACGACCAGAGCCATAAAAAGAGCTTTGAATGGCTGACTATGACCAATCAGAGCAATACTGAGCGGGCCCAACGACTCACTGCCCACAGAGAGCGTTGTGATTGGCCAGAGACCACCGATGTTTGAATCAATAGGCAACTGAGAAAAATTCAGTAGCGCTCCAGCCCATATTTCTGTTTGACTTCTAATGGTTTAAAATGACAATTATTGTTCATAGTTGAGGACAATGGCATCTCACACAAGGTTATTGGCCTTGTTCACTCAGGATGAATCCCATTCTGGCCAATCAGTGATCGTTGAGAATGCAGCGCGAGAATACCATGGGCTGCATTCAGCGCTGATCCAATCCGATCCAAGTAAATGCAGTTTATCCACCTCTCAAATTTTGGAAATTTTGTCCACCTCTTAATTGAGTTTATGCACCAAATACTAATTTTAATATTGGCAAATCACTTTATCTTAATTTAAAACTTAAAACCACAGCAGCAATCTTTCATCATCAAACATATTCTGCATGTCTTTTTAAACATTTGATTATTATATTGCTGCCCACTTTGCAGGGATCGCAAAATGTAGTATACCCAGCTCTTATTTCACCACTACAACACTGATACTACACAGAAGAATGGGCTACAAAACCTAGAGTATTTGTTTCAGCTATTTTCTGATCAACCTTGACTTCCCCTACATCAGGGGTGTCAAACTCAGGGCCACATGAACATTGGGCATTGCAATGTTTTGGTAGATTTTTGAGGCATCCAACAATTACCCACACATTTTTCAGCCAAATAACCAAAACAGATGATGTGTAAATTTGAACAGGCTTTTTTATGCAATGTATAATTAATCATGTATGATACACAAGTGTTTATGATACAGTGCAACCACCTGCTCTCAAGTCCAAAGAGATAAGTGGCAGAGGTGATGTGTATATAGAGTCCACGTTTTTGCTGTGTGTGTGTGTGTGTGTGTGTGTGTGTGTGTGTGTGTGTGTGTGTGTAAAAGTTTTAGATGTTGGTAAAAAGTATTTTAATGACACACACAGTGTCATTTCCTTCCTCCTTTTCAGTTCATGGACCAGAGTCCCCATCCGTACTGGAGGCGTTTGAAGAAGTTCACATGGTGACTAAATCCACAAGAGGTGACAGTCAGGCAGCAACAGCTCCATAGTGTTTGGTTTGCCTGCCGCACTGTTCTACAATCAACATGAAACTCCTCCGAGAAGGAAAAGGCGCTGTGTCCATGGCAACCACCCCTGTCTCACTCCATCTTGAGATTGAAAGTTCTCACTTCCCAGCGACTAACAAAATGAGCCCAAGTATGTGTGAGTGTTTATATACACACTTTGTATACTTTTTTTTGTCCTTTTTGCAAACTCACAGATGCAGAAGAAGGCTAGAGCTGCATCCCCATTTCAATCAGGACCGAGGTGAGATGGGATTGAAAGGGCAGTGAACTAAAAATAAATAAATAAGCACAGTAAAAAATACAGTTGTAGTGTAATGTAATATAGTGAGTGTGAGTGTGAGTGTGTGTGTGTGTTGTGTGTGTGTGTTGTGTGTGTGTGTTTTCAAGCACGTCCATGACCAGCTGAGCGTATATTATACGTGTATGTCTGCGCAGTGGTCAAAAGGCAAAGAGTCAGGGGGGGAAAAGACAACATAATAAAATTGACACATTTTTCAAAGGAAAAACAATAGTGGCACACAAAATAAGCAAGGCCACTTCATTTTTTCTGCAGTAAAAAAAGACAGTCTTTTGGCAAAGAGTGTGTCTGAAGACACAGACAAACAGGATAGGGTAAAGAAAACAGACAACAGAGAGAGCACAAGACAGACATTCATACAGGTCAAATAAATGAACGGAGAACATAAGCGCAAGACAAAGAGAGAGAGACAGAGAGAGAGAGAGAGTCAGAGGGAGACAGCTGGTCAAGGTCGGTGCAGCAGGCGCTTCTCCATCTCTCCCTCCTCCTACAGGGCCTATTGGATGGTGCCTGCCGTCATGGTGAGGGCTTCCTGGATCTCGCGCACAGTGAGGATGCGGGCCAGCATCTGCTCCACCTGCTGGCGGGGGATGGGCTGCGCCGAGTACCAGATGGGACTGTTGGGCGCCACCACGGGCTCAGGGGTCAGATAGAATGTGTCATTCCTTCCCTTTGCAGTTTGAGGACTGAGGCAAAACACACAAAACACACACAAACATTAGAGGCTGGGTCAGAACAACAGCCAGACACCTACCAGATCATGCACAATTTTTACATCTCATTTTAACTGGATCAAATGTGACAAGTTTATTTCCACAAATTCCTTTGAAACCATTTTTAAACATAGCATAGTTCTGCATAGCATGCAAGTGTCTGTGTGTGTGTGTGAGTGATAGAACGTGTTGGGTTTTGTTTGGGGGGGGAGGTGTCCGACCGGTAATAATTGGGGGATTTGACAGGTTAGTTATTGACTAGGGATGTGGCTTCTACTTTGGGCTCTAAGTGAGTGTAATGCGTTGTGTTGTAGAGGTGATAAGTGAAGAGTGTGTGTTGAAGGGTTTGTTGTTATTTAGGTTTGTTGTTTTGCTTGGTTGGCAGGCAATAAACCGGTCCTGCAGGCATTTTGGAGCTCCCTGTACCTCAGCCTCCGTCTTCCATCCTTCAAGCTGCCACAACCCCCCTGGCGCAATATATCTATTGCTGGATTTGTGGTATATTTGTGTTTGAACTCCTCTATATTAGAAGAGGACGTGTTTTTATGTGTGTGAGGCCTTACCACTTGAAGAGGTAGAAGTCATAAAGCTTGATCGGACAACGCAGTGGATTCTCTGGGTGTTCAGACTGCTCAGCATACATATCATCTGTCACTAGAGAGAAAGAGAAAGAGAGAAAGCAAAACTGATGTTAACATTGTTGTTAACATTTGGTCTGAACTTTGAAAGAAACAGATGTGGACTCTTGGGGTAGCCCTCCAGAGATGGTCCCAACCCTCAGCCCTTCAGTCAGTCACAATCCCATAATGCCTGAATGAGCTGTTTGCCGCACTGTGCCAATGTACCCTTCCCTTGCCTGAGGAACAGAGATTTGGGTGTGTGTGGGTGTGTGTATGTCTGTCTGTCT
This sequence comes from Sardinella longiceps, assembly GCA_027497455.2. Taxonomy (NCBI): domain Eukaryota; kingdom Metazoa; phylum Chordata; class Actinopteri; order Clupeiformes; family Clupeidae; genus Sardinella; species Sardinella longiceps. Next base: position 12,471,007 of record JAODXP020000018.1, read on the forward strand.
GTCTGCCTGCTGAGGGAAGCTCCAGGCTCCTCAGACGTTCATCTTTGTGCTGGAGAAGAGGAAGCAATTCAAAGTTTCTTCCCAGCCCTTGAGCAGGGAAAGTAGAGTAAAATGTGCTCCACCAGATCCACCAGCACGCGCTCCAGCCACCCCTTAGTCTTAACTAACCAGCCACCCCTTAGTCCTTAGTCTTAACAGAGCCCGTTTAAGGCAAGCCGGAGCACTCCCTACCACACCATTTAACCTGCAATTCCAATTGCAGTTCCGCTGTGAGCTGTTTTTACCCCTGACTGACTAACATTCTGCTACTATATATTCTGGTGAACAGGGAATGACTTGCTGCGTCATGTGACAGACACTTTGTGATTAACAAAAAATCCTAAAAATGTTATTTGTGGTCTGAGAATGAAGTCAATTTACCATGCATCGCATGCATGAATACAATTGAAAGCATCCCCACATTCTCTATCCTTGTCTGGTACAGTAACACTACAACACGAGACAAGACAAGGTTGGAAGGGGTTGTGCGTTAGAGCAAGTAAAATCATAGGCGCCAACCTCCCCTCCCTCTCTTCCATTTTCTCATCACGGGTTATCAGAAAGGCAAGATAAATCATAGCCGATCCCTCACATCCAGCACATAGTCTAATTAATCTCCTCCCATCAGGCAAGAGATATAGAAGCATCACTACATCCACATCCAGATTTAGGAACAGCACTTACCCACTGACTATCAGACATCTTAACCTGCCATAACTTCCCACTCTCTATGCACTTTACGTTTAATGCACTTTATTATCTTCAGCATATTCTGTAATTTAACTGCTGTCCAATGTCTGCTGGGACACTCTCTGTTTACTGTTTATGTCTACCCATAGTTATATTTATTGTATGTGCTTTGCAGCTGTGTGTCTTGTCCATTGTTTGTATTGTTTTTGTTTGTGTGTTTGACTGATGTTGGGGATGTGCCACAACACATTCCTATCAACTTTGTTGACATGGCAAATAAACTCTTGAACTTCATATTATCTATAGGGCTAAATAGCACCTAGTGAGTGCAAGAGACACAGGTGGGGTTGGCGTGCAGTTTTTCTTAAGCCTTTACTTCAATCATCCTGTAGGGGGAGTAGTTGTGACTCTTACCTTTCTGTCCCAGATGGCCTGCCCCTTTCAGGTATCGGATGCTGGTGCTCTTGTCTTTTGGATTGGACGGGTTCTTCTTAGTGTGTCGGAGCACTTTGGAGAAGGCCACCTTCATGTGCTGGTCCACCGTCTTCAGATGGAAATACCTGAGGAAGAAGGAAGGGACGGGAGAGAGAGAGCATCAGATCAAGTGGAGGTATGAGGGGTGGAACCGCAACATGAGACAAGAGGTCAGTGGAGGCCGATGTGTGAGGGGAGATCATGTTCAGCGAATGGAGGCAAAAGGGTCTTGCTGTTTTAGTAAAGCTTGTCTTTAGTAGTTGCCTTTTAATGTGAACAGCTGACCAGTTTTTGCACAAAATACTCAGCAAAATTAAATGCTGCAAAAGAGAAACTGAGATGGTGTTGTGATGTGTGTGTCTTGTGTGAGTGAGTGACAGAGAGAGAGAGAGAGAGAGAGAGAGAGAGAGAGAGAGAGTGTTTGTGTCTTACTTAGTGTTGAAGAACATGAGGGTGGTGAGTAGTGTGGCGGGGGAATGGGCTCCCAGCTGTTTGCACTCCCACAACATCTCCTCTGTGACGTGGCTGGGGATCATGTAGCCTAGCCGACACACACACACACACACACACACACGCATTAAATCATCTCCTCACATCATCTGTAGTGTGGACACGTTATTAAATAGAGGCTCCAAAACACTGAATGGGCTGCGGGGGGAAAAAATGCTGGGCATACAAACTGGAAAATCTTATTACGTATGGAAAGCTCAAACTACATTGGAACAACATTCAACACAAATAACACAAATGTGCATGCATCTATACATGTGTGTGTGTGTGTGTTCATTAGAGCCAAAGATCTTACTGAGGGGGTGTATGCTAGGTTTCCATGGCTCCAGTATCCGGTGGAGCCACTCGTGGAAGCGTGTGTAATACGGGTCCGAAAACACATCGTCTACCCGGCCGTTTTCAAAGAGATACTGCAAGAGAGGAGAGATGCACAGCATACCTGAGCAGTGAGCACATATGCAATCAGAGGGCCGTTTCCCAATGCCAGAGTTGCTAACTAAGTCGGTTGCAATACAATATCTCATTGCCAACTAACTAATGCTTTTGGGGACACAAGGCCTACAACACAATGAACACACTGAATCCCACCGTATAGCTACCGTATAGAGACATGCAGTACACCCATGTGAAATTGTATATGTGTGTGTGTGTCTGTGTGTGTGTGTGTGTGTGTGTGTGTGTGAGAGAAAGAGACGCACCTTCTGTATACATAGGAACACATAGTAGAGCACGTCCGCCTCATAGGTCTCCCCCTCCAGGCCCCGGGCCTCTTCCGTCATGAGCGCCAGCGCTACATTCAGCTCTGCCACCGCACACGACACCAGGTCCTCCTGGAACCGCAGGGGCTGCCGGCCTACACACACATACACACACACAATCAAAATAGAAAACAGTCCCTCAACCAATTTGAAGCAGTAAGTATGTCCAAAAACACACACAGTCCTCACACAAACTAATCAAGCAAGTGAGTGAGTGAGGCGCACACACACACACACACACACAATGCAAAGACAACACATATCATGTGTTACTGAGTTCTAGCTGTAGGCCAGCATGTGCATATGTGTAATGACTCACGTCCGATAGGCGCTAGTTTGGAGGCCTGCTCCTTGTCCAGCTCTGCGTTCTTGCGCTGGGCCCAGAGGCGCCACACCTCCAGACCCTCCTCAGGCTTCAGGCTGTTGGGCAGCAGCATCTCCGGTGGGGCCTGCTGCTGGGCCTCCACCTCTGACACCGTTACAGTCTGACCCTACCGGGAGGACAAGGCCAGTCATTCAGTGCACTCCGCACTCGGCACCACATTAAGGCAACTCGTACATCTCACTCATGTACAGTAGGCTCTCTCATTCGTACAGTAGTCTTCTCTCAACCTAATAACTATCTATGCGGATCTCATGGATCCCATGACAAACAGGCATTGTGTCAATAAAATGTGATTGGTGATGACAGGTGTTTCAATACATTTACAGTATGTGAAACAGATTTCTTTAAAGGGATATGGCACCTTTTAATGAAATTTGTTTCATTTTTATTGCCATATCAGCATCATATATAGCCTGGGAGTTCCCATGCTGCGTGCTTATTTCATTTCACTCTGCAAAGCAGCATGGTGACCATGGCCGTTTTTCTCGCCTGCTCTCGGTATCCAATCCCAGAACTAAAAGGGATTTGTACGGCCCTCGATTGCATTTTACGTCACGTGGTGGCTCTGGTATTGGCTCCGAGGTATGTACAGACGCTATGATAGACATTCGTAGCGCCCAATAAACTGCTCTGGACAATCGTAAACGATGCTTCCGCTACGAGAAATGCAATAGGTAGGTCCCCAGACTAAATATCACTTGTGACTTGAGTTTGGCATTCACCAGGCTACATCAAATACCTTATATCTTATCTTATCAAATATCTTATCTGGAGTTACATACAGTATGTGGGTAAAGCATTTTCAAGTTAAGCTTTAGCATGGGCACTGGAATGTATCCAGATATCTAATCTTTGTCTACTTTAGATTCCAGCTCTTATGCTAAGCTAAAGCTAAAAACGGGGTTGAAAGATCGGAGACCAAAATGCTTTTACCAACATAGGTAACTCCAGGTAAGAGGGTGAATAACCCATTTTCATAAACAGGTGGAATATCCCTTAAAAGCTCTATCCTTTTCCTTCACCTGCAGCTGTTGTTCCTGGACCCCAGTGCCCTGCGTCTGGATAATCTGCTGTTGTTGCGGATCCCAGATCTGGAGCGACTGCGTGCCGTTATTGTAAGCCCCAGTCACTGTTTGCACGGCCACAGGGATGTGGATGTTGCCGTTCATGAACTGTGCTGGGAACAGCGTGTTGGCCAGCATCTGCCCAGCCTCCTCCTGGCCCGTGGCTGGTGCCACCTGTGTCGCTCCTGCCGTGACGCTGGCCACGGCCATCTTGAGCTGCTTGTCGTCTGTGCCGCCGGCGGTGGTGGTGGCAGCGGGTGCGGCTACCTGGAGGGTGGTGGTGCCGTAGGCGTCCTGGGGGATGGCGATGTGGGTGATGCCCTGCTGCTGGGCTGGAGCCGAGTACACAGGGATGGTCCACGTCTCACCTGGGCACAGAGACACAAAGATTCACAAGACATTCCAGATCTCTCACTTACATCTCACAAGGCTAGTATAAAACAGTCAATAATCTCTTGGAGTATGGCATTAAGTTTAACAACAACTCCGGAGGCAGGGCAGGTGGGTGTGAGTGAGTGATAATGTGTGTTTTCATCAAAATCTAGTAATTCAACAAATGCAAAGCAAACAGACAGATGTAGAGTTAAGGAGAGTCTCCCTTAAGGTCAGAATCACCTTCATACACATTACACAGTAAGTGTAACATGGAGCCTAGTGTAGCCCTATCATGTATTTAGTTTAGTCTTCATGTCTAGTGTACACATGCAGAAACGCGCACACACACACACTCACGCACGCACGCAATATAATGTTGCCTTTGACATGGTTTGTTCTAGGCATCTTATGACAACACTACATTTGTGTGAGACTTGTTCAAGAATCTTAAGGCCCAGTGATGTTTGCAGTCTTGTGCTGAAGTACAGCACACAAAGTCATAACATGTAAAGTTATGCTACTGTACCTTGTGTTAGCTAGTATTTGCATCAACGTATTCTGGAGGACTACAGCCATCCAACCACTGCCTAAATAAATAGCAACTTTATGCAAATTATGACATCCGTAAGCATCTGTACATTTTGTTGTTTCGAGGCCAGAGTTGCCCCTTGGTCAGTGTCTTCCCTCTGTGCCCCATGTACCTGTGGGACTGGTGATGGTGCCAGTGGTGCTGTACAGGTGTGTGCTGTCCACCGTCAGCAGGTCCGGCCGCAGGGACACGTAGCTCTGCTGCTGACCCTGAGGGATGGCTAGCACGGTGGCTAGCTGTTGCCCCGGCAATGCGTACGAGACTGTGATGGGCATGTCCACTTTGCGCTTCTTGGCCGGCTGGAGGACACTGGCTGCCGTCGTGGCTGTGGTAGCAACCCCCAGGGTCCTCCTGTCGGCGTCCCCACGCGGGGAGCCCTGAGCCTGGATCTGACCGTCAGGCAGGGCCCCTACTGTCTGGATCTGGATCTGCTGGCCCTGGGCCACCGCCGCCACCAGCTGGGCCTGGATCTGATGAAGCAGAGATAGGTGGGGATATGGGAATGGAGGACATTAAAGTACATAAACTATAAAGTTGTGATTTTAGTTACATATCATCAACAAATTTAGCCTGACAAGCCAGACTATAACATACAGTATAATAAATAATGTGGCCACGATTGATAGATCCTAAGGGTGGAATGTGCGGAAACTGCCTCTGCCTGCAATAGGATAGCTCTATGCCCAGACATAAAAGCCGCCGATAGAGCAAGGCGATTCAAACAATGCTAAGCCCGCCCAACTCCCTACCCACACAGAACGTTGTGACCACCACCGATGGTTGAACACAACGGTTCTCTATTGTTGATGGCTAGATGTACTCGCTGAGCAAATCAATTTGCTATCACTATGGTATGTCTGCGCTACGTCTAGGTTCTAGGCTACAAGATATTAGCAATCTCATCAGGTAGTTTCCTGATAAAAGTTTTGACAGCTAGCTTTAGAATAATAATATTGGGCAGTTTTTTTTTGTTTGTTTTTTGTTGTTAGCTCACCTGTTGGTGCTGCTCCTCTGTGAGCTCATGCTGGATGAGCTGTGTTGCCGTGGTAACCCCTTGCAGCTGCTGCTGGGAGGGAGAAGGCACCTGCAGCACCTGTCCCACCTGAGCATGCTGACCCTGAATCTGCACCTGAGGGACAGACAAAGATGATGAGATCAGATCAAGTATGCCAAATACACTGAGATGGATTAATACTGTGATGAATGTTATCCTACTGGAAATATCATTATGAGAATCTGCCACTAATCCATCTAAAACTCAGTTGCAACTAGTTTACCTGCACTTGGATCTGCTGCTCGTTGGCCTGCTGCACGGCTGTGGTGAGCTGCGGGGAGATCTGTGCAGTTGTTACCTGGGTGACCTGGGCCTGCGCTGAAGACACCACCTGCTGCTGCTGCTGCTGCTGCTGTGGTGACTGCTGCACCTGCACCTGAACCTGCATGCACCCAAGAGAGGACCATGAGGAGGAGCCAAAACAGCCATGAACAACATCAACAACTAAAGAATCTCTTCTTAAACAAAAGTTAAAAGGCCTTTATTGTTAAATGACAGTGCCTTTGGAATTTCTCCTGAAGTTTCCCATCCAAAGAGCACCAAACAACATTTGAGTCCATTACACACTTACACAACTGTTCAACATGCACATTCCAACCATTCTAAATATGCACTTTACTTTTTCTCTTACCGGGCAGGCTAGTTCCAGAAGAGAGCCTGCCACTTCTGTGCTGTCTGTGTAAATGCAGTTGGCACCCTGCTGGTACACCATGGTGTTGTTGTCGCCGCCCTGCTGACCAAACTCCTGCAGTGCTTCGGGCCCCTTGTTGGCCAGCGACTCCAGGAACTCCTTCATGCGGTGCTGGGGGACGCTACGTGCCTTCACACGCACCAGCTCCTCAAACGACACCGAGCCCTCCATAGAGTTATTCATAGCTCCTTTTGCAGCTGGCTAGCTAAACAATGCACACACACACACAAAAACACGCACATATACATCACCATCATCTAGATACCCTTAAAGACAGCATATACATTTGAAATCATCAAAGAATGGGAAGTCTAGACAAACACACATAATACCCATCAAAGAACTCCAAAAGAGCTTCAAAATAATCTCTTAAACACATGGGCATGCCATCTGTACTGTACTCAGAAGAATTACAGAGTACAAAAAAGCCCAACACTCACTATTAATTAACATAGTATTGCACTGCCATAAATATGAAAACTGTAGATTTATGTTTCTAAAACAAACCAGTAGGCGGGAATGCTCTTGAAATGCTCTTTCACAATACCAAAATATGGCCTGAATTAGTGTGCTGCCGCACTGACTATCTAGGCTATTTCCTGAGTGATTAGTGGGTCCTGGGCTGGGATCACGATGGGTACTAGCGAGCTCATGCCAGACACTGCAGGAATGCACTATCATGTGCACATAGTTAAAGCTCAGCAGTGTGATTTATTCTCTAGTTCTGTTCTCTCTCACTCAAATTGGGTCACAGCAGCATACCTACACAGTCAGTGCACTCGGCATCAGAAACAGTGAAGAGCAGACGGGTAGGGAGTCAGACAGACAGGAGAAAAGTAAAGCCTGAGGAGGAAGAGGAGGATCAATGAGCTCTGACTCCACAGAGAGGAAGCAAAAGTGCAAGCTAATGGTGGAGTGCATGGATTCATCAGGCACAGGGAAAATTTGAACTCTTCTACTGCACTTAAGTTTGGTCACTGTAATGGTTCACCTCACAGGCTGCCTGGTCTTTAACCACAGAATGTTCCAGTACAATACACAATAGTCTGACTTCAAAAATAAATCGTGAGTACAGACATAACTGGATGGAATGATGGTGTTTATGTTTATGTGGGAGAAAAGGTCCACTATTTTGACTTTAGATTTAGGCCAGTTATTCAGCCAGCTGGTTCTCGGCCACAATTGAACAATTTTAATGTTAACTTACAACCATTCAATGCCAACTGAATCCAAACAGTACAACCCATAAATGTTACAAAGCCATTTTCAAAACTCATATACATTCTGAAATAGACACTGATGACAGTGAAACAACACTGTGCTTCTAATAATTCTAGATGCACTCAAGAGAACGCTCTCTGGAAAGCATAGTCATCAGCACACAGTAGAGGACATTCTAATAACCGGGAATCCTTCGTTGAAGAAAATGCCTTTCTTGACAACACAATGCGACGCGTTTTGGACTGCAAAAAGCCTACACCCAGGACAAGAGGTTCTGGCCAGTGATCAAGATGCAATTAACTATCAAAGGAAATGTTTCCATTCACTCAATTCTCCGCAGCTGAATGACAGCATGGTTTACATTATACGCTCCTAAAACGCTGCTTCCATCACCCAGAATATGATGGGTGGGCTAAATTTCCCACAACTAAAAGAGAAGCAAAAACAAGTGTGCATAATATTGCTATTAAGGGCATCCTAAAAGTGAACTCAGTTTACATAAAATAAAAAGTAGTGCAGTGCCCCTTGCTTCGTCGATAGCCAGAATTTCAACAGACCTCCTTAAGTAAGGTCTACTACCAAGTAAGGCTGGCAATCAATAACGTTAACGGGGGGGACTAACCTTACTCTTTAAACACAGACGTAGTCTTCATGCCTGACACAGGCCAAACCACGTTCTAAACTCAAATCTGTCATTTCTTTAGAAGATTATGACATGCCCCTGTCAGAAATTACGTTTGCCGACCCTTATGTTGCAGTACAACGGTAACGTTATGTTGCCAAAGCCTCACGTTCAGACTCTCCTCTTGCATGACAACTTAACGTTAGTGCCGGGACAATCGTTTTGCTTGACGCAGAACGTGCATCTGCCCTGCGACTACATAGGATGACTTCAAAAGCCAGGGGTAAGAGAACCCAAAGGTGCAACAGCAGCATAGCTAACGTTAGCTTTCTCGCCAATCAGATTTTAATTGCTCTTTGCATTGTGCCGATGATTCTTAGCAGTTGCTCGTCTGCCGCACTGTATACTCAATGAAAGCACAGACTGTTATTCAGACATCCCTGATTTACATCAAAACCTGTGATAACAGCCCGCAATTAGCTAATCTAAGACAGCTAGTTAACGTTATAACGTTACCCACCACTGTTTCCAGGCCTGCCCAATAGTTCTTTTTCCACCGTTTACACTCCAGACACTACTTAGGATGCACGATCGAGTAAATCATAGAAAAGGAACAGTGGCGTGTTGCTCTATGGTGTGGTCGATTCAGATGACTCAAAATAAAATAATCAAATAGCATTTTTTCTTCTTTCTTCTACACACACCTCTCTGGGCGCCATCTTACAACAACTCCCTTCCGACCAATCCGAGGGTTTCTAGGCAGTGTCTTTCTACATCGCGAGACTGCGAGACCAAACGATTCCTCGAGAGCTTTAAAGCAGACGTGCATCATTTCTAAATCACAATATTTTTTTTTACCCGAAAGATACATCTATTTTGCCGCATCTTGATGTATTATTCATTTAAATCATTCGTTTAAGTAACCAACCAGTGTAATAAAATAGTCACTGAACCTACATGAACTTGTTTTCTTGCACAAAGAAAGTACAATTTATGCATGGCTTCAATTGGATGAACTATTTGACGAGCACAGCTATAATACATAAAATCTTACTTTCAAGCCACCTTAAATCATTTCCCAACACGTTCATTCCATTTATGTTTTTCAGAACTAAGGTCTTCAAGGTTATGTTTAAATGTTTAGTGATTTTTGTGTGTGTACACCTTTAAGGCAGTGAGCAGAGCAGTTCCGCCTTAAAGAACTAGCCATGTGCGACAAAGAGCCTCCCAGTTTCTTTCTCAACACACAGCTCTGCGGTGCAGTTAAGGAGGACTGGATAGTTACAGTGAATCTAGTCGCACTGTTTGCTATAACCAAGATGGAAAGGGTTAATTCTCACCATACTCCTTTAACTACCTCGTGGTCCCTTGACTGATGTTATGCTGACAATTGTGCCATTTACTCCAGACCTCAGATTCAAAGTATGAAAATAAGATGTAGTGAAAAGTGTTTTTTGAGATTGCAGCTTTGAATAATTTCATATTGCAGCATTATCTTTTCCTCATCACTAATGTTGTTCTTGAAGAAATTCGACCACTCTGTATATTGAGAAAATAACATGCTAGAGAAGGGAGAGGGAATTCTCTTCAAATGTCATCAAGAAGCCAACAACCACATAAGACATTTAAGTATGTTAATTAAATATACAATTTTATTACTCAAGATGTCTGAAAAATTGCAAGTGAGTCACCTTCTCTATGGCTATTTAACCCACCACTCCACTGACAAGGCTGTAGAGGGTGACAGCAATTGTAAAAAAAAAAATCTTTGCAAGCATCCCTCTACCACCACCACTGCGTAGCACCAATGTAGAACATCAGATTGCACTGAGTGTCGGGGGCAGTTAACACAGATGTGAGGGCTTACAAAACCACACAGTATTCCCTTGTTGCTCACTGGCTATAGATCTCAGCATCTGTCCATCAAATTTTCCCAGGGTCTTCCTTTAGGGTGACTGTTCTATTGAACACCATCTGTAGGGAGAACACAAGAGTTAATCTCATGTAGGGATGTACTGAATCCAGACTTCAGTTAAATACAGAACCTACTGTCATGAGATTCAGCTGAATCCAAAACTGGAATCCTAGAACATTTATCCAGACATGATCAGGCCCCAAATTCTCTCCCTGATATTTGCCTGCCCTCTTCTGAAGAGCACACTCTATCCCTCCTGTTGAGTCTCTTGTAGGATTACTGTTAAGTCTTGTGGTATTTAATGGACTATTTTAGCTCATGTGCGTGAAAAAGTAGGCTAATCTCAGAACTGTAATTTGGATAGAGAACCGCTGGTTGACTGCATTTCATCCATCTGTCCTTTAATAATCATATTATGGCAAACATCAAAGTAAATGAAAAGTGAAAGTTGGGTGGAGGTGGAGTGGGATCCATCAGTTGAATTTCATGATCAAACTACCGGTATCACTTTCTAACTCACTTGAATGTCAGTGAACATCTGTCATAGTGAGACCGGACAACAGGGCAACATTTGTGGTGTTTGGGACCATCACTTTAATCTTGTCTCTGTTTGTAATTCTCACCTTCTGGGGTGTGCTATCTGGATCCACAGAGAAATAGCCCACTCTCTCAAACTGGAACTTATCAAAGACCTTTGCATTGGCCACAGACTGGTCTACTAAGGCACCGCTGACAATTTCAAGGGAATTCTGAAAGAAGAAGTAGTAAGAAGAAGTAGTTTATTATCACAGGATCATGTGAAGAAAAGAAAATGGAGCATAGAGAAGGAAAGGCATGAACATGATGGCAAGAGACTCACTGGGTTGATGTCGCTGAGGAAACCACCTGGCACCTCAGAAGAGTCCTCTGGGTTTTTGTGTAGGAATCTGAAGTCAGGGGAACAACAGTCAGACATTCCCCAACTCATGTACTCTCACAGGGCATCCAGTACAGGTATGTACGTACAGTATAAACAAACACAAGAAAAGCAACACTCACAGTCTCTCATAGAGGCGCACTTCACACTGCAGGGGCTGGCTGACCCAGTGGATAAAGGCCTTAGGCTTCTCAGCCGAGTCTGTGGGGGTAGACGTGACCTCCAGCTCAGTCACCTTGCCACTGGCGTCCTTGGAGACGGGGAAAAGCAAGGGGGGAGAAACAGCATTACTAAAGAGATGAATGAAAACTCAGAGAAGAAGCTTCAGAATCATGTGTCTGCATCCAGTTCAGTGCAGGGGGCAATTCTGTCTCACCTTGATGACACGCTGTACAGAGATGACATAGCCAGCGTGCCTCAGGCCCACAGGCTGGTCAGGGGTCAGACGCTTGTAGCCCTTCTCCATCACCTGTAGGGGGTGGTGTAGTGAAAGAGTGAGATGCTGGGAGCATAATAGAGGAATCAAAGCCACAATTAATTTCATATAATAATTGCGCACCATCTATATAGATTATTATTCCAGGTTATTTGTTGAATGTATAAAAATGCACACAACTTGTTTACACACAACACACATAAACAGAAACAGACCTCTCTGAAGTCACTCTGCTCGATGTAGACGACTCTTGAGAAAGGAACCATATGGCTTCCCTTTGACTCGTTGGCGGGGAAGTCAGGAACGCGTACGGCCATCTACGGTAAGGCCATGTGGACAAACCAATATCAGAGATGGACATACGTAGATTACAAAGGAAAAAAGGATTGAATGTTCTATTGATAAATATCACATTTCTCTTCCATTTTACTCACCTGCAGGCCCATGTGTGCCTGTGTTGGTATGAGTTTACCAACCCTGTGTGTGTGTGTGTGTGTGTGTGTGTGTATAGTGTGTGTATATAGTGTGTGAATTACCTGAGACGCAGCAGGCAAGTTGGTTATGGTGACTTTGAGGGGCTCCAACACAGCCATGACTCGTGGAGCCTGTTCATTCAGCACATCTCTCACACAAGCCTCCAGCATGTGAGGCTCTATGGTCACCTGGGCCATAGTCACTCCCACCTGGAAATAGGGATGGGGGGGGGGATATCATGAACTGCAACCTGTTCTTCTAGAACCCCTTTGTTACTTTCAGCCATGCAGGATACACCGCTGCCCTCCCCCACTGGATCACATACACTGCTTGTCCAAACTATTACGCATATTTTGTCTTTGCTCATTTTGTTGGTAATTTTGAACCATCAAAAATAATATGCAATATTGGGAAAAAAAATAAATAAATAATAAAAAAATAATAATAATAATAATATATATATGTTCAATGACAATCCCTTAACTGTTCCTAAATGCAAATACGCATTTTATGCATATTTGGTTGAAACACAATGACCACATATTTTTTTATTTTTGTGTAGTAGTACAGAAATGGATGTACAGTAGCTGTGGGATGCTCAGTGTGTTTCTCCACAGTCTCCAGTCTTACCCGTGCACAGAAGTTGTTGATGGCCTGGGGAGGGAAGCCTCTCCTTCTGAGAGCAGTCAGAGTGAAGAGGCGAGGGTCATCCCAGTCCCTATAAACACACACACACACACACACACACACACACACACACACACACACACACACACGTCATCCATTGTCAAACACTGCATTATGAATAAAAGAAGAAAGCAAAACAGCATCATATAGTAGCAAGCAAATTCATGTAACTGCTCCCTACCTGACAACTCCCATCTCCACGAGCTTGATGATTTTCCTTTTGGACACTACAGTGTACGTGAGGTTGAGTCGGCCATACTCCCACTGCACAGGGCAGTACACGTCTAGAGCGTTACACAGCCAGTAGTATGAGGACCGCCTGCAAAACACAACAGCAGTTCAGACAACAGGGCACTATGAGCATCCAGTGTAATAGCACCATTTACAGTCAGACCACTGACAATACACAACAGTTTCAAATGGCAGAATGGCAGTTCAAGTCTACTTCATTTTCAGTTCCTAAAGGTGTAAGAGTGGTCAAATATTTTACAGGGGTGGAGTGTTTGTTTGGATTTTGTTAAATTAACAGAGTGGTTTACGTAACCACTGTCATTGCGAAATGAGACTTGGCCACACACTCCCTTACCTGGCCTGGAACTCTTTGGTGCACAGAGAGTGTGTGATCTGTTCGATGGAGTCGCAGAGACAATGTGTATAGTCATATGTTGGATAGATACACCTGAAAAGAAAACAGTTGAGAAGTTTTCCATAAGCTATGCCATGGATCAAGATATGCCCAACACAATGAAGTTAGAGTATGTTTGATCAATGATTTATCGATTCTTAAAAGGAAAAATCTCTACTGCAGGTGCTGAGCGTACCAGGCGTCTCCTGTCCTGTGATGAGCCGTGTATTTGATGCGGTACGCCACCGGGTCCATTTTGCCATCCTCCATCACCATCTTCATCCTCAACGTGGCCTCGCCCTCTGCAAACATGCCCTTCTTCATCCTTTGGAAGAGGATGAGCGACTCCTCCGTGGGCCGGTCGCGCCATGGGGAGGGTGGCACGTTGTGGCCCTTCAGCTCCTCCCCACGCTGGTGGCACACGTACGCTTGGCCCCTGTGAGTGAGACCACAACACCACTTAAAGAAGCACGCTGGAAGCAAACTACTGAGTGTGAGGCTTGGTGGAAATCCTTTGGCTTTGACTGGTCTTGAACGCAATATAACTTTGGACTCACTCCTTTTGCGTTGTATCTAATTGGTAAACTAGGAGTTCCTGCATGGTTTCACTATTGTCTCAAACAGTTCAGTAGGCATGTCCCCTTGATCCACTGGCTGCATGCCCCTGAATACACTGAAAAAGTGAGGTCTCAGGAGACAACATAGGGACCCCAAATATCAAACAAGCATAATAACATAATAGTGTTATGTTCAAACAAACAATCCATCTACAAAATCACACACCGACAAGACAGTTGGGAGTGGCGAACTTACTCCCAACCTTCAACCAACCATCTTGTAAGTGTGCATTCAGGTGGCAGGTAGGCTGCAGATAAAAGGGAGATGATGGCCATCATTGTGCTGAAACCATACAAGACCTCATAGTGCACCTTTAATACATCAGCCACATGTGGTAGAACACACCACAAATTACTGCAGAGATAAGTGATTTGCATGCTAACTTCAGTGTGTACCTGGACAACATGGTGCTTAGGTGTTTTAGGCATTCATCCATGAGGTCAACATGATGGCATAACAGAGCAAAATTCGTGAAAAGTCACCTGCGAATGAGTTCCTCGGCCCAGTCATAAAGCTGCTGGAAGTTGTCAGAGGCATGGGTCACGGCATATGGCGTATAACCTGAGCATTCAAACATTAAAGTACTATCAATAACCACAACATGCCAAGATGGTGATGACTGGTGATGACAAAATGTACAGTTGTGTCTTCATCTACTGGTCTAATACCAGTACACATCAAGGTGAAAAGATAACAATAAACATGACTTCATACCCAGCCACTCCACCATGTCCTTAATGGCAGTGAAGTACTTCTCCTCTTCTTTCTCTGGGTTAGTGTCATCATAGCGCAGGAAGCAAATGCCACTGTTAGCCTGCAGGGACAAGAGGTGACCAGTCTGAGCAAGATGGTTAACGACTAGAGGCTTAAAACTAGAGACTTAAACTATGCTACATAGCAGCCTGATTTGCAGGTGCCACTGTGGCTGAATTAGAGGGTTACAGGAATTCAGCCAAATTAGTGCGTGTGTGAATGTGTGCATCTGTGTGTATATTCATACATGTCCCTCTACCTTTCTATCACTTTGACCTATTTCTATTCAAACCCAAAACGATTCATTCCTAATCTATTCATATTATCAAATGCATTGATATGTGTACAGTACATGTATCTGTGCACTGTGTTTACTCTAAATGTTTGTGTGTGTGTGCGCTTGTTTCTGTCTGTATGCAAGCATATAAATCACTGCTCGTCACTCTACTGTACCTTTGCATAGCCAAAGTTAAAATTGATGGCCTTGGCATGACCAATGTGGAGAATACCATTGGGCTCAGGGGGGAAACGAGAGCGGATCTACAAGAGAGGAAGAGCAAGAGCATTTGGTCACATGTATTAAATAGGAACAGTGTGTAAATCTTTACAGGCTCAAACCTCCTCCCCCCTCTCACTCCTTGCATGCGCACACACACACACACACACACACACACACACACACACACACACACACACCTGTCCACCCGTGATCTCCAAGTGCTTCTTCAGCAAGCTCATGGTGTTGGGTGTGACTACATATCCCTCCGTCTTAAAGTTTTCACCTGTGGACACATGACAAAGTTAAGCTGAAGTTTCACAGAGAGAGAGAGAGAGAGAGAGAGAGAGAGAGAGAGAGAGAGAGAGAGAGGAATAAACCTGTGCAGATCATCTCACCTGGCTTATGGAACTGCAGAGCTGCTCCTCTCAACTGCTCCATGAGAGACTGGCCCTCCATCTTGACTTCCCCTAAAAGTCAACACAAAAAATGACAACATCAGAGGAAGGATAGAGGGAAGGGAGTGGAAAGATAAAAAGGAGTAAACAAGAGAGCTGTATTATTGTATTACTTTCACTTTCTTTTTTTTTGGTTTCCTGTTATTGACCAACTCTGCACGCCCCCTGACTTACCATTTACAGCCGTATCCACTTCCTGCTTCTCCTTCTCTGGAGCCTTAGCTTTCGGAGCCTGGAAAACACATCAAGGGTCAGACCTCACAGTATAAAAGTCAAAGTCCTCCCAAAGCCCTTCCACAATATTGACTTTGATGATTCTACAGTGAGCTTGAGGTGCGTCATAGTTATGGTTAAATAATAGAGGTCAAGTTAATTGCTGTAGATAGGGAGACACACCAGTTTCATTCATACATTGACAGCATCAATGGCCTTGCCCTGAATCACCACATTAAATCCAGAAACCAAGTAGTGTCTGTACTGTATATAAAGCTTACCTTGGGCTTCTTCTCCAGGTCTGCCTCAGTCTTTGGACCCAAGAGATGGAGGACCTGGCAAAAGGGAAAAAAACAAAAACAAAACAATCTATGCATAAAAATACACACACACATAGATGCACATGCGCAATCAGACACACACAAATACACTTACCTGCATGTCCACTTCATTTTTGATGATCTTTCCATCAGCCCACTTAAGGCTAGCCCGAGCTTCACCTGAAAAAACAACAACATTGTTATGACCTCTCGAACACAAGACAACAGGGCAAACAGATGTAGAACAGGCCCTGTTTGACAGTATGTGCCCAAAGAGGACACTCACCCATAAGCAGGCCCATGTTGAAGCGGTATCTCTCCTCCTTTAGCTTGTCCTTATACTTCTTGATGACCTGCTCGACCTGAACATGTAATTAGGGGTAAAGGGAGGGGTGGGGGTCAGCTGCATATTTGCCATTTTTCACATAAATTTAGAAGACAAATCAGCATTGGTGACTGAGAAAGGTGTACCTTGATGAGTGACTTACCGCATCCTCAATCTGCTCAGGGGTTATAACCACACCCACACCACTGGAGGACTCAAATGCACTGCGGTCTAATGGGTCTTGAGGGTGGCTCTTCACAAATTCCAAAGCAGCTGTGGATTCAATCACATTATATAAATCTATCTTTCAAGGGGGGCTTACTACTCAAAGTTTCTAAAAATTACTGACTGCTTCATACAGCTTTGCACTGTTGCACATTGCTATTGGTGAATATGTGTTTATACCTGAAAGCTGCAATTCGGATGTGATCTTGCGCTTGGCGATGTATTCCGTCAGGAACCCAAGGCGACGTGTATCCTTGAGTCGTGAGGCCATACTGTACAGGAGGGTCCCCACGGCCTTGTCAATAGTCCCAGATCCCACCACATTCTGTGCCTAAGACATATCGTAGACATTATGAGCTTATTGACACAGTAACTTTATAACTTGCTCTATGATGGACTAGGCAAATAAGCGTTTAAAAAATCTAAACAGCAGCCGTAAGGCCATCCATTTGTTGCACAAAATTACACGTCAGTGTATCATACAGAAGTTTTCCTCATTGCTTGACGTAAAGCAAGCGTTCCCATTAGAAACAGTTGAATCTCAGTTTCGCATTTGTTTCAGCTTTACAGTTTTACAGTAATAACACAAATAATGTTAGACTTCAAGCTAAGTTACACATTAATTGTCATACCAACTGAACTGACACCCCAAGGATTTTGTAGGAACAGGAGCTTAGCGTTAAATTTGGCCCATGAAGCTCGCAAAGACAAGTTAGTAGCTAACGTTAGTGTGCGAGCTAGCGCGCAAGGAGGCTAGCTGCCCTAAGCGTGGTCGGTGTTTTTCATACCTGCACAATAGCATCCTTCAAAGTTGTACTGAGCGCTTCATTTTTAAGCGTTTCTTTAGCTTTCTGTTCGCTTAGTCCGATGGACACAAATAACGTCGTAGCATCCGCCATGTTTCACCGAAAACCACATACGACTACCCGGCCAGCGTGGGGAACAGCGACTTTACGACAGGGCGGGGTTACAATCACGGAAACAGCTCGTTGCTCCTATCATGTAGCTGGAAGGCTAGGGTGGGGCGGAGATTTGAAAACTTACCGAGAAGTTGCGTCAGTCATTGTGAGTGTCATTGTGTTACAATATTTTGCCTCAGAGAAATTGTTACATTGTTCATGTGATCTGAAATTTGCCACATACTGAAACAGAGTGTCAAAGGATGTGCCCAGAGCCATAGTGTTTTCTATACCGCTCTGGGTGTGCTTAAAGTAAGCCCGCTCCTGTGTCCACTTTGGGCCGGCGTTGGATGCCCGCTTTGCTCAGGGTTGGCCTTGCATTTAACTATGCCCAATGGGCGGCCCTTTATGGGCTGCCTTACCTACAGGAGGCCGCGGGGTTTCTGAGAGCAATTAATTGACTTAGGCCTACTGTAGCCCAGAGGCATGGGTCTGACCTGGGCAAGCCCACAGTGGCCCTGTTTGGGTTTATTATGGGGTGAGAGGGTGACCCTACTCACAAAAAATCCTGCATGGGTCCAAGAGCATGTTTGCTCATCTTGGTGTTCACTATCAACTGACTGAATGTATCACAGTCAGATTGCAGTAATCCTTATTCAACACAAAAGATCTTGAATGAATTGATGGGAAGGAGTATGAACACTGCAGGTGGATTTATACACACAAATAATTCTACAGTACAGTACAATCAGATCAGAGTCACAGCACATGGGGAACTGGACAAAAAGGGACAGAAATTAAGATATTGCTTACCTGTTAGTCATGATTCACCTCTCTACATTATGTTGTTTTAGCAATATGCTCCTCCATCCCCAACTGGATCCTCCAATCCTCAACACTTTGCATAATAAACTGGGCTGATGAAATACTCCAGTATACTTGCAGCAGTAGCCAAGTCACACATAGACAGACCAGGAAATAACAACACTAAGGTCAAACTACAGTATATTCAGCAGTGGAATAGAATGAAAAGCACCTGTCAGTGTAAACTTTAAAGGTGCAAAATGAGTTCCTGCATGGTTTTCTGAGTGATTTCATTTGCATCTCAAATCGCAGGAATCTCCCTTTGCTTCACTAGCTGCCTGCCTCCTGAATACACTGTGAAAAAGTCCGGTCTTAGGAGACAATACAGGGGCTGTAAAAGTCAAGCAAACACGGGGCCGGTTTCAGCACCAAAATATAACAAACCGGGTTCTAGCTAAAGACGGTTGTGGGAAGGATGGGAGTTAGTTTGTGACTCCCAACCAATCTTGTGAGTGATTTGCCAGAATGTGTTATATTTTGTTTGTGTGTGTGTTTTAACACTGCTAAGTTATTGTTATTTATTTTGATTTGTTTGGTGGACGATTACAGCCCCCGTGTTGTCTCCCAAGACCGGATTTTAGGGGGCAGACAGCTAGCAAATCAAGGGGAGATGCCTGCGATTTGAGATAAAAGTGAAATCACTCAGAAAAGCATGCAGGAACTCATATTGCACCTTTAATGTTACTTAACCTCCTACAACTACAACTGCAAAGGGGTTACTGCATAAGCATGACTGACCTCAAACAGGTATTCATGAAAATATCAATAACCACTTGATTTAAAAATTTTATTTGAATTACTTCTGACAGTTTGTAGATGAAGTGTTGTGTTAATAAACAGACATCCTATGCAAGCAAGGCTGAAAACAGGAAACCGATGCAGTGTTGATAAACAATTACAGGTAAGAACTGTGGAAGGTCAGGTCTCACTATATACAGCAGTAATGTAGAAAAATCTAATGGCAATGACATTTACATCTTTCGAATTTTCAACATCAATATGGCATCCAATGAAGTTAATTGAATGTTCCCAAGTGATAGCTCAACAAGGACCATGCGTCACTAGTATATTTATATATTAGATATAATTTAGGTGTTTTTACAATCAAAAATGTACACTCAAAATATGACAAGTTAAACTATCGCACATTTTATGACAAAGGACAGAGACCATATATGTACACATTCAAAAAGACACATCCGGCACTTTTCTGAGGTCTACTGTGCTGAACGGGATCTAATGACGGTGCACAATTTAATGTCCATTTGAAACATAGTGGGTGTGGAAAGAAAGCCTTAATACAGAGATCTGATGGTGATGACCTATAGATATTATTGGTCCCATGGTAGTCTGAGAATAATGAAACCAAGGCATGGATTTAAAAATAAGAACAAGGGCAAATAAAAAGACACCATCTTTCATATTCAGAATGCTCACGTCTGTGGCTTGCCCGATGGTAACATTAGATAACAGTTGACTGGTCTACTGCTCTGCTGCGTCACATTTCTTTAAGGACTTTCAGTCATCGCCAAACACCTTTCACTATGCTAGTGTCCAACATCCCAGAGAAGAGCTAGGCTGAGATTTCCCCAAACTCATTTCACATGGAATCCTCCAGCTGTGTCTTATGGTTTGGATTAAGCCATAGATTAGTACTCAATCCAATTTTGGCAGTGTTTTCTGGCCTAAGCCAAAAGCTTAACTTTTACATAAATAACATGTGCCTGTATACAAGATAACTATTTATTTGTCTATTTATGAAAGTCAAGATTGACGTTATTAAGATATGTGTGTGCATTCACAAATTATAACATCTTTCTGAACCTCTCAATCTCAAAATTCTAGCAATGTCTTCCTTCACAAATTGAGCTGATTAAATTTATACTTAAGGAGACACATAAGTGAAATTTACATGTGTTCCATGAAATAAGCATTGGACAGATGAAGTTGGAATTCGAGTGGCTGAAGTGAGAATAGTTCTGTACATTTGATGAAATACGTAGGTGCATAAGTCGGTAAAATGATAAGTGTAAGAGCTGTACAGTAGCTGCACAATAACGGTAGACAAAGCATGTAGATAAACCAGTCTGTATGTGACGTGGTTTGATCCTAAATTTCACAAGAAACATATGCAGCTACAAGATCCTAACAAAAGCCTAGACTGCTCCTCATCATCTGTATCTACTGCTTTCCCAAGTGTAGTTCCTAACTGCGACCTCTAAAAGCTATGCATGTGTTGCAGTCTTGTGCGGAGTACGGTTTTATCCTATGAGCCTCATAGCACAAAAACAATGGTACCATGTGCATTGGTTCATGCTACAAGCAAGCTGGATTGAGCCCCAGTTTCTTTTGTCCTCATCCACTGGGTACCAGAAGATAGCGGTGATGTGAGGAGGGTGATGAAGACTGGAGTGCCATACGGATACAGAGAGTGTGAATAGTGGGAAGGTGACGGTGAAGAAAAGACTCTACTGTTTTACAATGTCTCCTTTCTTCAGTATGATCTGTCGCTGCCACGGCGCCAGCTTTGTCTCATCATATCCTAAGGTTCGTAGCTTTTCTAGCTCCTGCTTCTCTTCCGATTCCTTCACGCTCTTTGCTTGTTCCTCCTCTTTTCTGCAGGTGTGAAAGAAAAGGAGAGGGATCAATTTCTGTCTGGATATGCTGCATTTCTTTTCATTCAAATCACACTTATTTTCAATCAATAGGCCTACTGTAAAATGACAATGTACAACTGACCCATCTTAAGCATGGAGCTACAGCACTCAGATGTTTTCTTAGTTTAAAACACTTCACCACTAGATGGCAACATAGACACACTTAAGCATGTCAATACAACAGAGTACACTGTAAACTGTCATATTTTACTTTGTGGAAAGTGATTAACACTAACATTTCAGTTTTTCAATTCTGAATTTTAGACTTGTCGTTAGTTCAGTTTACAATTGGTTGAGTTTGAATTGAATTGGGTCCAACTACTCAAATTGACACAGTATAATAAGGTGTGGAAATCAAATCCTATAAGCCTTTGCTGAAATACATGTAGGCTATACAATGGGTAAATATGCAAACCTCTTTAAACTAGATTTCACATTCTAGTGGCATTTAGGGCACATAAAAGTTAGGATTTCACTACCAAACTATTGTTTACTATTGTTGAGACTAATAGGTTTTGGTCCAGAGTTTCATCTTGTTAGGGAATCAACTAAGGTATATTTGAGTAGCTGACTAGCACTCAAATTTAACAATCATTAACTCAGTATCAAGCACTAAAACATTTTAAAAGTTTAAAACTTAAAAAATGAGCTGTTTGGGTTTAGTGTAGCAGGCCCTTTCTCCATGTTTGAAAATCCCGACACCAATGGTTTTCACAGGTTTTCATGATTATTTCTATTACACTTTTGAAAGACACTGGAATGTACTAAATATCATAAAGTATGAAACAATTGTTTCTTACCTCTTGATTTCTCTGTCCGACCAATTGGGTATAAGCATAAAAGAAATAAAATAAGTACACATGTAAGAGTCACATTACTACTGCTACGGAACCCAAGTATACATGTATTAAAAAATAATACAACACTTCTGCACATTCATAAACTTCAACACAGCATACACAGAGACCACAGTCTTTAAAAGTAAGTACACATTAATCACACTATTTAGATACCACATTATATTCTCACTATCGCATAAATGTGTCTACAAGTTAAGTATATGATGACAGGAAGAAGAAGGGCAAAAGCATACTGTACTTGTTTCCATCTTGTCTGTGAGGATATGGACTACATAGAATTCAAATTGTAGTTGTAGTTGAGCACTTCCATGGGCTTCGTTAATTAATTAGTGAATTAATGTCAAATTCTGCTTTTAATCAACTCTACCTTTTTAACCTGATTTAAAGGAGAAATCCAGTGTGATGAGGGCGGAAAGTGTATTGCAACATCATGAAAAGTTTGAACATTTGCCTGGGCAAATCATTTGGATATGTTTGTGCAGTCCGGAGAAGACCGGGTGCCCCCGAAAGCTACAACTATCAAGTGGTCTTCTCCGGCCTGCACGAACATATCAAAATTTTGCTCCCTGGAAAAAGTTGCAACTTTTTATAATGTTGCAATATACTTGCAGTCCTTATCACACCAGAGTTCTCCTTTAACTAGAAAGGTCTCTCAATGCTAGAGTTAAAGCTTGAGTAATTCAAATGATTTTTTCTCAAATCATACTGTACATTCACTTCACAATTATCCCTGCACCATGCCTTATTGAAGTTGTCCTCTTTATATTTCACTGCTGCTACATTTCACTAGTTCACACATGGGTCCCAAACTGACTTATGGAAACAAGGCAGAGAACAGGGGAGAGAAAAACATACAACACATACTTAGCACATAAACAACACATAATGTAACACAAACACAACACATACTGTATGAAACACATAGACAACACATATAGTGTAACACACACAAACAACACATACTGTAGGCCTATGCAACACATGTACAACGCACATGTAATGTCATGTATCTCTACAAACACAGACAACAGCAGGCAGCAGGAAGAGAGTAGCCACCACCGCGGAAAAAAAACAGAGGGACACTGCCCCAGAAGTGGAAGTGGACAGAGGTGGGACACAGCTGGAGGTCAGTGTCTCACTCACTTCTCTTCCTCTAGCTTCTTCTTCATGATGTCTCTCCTCCAGGCTGGCATGGAGGCTAACTTGGCAGCCTCCTCCTCGGCCTGGGAATCAAACGGAATAATGGGCTCACTCAAACACTCTTCACGCATTCAGCTTAAGAGTTAACACACACATATGCTCATTTCTCTCAGGTCACCAAAAACAAATACAGTGACAGCGGAGGAAACAAAAACTTCACCTTCTGTTGTAGATACTTCATGACATCTGGAACAGTGCGTCTTCTGTTATTTACATTTCTATTATATTTAGCAGATTACTTTATTCATAGTAACTTACATTTGTCAGTTGCCAATTACTTCGGGGCCCTTGAGTAACTTGGGGTTAAATGCCACAATGGTGGCATCCCAGATTCAAACCCACACTTTTCAGACTGCTAGCAAGGATCCTTAACTGATAGGCTACCAAATTTCAAGACATGTCTACTATCCTTGCTTGACAGATTCAAACTCAGATATGCTGAATTCTAATAAAAACTTTTTTAAAAAAATATATCATACAAATAGGCAACACTCTCAACACTGTCTTCGTCTTTGGATTGTGGCGATTGTGATAGCTCTGAGACTAAGACTAAGGTTAGGCAGAGAAGTAAAAAAAAAACATGCTAAACCTATGATATTATTGATGGCTATGTTGGGTACTATGTCCATGCCATTTCTTTATCTTTCAAAACATCTACAGCAGTTACAAAATGGCTCAGTGCCTCACAAATGGAATCTTAATAAACAGGTTTCTTGACCTATCATCAGTCCAAAAATAAGAATAAATTCTACATAGAATACATAGCCAACAAAGGCAACTCTGACTTCACAAAGCATTCTCTCTCTCTCTCTCTCTCTCTCTCTCTCTCTCTCTCTCTCTCTCTCTCTCACACACACACACACACACACACACACACACACACAGTAACCAGAGTGCTGTGTGAGATGGCGACCATCTTGGCTGTCTCATTTTCTTCTCCCTACAGATAGGTTACCCAAACCCAACTCTGATCGGCCCATTTCACTGCTCAAAGTACCCAAGTAAGATAATCTTCAGTTTAAATTATTAACTGTTCCCAGGGAAATTATAGCAAGCAGGAGGCAAATCGAAACATTAATCAAGACGCTTGACTGGCTGGCGGCAAAGAAAGGTTTGCAGTTTGTTAAAATGAGAACTCCTTGAAGTGGACTCATGCCAATGTTAAGTTTAGCATGAATTGGACTAGTCTGTGTTATATGCACTGGGATTACAAGTGCTTACCTTGCTGATAAGCAGCTTTGAAAAAGCACGAGTGCTGTTTTATCACCAGTAGGCTACATTTCTGATCTGTTTTGTATGGGTCCTGGACAAACACCAACACGTCTGTATGATCAGATGTACTCTAGTAATCTTGCGTACCTTCGGCCAAATCAATACACGCCAGCGCACCATATTCTCCCCACCTCATCAACCAGTCCCCATTCACGCCACATGCATGTAGTATGTGTGGCGTATAATCCAAGAATGCTCAATTCTAAGGACAGGCAGCAGTGTCCTCACAACAGGGTCCACATCAGTATCCCACAGACTTCAGCTGCCTTCCATATATAGAGCTCTGGCTAAAGTTACCTGTGTCACACCATCCCCTATGCACCGAGTGACTAGCTGACAGAAGATCAGAGGTCGTCTGCTGATGTAACCCCATTACCTCAGCACTAAGCCACTGTTAGCAGAGCAGCAGGGGGCTCTAAGAGGGATTTTGTGCCTGAGGAACCCAATACGTGAAAGTGCATAGTGTGGGAATATGGCTCATGGACCATGCATGTGTATTGTACTGACCATTCATCTGTGGTATGATATACAGGTCTCGAGAACCTACAGAAACTGTGTAGCATCTCAACTTTGCAAACTTGCAAATATGTCTTCCATACATTGCCCATAACATGGACTGGTGCAAACAATTGAAAATAATTAGTGATGATAATCAATTTTTTTTGTCTGCACCATTTGAGAATGATCATATCAAAAAGTTGAGTTTTCAAGTTTTATTATCTTGATATGGGACTGAAAAACTCTTTATAGAAACATTTCACACACACAAAAAAAAAATCAGTTTTATCCAAAAATCTTTACACAAAGTTAAAATCTTGACCAACCAAACATAAAAGTGACAATAAAATCCTTCTGTACTGAATATCCATTTTAGCCACATTTTAAAGCATTCAAATGTGTTTTCCATGTGGATATTGTATTTCCTAGATTGTGTTTCTGCAAAAATCAATCTGGGTTCACACAGTTAGGACTGAGATGCTATCTTTAAAAATACATCATCTGAAAAGCATCAAAACACTTCATATCCTCCAACACTGTCAATCATATAATCAGTCAAATCTCACAAATTCCACCACGGATGTTCACTCTATAGTGTATTAATTTACACCACGCATTCCACAATGATAACAGTGCTGTGATATAACTCTCTACAGTGCACTGGACACTTTTAAAACTGTATACTGTTCAGTAGTACTGTATGCCCACATGATACAGTGAATTGGTTAAGGAAACCTAATGGCATCACTTATTTTAAAACAATGGATTGTTGTAATGTATATTTCCAATATACAAATTGTTCCTAATCACATGCAGTGTTAGAATAAAACGCTTTTCCATTATAATGGCTACTGATTCCTTTTGCTCACCCCAGGGTTCATTTACTCTGAGTGCTCAGTCTTAAAGTGGTGTCAAAGTTAGCATTAAATCAGATCTGAGAAGCATCTTTTCTGAATAAATACTGCCAATGTCCAATACTGTATATGTCCAATGGGCCCTTTTAATACTCATCAGTTTATAATGGTATAGTGGTAACCAAAAGAAAAAAAAGTAAATTTATACTTTAGAAATCATATGCATCACAATGCTCCACTGGTGTTCAAACCTTTCTTCCACATGGCTAAAATAAAGAACAGCTATTATTGAAGCCCTTCGTGGCCACCCATGCTGTTCACCCGATCACTCGATCATCCAATCTGTGTTCACGGCACTCGCCAGAACAGACATTGACCCCCCTCCTGAACCGACTTCAAGGGGCAGACTGGATAACATGAGCCACCTGTAACAGTAGCTTTTTCCCTTCTCCCTCTGTGATTTGTCAGGCTAAATATCAAACAGTTCTGCCTCTTTCTCCTTCCAGAAGGCAAAGCTGCGATCAATGTATCTGATAATCTCCTCGTTGCTAAACTCTTTTAGCTCATAGATGAGCTGGATGGAGTCTTCATTAGGCTCTTCAACAGGTGTTCGAACGGTTTCATTTGCAGCCTTCTCCACCACAACCTGCACAGGGGGCTGGGTCTGATGATGCTCCTCTCCGTTCTGGATCTCTGCTGGAGCTCCTGTTGTCTCCTGTGGCGTGTCATGTCCTGTGTTGTGTGTACCGTTGATCACTGTGTCTTGTTTTGCGCTTACTGATGGCTTACTTTCCTGAACTGGCTTCTGTTCTGCCTGCTCACTACTATCCGGACTAGAGTTCTTCAAAGGTTCCTGCACACTGCTCTGTGAGTCTGGAGGTGGGGGAGGAGGTGCAGGTGGAGGGTTTGGAACATCATGGACACCATTTTCTTCTGTGGGCTTCCGGGCCTCTTTCACCGGAGTCACCTCAGTATTTTGAACATGCTGAGGTGGAGCAGGGGGAGGTACAGGTGTTGGGGTTTGCTCCTGGCCTTCTTTCAGTAACTCTGGTGGAAGGACAATCTCAGAGCCACTCAGCAACCCTCCGCCCTCGGGGGAATCTCCAAAATACTTCACTTTGACATCCTCAAAACTGTCCGACCAATCCCGTCGGCCACGCTCAATATGCTCCATGACCTCACGGTGGAATTGTCGGATCTGCTCCCAACTGTGGCTACCAAGCCGGTCAAACATCTCGTAGCACAGAAGGTGCCGGAATTTCCTCTCGCTACGAGACATGTTCATCTCGAGCAGCTGGAAGTAGCCAAGCATGAAGAGGTCAAGGGTCAGGCTGTCGTAATCGACAGGCGCCCCATTGATATGGGGGAGGAAGTGCTCGGGCCAGTAGATCATCTGTGCCCGGCTGAGCCTCCGGATCTGGCGCGTTGGCACCTGACTCATGATGTTCCTCCAATGGCCCAGCAGGTTGCCTACCACCTGCCTCTGCTTCATGAAATACAGCAGCTTGTCATCCTCACTCTGCAGGCTACTGTCCATCTCTGGCAGGTTGGGCTCATAGCGCTGGTACTCCTGTCCCACTCCCAGATGGTTGGTTCTGTATTTGGGCCTGTAGGATTCTGACATTGTGTATTTCCTCCAGTGTTCCAGGAAGAGAAAGACAATACGCTCCTTGCGCATTTCAATGCACTCTTGCACGTAGCTCAGATCTGTCTGCACCTCTAGGCTGCGTGTTGACTGATCTGAGTTCAGTGGCTGGTCGACTGAGTTATGGGTGCCATTAGTGCCACTTGAGTTTGTATATGTTGGGGGCACATAAGTTGGGGTAATGAGAGGTTCATCCACGAGAGGAAGATTTGAGTCCAAATCTGATGCAGTGACATTGTTTGTGCTGGACTGCATCTCTGCTGGAGAGAGTGTCAGTTCATCCTCAAGAATTGGCTCTGCGTGGAAACTGGATTCACTGACAACCGGTAGAGACATTTTGCGCTTGTACACTCTGTTCATCTTGTCATCCTCATACTTGGACTGGTCTTGCACCTCATAGTTGGCTTTCAGGTTCTTCACAGACACACCAAACTGCCTGAATTCCTTCTCCACCTCCTCACGAGTGGAAAAAGACTGTGACCTACCAATGGTGCCGGATACCACTGACCCAGCCTGCCCTGCTTTGATCAAGTTCTTTGCATCCTCATGCGTGTACCCTGGAGCGATCAGATCCAAAATGTCAATCTCCTTCCCTCCAAGGGTAGCCAGAAGGATGGCCATGCTCTTGAGCAAGGTGGAGATCTTGCTACACCAGGCGGGCAGGTCCTCTGCCTGCCCGTGGACCTGCTTGGGGTTGACTGAGAAATGCTCGCGGTTGAGCGCCGCAGACACCGGCAGTAGCTGGTGGAGCTCCTGTTCCAGCTTTTCCAGCTCCCTCTCCACCTCTGTCACCTTGTGCATGACTGTTAAATTTTCGATCTGCCTCTCGATGCGGAGGAGGTCGGCCTCGGTCATCAGTTCCCCAAAAGGCCCGAGGATGGCGTTGTGGACATGAGAGTAATGCCAGTCTTGGTTTTGGTAGTATTCCCTTGTAGCAAACTAGATCAGAGGGATCAAAAGGGGGGACAAAGAGGGGTGCAAAAAAAATAGGAGGAAGGGAGGAGAGGGGAGATGGTTCCTCAAGGTGTTGGTCCAGGTTCTCTGGTGCATTGGTCAACTCGTCTTCACCCCAAACATGCTTACATGGATTTAGTGGTGCAATGGCACTGGCCTACTAGGGGCCAAGTTCACTGAAGTGACCTGAGGAGCAACAGCTGAGAATAAATTTGAATAAATTATTGCCTTCTTGTGCAAATAGGTGTTTATTAATGCAGAGAGGCTTGGGTCACCATTACAGCACAGTTAGGTTTTGCTTTCTTCATCTGTGCTGCTTTTATTTTTGAGTCATTTCCTTATGGAAATGATTGAGCTGTTATAAAAGCTGCTTCCTTTACTTAGAATGAGCAGTTTTAACCCTGAGGTGAGCAAATGAAGGTTTTTTGGGGGGTTGGTGGGGGGCGTGCATGGACCAATATGGCAGCCTGTGTTTTAGAGACACTGCACACGTTGCGACTAAGTGACTTAGGCCCTCGCATCACACCACTGAATAACCATGTAACAACTTCAAACTCCAGTGCAACATCACCTAGTCCTGGCCACGTGATTGTGTTTCTCTTGATAATTAGTCAACTAAGGTTAGTTCATTTACAAACAAAAAGTCGAAGAAGGCCAGTACTGGGATGGGCAGTGATGTCTCAAAGCAGCAATGGCACCACACTCTCCATGTCAAGTCAAACCAAAATGACTAAAACTTCAACGAAAGAGAAGACACAGCAAACATGCAAAAGGAAGGCAGAGGAAAGGCAAGTAGCCTCAAAACTCAGGTCACTGCAAGGCTGGCTACCTATCAGCAAATCTATAAATTCCGAATGAGCTTGGCTATGTAGAACAAAAGACACTAGCCTGTTCCTTGAGAGAAAAGAAACTCCTTAGAAACCACCTACCAGAGTTCCCTAGACGTGTGATGTGGTAATTATGACTCCATTAAAAATACATCAGGCACAGAGTACAAAGTCAGCCAATTAGGTCAGAGTATCTTATATAAAAAACAGTGTTGCTAAAGATAGTGTGAGTAAACAAATATGACACACAGAGGGGAAATGGAGGCTACAGTACAGTACAGTACAGGGGAATTTGAGCCTCCAGTCCTTTCTCTTGTGGGAAAGGAGGTTTGCCCTCTTGGTCAAACGATATCCAGAGCCAGACTTTAACTTCAACAAGAGCACACAATATCCTTTACATCAACAGACATGACACCTGCGCTAGGTCACACAAGAACCTAAACCTTGCCGTTTTGATCACCTAATTCCATAACAGCCAATGACACTGTCCTGCACCTTCAAGGAAAGATCTTTTAAGTTTAAAATGACAAACATGCAAAGAGAGACACAGAGCATCCTCCATTCAAACACACACACATACACAAACACACACACAGTTATCCTCCCTCTTTAACCGTAGCTGTTTTTGGAATGCTCTGATCAAAATAAAAATTTATTTTCAGTCAATAGGAGGATATCCGCAATGTCTTGAGTATCATCCTGCCATTTTGAGAACAATGTGCATGGCCACACTTTAGCCTTTTCTCCATTGACAAGGTTTATCCAGCATTAGGTTAACTTATTGATGCCTTCATTATAACCCCAACCCTCATTAAAATGTTTAGGAATTGAGCAATTTTGTCAATGTCAACAAATGACCACAATGTCTGTGCACATCATCGTCGTGGAAATGGCAGGAGAACACTGGCTGAATCTCAATGTCCCCGCTAAGCCCTAAGCCCTGAACCCTCAGAGACTTAACTAGAATGAGTCTGACTTGTGATTGGCCAGTTCATACCAGTTACATTTTTGAGAGTTTAGGGCTTAGGGTTAAGGGCGGACATTGGGATTCAGCCCCTCACTCATTTGAAATCATCTCAGCTCAGCTGGACTGGACTGGACTGGACTGGTGGGGTGGACTCACCTTGCGTTTGTGCTCCTCCTCTTCCTGCATCTTGACCTGCAGCTTGCGCACCATCACCTGCCGTTTCCACTCAGGGATGGCACGACCCTGCTCGTCGTGGGTGGGCACCAGCGCCTCCACGTCCACCAGGCTGGTCTTGCGTGGCTGTCCTGAGCCCGCCGTGCCATTGACCGTCGGGGGCAGCTGGTCGTAACTGATGGAGGACGTCAGGCCCTTGGATGCGGTGGAGGCGGAGGATGAGCTGGATGCGCTGGCAGGACTGGGGCTCGGTGTGGGGGTGGGGGTAGGGGCAGGGGTAGGGGGGTTGGAAGTGGGTGGGGATGAGGATGCAGAGGAAGGCTTCACTGGTTGGCCTACACGGGTCGGAGGTGGCGACGTTGGACTGTCAGGCTGTAGTGAATAAAAAGAAAGAATCCATGTTGAGATTCTAATCCCATGGGTATTTACACAATCAAAGAATGATTTAAAGACCATTTAGAGAAGGAATGATCAGAGATGAGCCTAAAAGAAAGGTTATGATGAGTAGTAAACAGAGGTAGACCGGGATCAAAAGCCTCCCAGTGCATTTTCACCCACCAAGAGAACAAAGACCTTACTGAAAGAAGGTGATGTGAATCAGTGAAAATCAAAGAGAATCAGACTGATCTTGATTAGTCGTGATTTAAATGGCAAGTTTAAAGTGGCAAACCTGAGAAAGTGTGAAGAAAATAGTAGTAAGTTAAGTAGTTGCTAATGAATCTGTCAATCTGATTAGTAATGTAAGACTGTAAATGGCTTTGATTGGAATGGCTGGATTAATACATGGCTTGAAATAAAGGGAAAAGTTACCCTCTCAGAGAATCGTCTCTGGTTAACATACCGCTTCCCCTGTTAATTGAAGATAAAGCGTCTTTAGAACGGTTATCTCTTATCTTATACTGAATTGTCAGTAACAGTAATGATGTCACTGAAACGTTCAGCTAGTGCACTGATGTTAAATTAATCACTCTTTTGTTGTGAACAAATGGCTCTATGATGGGTCACTGGGTTTCACTCTAACACTTACTATGGGGATTGTGGTTCAATTCAGCTTAAAATTCTTTTATGAATTAAGCTATCTGTGTTTACAGATCCTATTATTCCTTTAAAATGCTATAATAATGAAAAATAACAAAATAAATGGAGGAGTGAATGCAAAGGCCTTAGTGAGCCTTAAAGGAACTCTAGACAACTCTTTGCCACTGTTTGAAGTATCCTTTTTATAAGAGAATATGTTTTGGAACCATCCATCTCCAAATGAATGACATGGATGAGATAGTCATATGAAGGGTGGATAAATAAAAGTTTTATGCCCACCAGCTAACCAGCATATGCACTGTGTAGTTCTGGGTGTGGGGTAGGAAACAACCTCAAAATAAAAGAGAACCTAGTCATAGCTAATTGGCTAATTGTTTTGCTTTCAGACATCATTAGAATGTTCTAGTAGTGCAAGAAAAAAAAGTGTTTTATAGCAATAAAACTTTAACTGGCTGGTTGTGTCTTTGGCTTTCACGTCATCACATAACTAATGACGCTTAACAACGCTGACCCCTTAAGTCAGTAGTATCTAAGGAAGCCAACCCAGTTGTCAAGACAAACATACAATGGTCAGCTACTATAGTCTAAACCCATTCTGATGAGGTCATTTGGTCCTACCCAGTCTGTCCAACGTCACTCTGCATGCTTACGGCTCCACACTGTTCAAATACTGCTGGCAGCCACTTTAGGCTTATTTGCACAGACTTAAGCATGGATCCATTCAAACCTCAATCAAATCCATCAGCACACTCAATTCACCTATTCACCCCTAGCTGTCATTCACCTGCACAGTTAACGTTTGAGCGGCAGCTTATTGCTTTGCCCATTTACTGGCTCATTTAGAGTTACCTCATTCACTTTAACCTGTTTATTCACTTCACCTCAAAGTATTGAATGTGAGTGCATGTGTATGTATGCACTGTGCGTTTAGCGTGTGGTGTGTGTGTGTGTGTGTGTGTGTGTGTGTGTGTGTGTGTGTGTGTGTGTGTGTGTGTGTGTGTGTGTGTGTGTGTGTGTGTGTGTGTGTGTGTGTGTGTGTGTGTGTGTGTGTGTGTGTGTGTCAGAAACCTACATTGGGGCCTGGCGTGCCACTGTTGGAGAAGACGGTGGTGTATCCTTTGCTCTGGGGTGTTGGCTTCAGGCTCTTCCCTGCTTTAATTTCAGCCAGCAGCTCTGAATTGTCACCGGTGGGGGACATCATGTTGAAGGATTTCGAACCTGACACAAAAGATGGAGAGGAAAGTGAACCCGAGAGTGAGCGAGCGAGTGAGCAAGCAAGTGGGTGAGCAAGAGAGAGAGAGAGAGAGAGAGAGAGAGAGAGAGAGAGAGAGAGAGAACAAGAGAAAGAAAGAGAGAAAGACAGAGAGAAAGACAGAGAGGGGGAGTGAAAGAGAGCGCTTGGCCAGCTGAATGACAGCAGTGGACAGAAAGAAGTGCCACACAGTTAAATATTTCATCCATGCAACCAAGGGTGATGGGGGACAGGGACAGGGAGAGAGCACCAAACAAATGGCACAATGGTGCCCACAGACACACACACACACACACACACACACACACACACTGTACACACACACAGTCCCATCGCAATCCTAATGACTGGTATCTGTTACCGGGGCAAGAAAGGAGCAACAGAACACATAATCCCTTCCAAAGTTAACCAGGAGGTGAAGTCCATACTGTGCCTTGACATACTTGACATATTCTTTTCATATACACAGAAACAATACAAAATTACTAGGCAGAGGGTAGAAGACAATACACTTCAGCTGCATTTCACTTGAGTTTGAGTTTAATCGAATTTGAGATGCCAGTGATGCGGAAGTCTGATTAAAAAAAATAATAATCGCCTTGGAGGTTTCCAGAATGAGCTGTAATAAAGGACACTGCCACACGCTTGCAAATCATAATCTGCTTATGCATAACAGTGTACTGAAATCTGGCTTTATTCAGTGTTAATTTATAATTCTCAGAACAAAAGGGGCTTGTTTCACAGTTCAGCGAAAACAGGACACAGTTAAACTGTTCATATGTACATGCTGACATACATACACATCGCTTTACCTCAGACTTACAGCTTAGTAAGCATTTCAACACCACAAAACTCAAGCATCAAGAAAGACTATTTGTGTTCCTTGAAAACGAATCAAGGCAGAAATTCCAATCCATTTCATTTAACAAAGACTACCTTCAATTATACCTGACAGTAAGAGAACAGACTTGAGTACACTAGATGAAACAACTTATTCACAAAGAACAAGTTATTCACAAGTAACATACATCTTACACCTCCACACACAAGGACAGAAAACAGTAGCTCCATAAAATCAAACAAACAGCTGAGCCAGTCTCCAGTACATACAGCATCCTTAAGCATCTCCCCCTTTCACACTCACTGACTCCATTTACTCCATCTCCATTTCAAACAGAAAAGTTTGGGTTCGCTTGAGAAGAGAGATCGAAACATCACCTGTTGCTGATAATGGAAATCCCCTCTTGTTTTCCTTTTGTTATTTTCCTTTCTTTTTTGTCTTTCTTCTTCCTCTCACATCAAAAAGACACGCTTGCACGCTCTACCGATGTGTCATTCCTGCCTTCATACCTGAGAGAGAAATCTTCTTAGCGCTAGGCAATGGCACCTCACTGACTAGTTCACTGCCTGCCTGCCCTCTCTCACTCCCTCCCCCCCCTCTCTCTCTCTTTTCCTCACGCCCTCTCTCCCTCTCTTTCCTTCTCCCTCTCCCCCCTCACTCACCCGGTCCCCTGTATCTATGGGCTGTGTGTGTGTGTGTGTGTGTGTGTGTGTGTGTGTGTGTGTGTGTGTGTGTGTGTGTGTGTGTGTGTGTGGAAAAAAATGAGTGGAACTCTTCAGGACCCAGTGCAGCCAGCGGAGCTCGAAAGGAATCAACACTAATTGACAGTGACGGACAAAGGCTGCCAAATTGGGAATGGATTTAAGTCCAGGCTTTCACCTCCCTTGGTCTCTCTCTCTCTCTCTCTCTCTCTCTCTCTCTCTCTCTCTCTCTCTCTCTCTCTCTCTCTCTCGCTCACACACACACACACACACAGGACTGTGCCACTGTTCGCACAGGGATTACCAGAGTTCACACACACTCGCGCACACACACATATGCAAACAGACACTCTCTCTCTCTCTCTTTCTTTCTCTTTCACACACACACACACACACACACACACACACACACACACACACACACACACACACACACACACACAAAGTAAACAAGTGGCAAGCAAAGTGGCCAAACACACACCCACACCCACACCCACACGCACCAACCATCTAGAAAGTTGCCAGGCTGGGGCAGACAAACATCATGCAAACTTTTCCACTTTTAGTCATGTTTCTTTCAGGACAGCAAGACAACTATTCTATAAGCTTCTACCAACTTGACCCAACTGAGCCAAACAACAGAAGAATCTTCTCATCCATGTTTTTTAAGACAAAGCATTATTCTGTCCATCAGTAAACATGTGCCTTCCCCAGCGGTCAGGCTAGATCTTCCCTACCGTTCCTCCTTAGCTCTGGAGAGCTCATCATCAGTGGCAGCCCTGGGTCAGTCCCAGAGGCCCTGGAGGCCATCATGGGGGGATCGGAGCATAGGGAAGCAGACGGGAACAACGGCATAGTCCTTGGGGCAGATGTGCCTGTGGCCTGTGTAGAGTGTTGTGTGCTGTGGCGCACGGCCGAGAGCCTTAGCTATGATGCATGGGCGTGGAACAACCATACCTGGTGACTGGAGGACTGGAGGGAGGGACAACGTTGGACAGGTGAGCCCTGCTAAGCTGTGCAGGTCAATGGGTGGGGAACCAAAGAGCTCCCTCCTGGAGCTGGTACTTACTCATTTGTTTACGTCTACATATCTGCTCCCATGACTTAAAAACTTTCTGGGTCCTTCCAAACTCCACCTCCATCTTGTACCAAATACCGAGGAGAACAACCTTTATCAGACACAGGCTCTCACAAAGAAAACAAAACTGCTGTCAATCATTTGCCTCATTTCCCTGCAAATGTCATAGGCCTCTTTTCCACAGTTTTCACATAATTCCTGCTTCATTTGGGAGTGGAAGTGCAGAATGACTATGGAAAATGCGGGACTTCCCCCTTCTCTCAACAACCTTTCGCTTTTTCCTTGTTCCTTCTTCTCAAGAGCCCTATTGCATGAATAGTTTAGGATAAGACTCAAACAAGAGCGTTGGATAGTTGGATGTCTCTCCATGCATCCTGCACCCCAAGGAGGTGGTTCTGGGGGGGGAGGGGATTGTGTGTGGATACTCACTCTTCATTTGCCTGAGGGAGTCCGGCACAGGTGTGGTGGGAGACAGGTGAGCAGAGGACACGCCCCCTCCTTCAGGACAGTCGGAGGACAAGGACACACATATAAAAATGACAAATAAAGAGAAAGAAGAAGAGAAGAAAGGAGAAGAGAGAAAAGGAGGCAACAGGAGAGATGGGGAGAGGAAAAGAGAGGGATGAAAAGAAGGAGATGTAAGACGGGAGAAGGAAGGAGGAAGAATGACAGTGAAAAGTACAGGGAGGTATAAGAAGAGTGACAGGAGCGAAAGTGAAAATAAAGCGAAGGAATGTAAAACAAGAACGGAAAAAAGAAAGGGAATATTGAACAAAAGACACAGGAGAGAGGGAAACGAAATAGACAAGAGAAGCAGACAGACAGTAAGAGGGAAAGAGAGAGAGAGAGGGAGAGAGAGAGAGATGGAGAACAAACAGGAGGAAGTAGAGAGGTGGAATATAAACACAGACACAGACAGGTGTTCCAGTCAGAGGAAGAGAGCGTGGAGGGGATGACAGGTGGATGAAGAGGATGAAAGGGTTGTTCCACAGAGGAGAGGAAAGGAAAGCACAGACAGGACAGAAGAGAAAAGAACAGAAAGAGATAAAAAGAGCAGCATGCCAGTTAGTGAATGACACCACATCCCCCACCCAAACAAAAGAGAATGCTGGACAAAGCAAACATGAGGGCTTTGGATAAGATACAATGGCTGCTATACTGTTGATACTGAACAAAATAGCACAGCATTGTTGGGCTCCAAATCCAATTATCATGTGTTTGTTAGGTTTACAGACACTTAAAAAAATTCAAAAGCCACACATTCTGTTTCTCTCTCTCTCTGTCTCTCTCTCTCTCTCTCTGTCTCTCTCTCTCTCTCTCTCTCTCTCTCTCTTTCACTCGCTCACAAACTCATTAAGTACTTATGTAAAGGAAATCTGTTTGAGACTATGCAGTCATTCACATAATGTAACATGAATCAGCATCATGTTGATCAGAGCTCCAGTAGTGCAGTAGTCATGTGCACAGCATGACCCCCACACTGCTTTTAGACATTGTTCATGTTTACACCCCTATTTACATAACCACAATGCCCAGACTATGGGACAGCACACTAATAAAACTCTCTTCTTTTTGCATGTTCCGCATGTTGTATAAGGTTATGGAGGAAGTGACACAATTAGGCAAATGGCAGGCTGAACCCTAAACCTGCACAGGAGGTAATGGTAGCCCCCCGCGGTATAAATTTTGGAAGAGGGAGGCCAGACTCAGCTCAAGTTTAACCCGTCCTGCCGGCAGCCTGGCGCTGCCTCTTCACCTCAAAGATTCACACCGTCTGCGGGGCCCACAGAGACCTAACCGCAGGGGTGCTGCACTCTCGCACACACACACACACACACACACACACACACACACACACACACACACACACACACACTCCAGAACTATGACCAGGACTATGACCAAGATGTGCTTTTTGCATTTTGCAAAAAGACAAACACAGGTGTATGTGCATTTATTTTGTATTGGTCCTTAGGAATCGCTCAGGACTTTTGACTGCTTATGAGACGGGAGTTTAGGCACAGTAGCCTTAGATGACAAGTCAACTGGGTCTACATGCTTTTGGAAAGACGCAGGTGTGAGAGCTGGCAGATTGCCTTTACTTGAACTGCACACAAACGCAAGCACACACACACACACACACACACACACACACACACACACACACACACACACACACACACACACACACACACACACACACACAGGGCAGGAGCATCTGAAATTCCCAAAAAACTCCCAACATGTGCTGAATGTCACTTTATGGGAGTGAGAAGAAACTGATAAAAGACAACAGACAAAAATAATAAATGAGATGAAAGGGAAGATTCTAGACAAATAGGAAATCCTGAAAAAAGACAAGAACCTAAAGCAAGTTGTAAAGGACAAAGTGAACATGACTCACTTCCAGAGGAGGAGGATGAGCGGCGTTGGCCCGCGGCTGAGCCTGTGGATGAGTACGCTGGAGGAGCGGCCGTCTCGGAGGGCAGGGGAGGAGGGGGTGGTGGAGGTGGGGTGGGGTTGCTAGGGGGCAGTGGGGGAGGTGGTGGGGGCTGAGGAAGTTCCTCTGGAGAACCGTTCTCTGGGCTCGGACTGTTCTCTGCTGGCTCCTCCAATAGCACGGAACCCTGTTTCATAAATTCACAGAAACATCCATGCATTACAAATATTTACATATTTCTATTTATACATTTCAACTAGGATTAATTAAATTAATTACCAATTTACAAATAAACCACAATTTAAAAAAATAAATATTTCACGTTCAATAAAATAGTCCGAATACT
Organism: Sardinella longiceps; assembly: GCA_027497455.2. Lineage (NCBI taxonomy): Eukaryota > Metazoa > Chordata > Actinopteri > Clupeiformes > Clupeidae > Sardinella > Sardinella longiceps. Next base: position 12,509,307 of record JAODXP020000018.1, read on the forward strand.
CTTCCTTTTAGCACTTGCCCTGCAGATAGCATAGGATAAGTCAAATACAATTTGCCTTTCAAATTCCAGCACTCTCTCCAGTCATGATTCCTGGGCTGTCCAAGACACTTGCTTTGAATGGAGCCACATCCCCAACCCCTCCCCTGAATCTCTCCACTTCACTAATAAGCCTTCCACTGGCCCCAACTCTCTCCAAAAAGAACATATTGACTCAGGGCAGTCTTTAACAGCCTCTCTGGGGATTACTGGATAATTGAATATGATATGGGGGGGGGGGGGGGTTAGGGAGGGAGGATGTCTCACTGTCACGAGCAAGACATCTGCCACCCCCTTTCCGGAATCTTCTTCTCCACTGTCTTCTCCAGTCTATTATTCCCATCTGGAAGCTGTCACAGCTGACACTAATCTAATAGACTGTGACCTCTGCCCTCCCCCCACACACCCCTGTGCTGGCACGTGCCGTTACCCCACCCCAGCTGGTGGGGCGTTGCCCCCTACCCCCCTCAAATCAACCCCACCCTGCCCCACCCTCTGCCCACGCGCCAAGCACGCTTCTGGGAGTTGGGAGTTGTTATTAGCCTTGCTCAAGTGCTGCGGCCATCTGCCTCCTCTGGGGACCGCGGGAGACGCCCCACTGGGAGCCTAATTGGGCTCAGTGGAGATTAGACCCACCCTGCGGTGGGGGGGCGTAGGACAACACCCAGCTCCTCCTCTACCACCACCTCCCACTGTTTCCCTTGGGGGGGAATCCCAACAGCCTGACGCGTGCACGCTATTTGGGACGAAGGCGCTGCTGACAAGCTCTGTGGAAGCCGGCTGGTCGGTCAGCGTCAGCAACAGGCTGAGACGGAGTGTCCTTGTCATGCTGAGCCTGCCGACGCTCCCTTGACCTTGGCCTGCTGAATACCTCCCTTTAGTCCCTATATGTACCAGCATGAGTGAAAATCTCGTGGACAGTGTTTACTTTTGTGTTTATTCATTTTGTTTTATGGAGGGGATGTAGTGCTATTTGCTATACTATAGTGCTATATGCTAATGTGTGGGCGACGGTTGCTATCCACATTTGCAAGTCTCTCTACTCACGGGTATCATATTTCATTCACCTCACACAAATTGGAAAATATATGCTGTTCCATTGCTACAATTGACCGTGAGCAGGATGATTTATAAACTGAAGTCCTGATGGTAGACCTGGGACGAGTGGACACTGAAGCTTTCTGCGCAGCTTTGGCTTTTGACTAGGTGCCTTAGTGGCCTGTAAAAGCACCCAGGGAGAGTGAGAGTGGACAGAGTTTACACAGTGGGGTGTGGATGAGATCTTAATGGAGCTGAGGGCGTTGTCTGGGAGAGCTGCGGGAAACAAAGGCTGATGGCTTTGCAGTGCAGCCTTATGTAAGAACCTGAGGAGCACAGGTGAACACTCAAACACTCAAACACTGTTTCACCTCGGCCCTCGCCATTGCCTGCCCGTCATGTCTGTCTGTGGAGACTAATGTGGATAAGGAAGTTAGTCTCTTGTGACATTTTTAGTGCAATAAGTTTGTCTTTTGTTTAGCCTTTGTGCTCTGGGTATTTTTTACCTGCCATTTGTAGCTATTGTCTTTGAAAAGCACTATCCAAGAGAACTCTTAGTTTAATGTTTGCAAAGGGTCTTCCACAGATTAATAATGGAACATTAGGAAACATAATGAAATTGAAATAATAAACCTGGCTTTTTTTTTTACTGCAAATCAGCACTTCACTACTTTTGTATCTTTTGTATCTGGGTTTAGATCTTAATAAGCAGTGTCGTGAAATGTGGTAAGAGCATGTAGCATGCATCTGCAAGTGAGGGACCAACATCACATAACAGATGGCTTTGCATATTGATAGTTAGGGTCAGATTTCCCACAAATCTCATCACTCAAAACATCAACTCATCATGACACTCCTTGCTTTCTGTGCATCTGTGAATATGTGCGTACTGTATGTGTGTGTCTGTTTGGGTACACAGTATCCAAACAGGGTTCCCCATTGAGTACATCCCTCACATTTGTGCAAATATTTTGTCATTTAATGGGACAACAATAAAAATTCAATCTTGATACAACTAATAGATAGGGTACAGCTTATGGAACAGTACTGTATCTGATCTGATATGATCTTTTATAATATTGTAATATTTTGTGTGAGCCCAATATATGCACACTGACTACTTTAAGTTGTATTAAGTTCAATTTGCATTGTATAGTCCCATGAAAACAAAAATAAGCAAAAATGCAAGGGGCGTACTCACTTTTTGTGAGATACTTTATGTATTGCATGTGCTGTGTGTGTGAGTGAGTGTGTGTGTGCATACAGTGTGTGTGTTTATGTACGTGCATATGAATAGTTAAGTGGCCTGAGTAGTCTTTTGTCTCATTTCCCATCACCACCTGTGACCTAAGCATGACTCATCATTTCCTGTACCTCCTCGTTGGGGGCCATGCTCCTGGCGGTGCGGGGCTCTGCGGGTGCTGAGTCACTGCCCAGAGCCTTGTAGTAGTCCCCAGTGCTGGGTTGCTTATTGAAGCTCCGGGACTTACGGTTGGAGTCCACCCTCCTCAGTCGGTCTGGGTTGTCCCCCGTCTGCGTCTGCAGCTGTGAGGGGGGGAGAGAGCAAGAAAAGGACTAGTGAAGAAAGGCACAGGAGGAATTTGGATTCGCTGCAAGAGGATTTAGTGCTAAACAAAGGTTTATTAGGTCACTTTCCCAATATTTGTGGTGAGCTTGACCCAAGAGGGCACATAGGGTCGGTGGTTCTAGATTCGTCCAACAAAACAATTCTTAATCCAACTTCAGACATTCGAATCAAAAGGGGATTATCACATTCCATCAGTTTTATTTTCCAGCACATCGGACAGAAGACGGCTGTTTACAAATCAACAATTTCATGGCTGCTTCTGTTCTTTGGTTTCCTTATACTTTGTATGAGCCTCAGGCCATTACACCCACATGCACTGAGAGGAGAGATTCTAGAAAGTTCAGTAGAATCTCACTAGTAAAGGTAAATGATGCATGTTTATGACTTTAACAATGCCATGTGTGATAAGTTTATGCAAATAGCAACAGAGCTTTGTAAGCCGTGCCCCTGCGCCTTACGGAGATTTCCATAATTGGAGCCATGTGATCGAGGGAAGATTTGCACCAAAGCCAGGCCAAAACAAAAAGACTTTTCAGGACTGAGCTGAGGCTGTGTTTCACAGCTAGAGCTGCCAAAACCCACCGTCACATGCGCCATGGAGGCCATCCCACTCAGGGCTTGAGGTAGAGGGGGGTAATGTGTGTGAGTGTGGGGGTGGCGCATGTGTGTGTGTGTGGGTGTGTGCTTATGTTAGGTGTGCTTCTGCTTGAAAGCACACTCGTTCCCATATTTGCATATGCTGGCTTGTGTTCAATGTTTCTGCAGTGTGTGTGTGTGTGTGTGTGTGTGTGTGTGTGTGTGTGTGTGTGTGTGTGTGTGTGTGTGTGTGTGTTAAACATGTTAAACTTCTACACTGCATCTCAGTTCCAGGCAGCACCTGTGCGTGTGAGACCCTGGAGGTTGGTGACCCAAGGTCAGCCCTCAGGTGTAGAGACCCTGCTCACTATGGCCATGAGGAAAGTACACGGCATTGACCTGAGGTGCATTCAAATTCGGCGAACATAGGCGAACAGTTTTTGGCTAATGTCAAGTTTTTGGCTAACGTTAGCGAACGAAGGCGAGCGGTCTGAGGAGGTAGTGCGCCGTTATGCAGGATAGAAAATTTGTGCACCCCGATTGGAAATACATCCAGAAGAGCATTGATTTTTATCAACATGTCTCACAGCAACTTTGTCTCCTATTAACAGCCTCCTGCGAGTAATTTCTACTCAGTTTGCCATTTTTGTTTACAGTTTAGAATGAACTTTTAGAACATGACACGAATTCCACTGTTAAATGCGTTAAATTTGAACGCACGCCTGGGCTTCACTGCTCCTCTGGGTAATGTAGAGTAGCATTAGGGAGATTTGGAGGAGAAACATTTTTTCCAGTTTCCTATTTCACATAAAACTTCAATAAAACTTTGAGAGTCTGTGACCATAAAATTATTGACCATAAAATCGTTTTGAATCTGAGCAATATTTGGGGGGTTTACATTTATTGGCCAATAACAAAAAATGATCAGAAGGCTTGATATGAAAATATCTAAGACTTTCCATCACTGTTGCTTCTTCTGAGTTTAATTTGTGTTTAGAGCACAAATTAAATTGCTGTTTTTCCTGCTGTTTTAACTAATGCAAAACCATTTGCATGAACAGACAGGACACTCACTCACACACACAGACAGGAGACGCCACGTAATCTTCTACTTCTTATATAAAACATTCATACTTATGTGTAAGGCAAACAGTGATAAATGTAATATATTATTATGCAGTATGCTCCAAATTGCTTCAGATTGTTACACTATTTAGGAGTTTTACAAAAACTAATAAAACTACTAACATAAGATAACATGGACATCTATGAAACATTTTTTTTTTTTTTTTACCCCTTTGGCATCATTTTATCATGTATTTCAATCCGATTCAGCCTAGCACACTGGTGCCATGTCAAGGATCCTGATTTTATCAGTGGTATAGTTGGTGGCATAGGGTATTTATTGATGAGGCAGTGCTGGTGGTTTCAATTTCAATGGCATAGAGAAACATATTGTAAAGGGCTCCCAATGATAAGACAATAGCAGCTCCAGCCAGTGCAGATGAATATCCCTTTCTGAAGTGGGGGCCCCTGGAGGCCATTGTCCTCCCATTCAGCCATTGTTGACTCACTGTTCCCATCAAAGGCCCGCTTCCCAATGGACATGCAATATGAGAAGAGGCGGGGCAAACGTTTTGATTGCCACTCTCCAGGGAAACGGCTGTCTGAATGCCCTCCCCAACTGACCTCCCTACACAACAGCTGCCCAGCCATCTACCACTGCCCAGGGCCTGGACGTCATAGTACATCACACTCATGACTCACCGTCAATTTAATCCCTAGCTTTACATAAGCCTCACCATGTATACTCATCTTTTAACTTGGTAAATGGTTAACATGAATCCCTGAGGCTATCCAACATGCAAGAGAAATCCAATAACACCACAGAATTCAGAAGAAATCCATCGACTCAATTGAAATGAAGAGAGCAGTCAAAGAGGACATATTGTACTGTACCATCACAATACGCCTCCACATGGAAACTTCACTCAATCCCTCAGAGCCAAAAGTGCTGATACCAAAACTCCACAGACAGCTGAGCTCATGGGGAAAGACACTCTCAATACCATCCATGCAAGATCATTTTTGACCCTCTACACCTCCTCTCCATACTTAACTGCCTGTCCCCTATCTCAAACAGATCTTCCTGCTTCACAAGTAGCATTCCATCAGATTTCTCTCTTACCCTCGCAGATGATGATAATGATGATGATGATGATGATGATGATGATGATGATGGACCCACGGCAATGCCTCCTCCACCTGCCTCGAACTGCAGCCCAGTCCTGTCCCCCTCGCCTCACCAGAGACCAGCACAGCACAGCACAGCACAGCCCAGCCCAGTATGGCACAGCATGGCACAGCACAGCACAGCACAGCACAGGTGTCACCAGATCCCCCGCACCTCACGGCATGTGTCACTCTACCTGGCCTCTCCCTTTACTCAGCAGCACCTCATCAATAAAAGACAAACCTACCCTGACATCACCGCTCGGCCACAGACCAACCAGAGCGCAGGGAACCCGAATGGAGGGCCCGTCTTATGCAAAGCACCGCCACAGGAGAGAGGGAGAGAGCGAGAGAGAGGCGGGCACTAGCTGAAGGCCGCCGGGGATCGGGTGGCAGTGGCTTGCAGATTACTTTATTGGGCCTGAGGGAGGTGGGGTGGTGGAGGTGGAGGCAGGGGGAGGCAGGGGGATTGCCATTACTCCCAGTGCTGGTGAGGGTTGAGCCGGGAGAAGATATGCTTGTGAGGAGCGCGGGCTAACATTTCATCGCACCTGCACGGGCCATGATAAAACTAAGAGATGTGGATGATAGACCCCCTGTTGAATGCATGGTGCGATGAACTGATAGGAGAGTTTTATGGGGCTTTGAATGGCAAAGTACTAGCCTGAGCAAACATGCAAAATGCATTGTGTGTCCGGGTCATGGGTGCAGTAGCGGATACACCACAGCTCATTGTCCATAGAGCCTACTATCTGCAACATGAAAATGACCTTTTAAAAAGAAAGCCACAAAGCAGGCGCCATGTCGGTATGTTTGTTTTGTGATGGTTGTTTGTCTATCTGGGATTTATAGGTAAAACAGCGATGGGGAAAGTGTAAACACTGATGATGGGGCGAAACTGAACCAGAGTCAAACTGGAGCAGCGAACCACAGTGCATGGCCTGGGTGTGTGGTTACCAAGGTGCTAGTGTTTCTATGGCGTCCGGTCCGGCGCAGCGGATTGTTTTCCCTTCGGCATGGCGGATCTTTGTTCAGGTGCTTTCTCCTCTACCCCCTTACCCCCCATTCAACACAATTACACAGGACCTGTGTGTGCCCCTGGGATCAGCCAGCGCTTTCACTGTTAATGAGGGCCAATCATCCCATCACACACACATGAACACAGACATAGATACACACACACACACACACACACACACACACACACACACACACACACACACACACACACACCTGAGACAGCGCCGGGGAGCAGAATCATTAAAACCTTTCCACCCGGTTGCACACTGACACTTACTCATACAAGTATCTCTTTACCACCCCCCCCCCTCTCTCTCTCTCTCTCTCTCTTTCTAAGCCAGTGGCAGTCACACAACCAGGAATTGGGATCCAGTGTTGATTTCCAAAACCCTTTAATCCTTTTATTTTTGGAGTTGTGTGTACCGACACAGAAGGTGGTGGATGGTGGACCGTCAGTGCAGTAGAGTACAAAGCAGAACAAAATCACGCCTTGGTGCTTGATGACAAAAATAAAATATCTATCTAAGCCTAAATGAAATAATTGCAAACAAATACAAACAACATTTGCACACAAATATAATCATCCAGACAGTATTTGACCCAGAAGAGGATTAGGCCCCTATTAGATGAAACCCAACTTCCCCAAAGCAACAAGAAAAACACCCTTTTCCTGCCAAACTACAACAGGATCACTTGCTAAGCTTGCTAAGCACACAGAGGAGGCATTGCATAGGTGTCTTCTGGTTAATCTGGACTGAAAGTCTATGTCTAATTATGCCTTATTGGGCGGTCATACATTGAGTTGGTAGCATTATCACATTTTAAGAACATTTGGAATTGGATTGGAATTCTGAATTTGAGGTCATGTTAAGCTATGTGCCCTGCAGGAATTTTACAGACTTCTAATGGAAGATGGCTGCTACTGTACAGGAGAACTTCAGGCAAAATAAAAAAATATTCTCAAAACATGACGTGCTACCAACTCATCATATGAACACCCCATCATGGTAATAAGCCCTAGAAAGCTCTTGGCTCTGGATTATTCCTTCAAGTCCACTCCTTAAGTCTGACTCCCTGTCTGCTGCAGAAGGATCCTGCTTCCAGGACTTAGTTGAGCCTGAATCTCCACTGTACTACTGGCACATGCCCCTGCTCTCAACAGAGCAAGTCCTTTAAATGCCTGCACCAAGCCGCAGCGTAATTAGTGAAATTACCGTCGGCCCATCAGATGTGGCGCTGCCATAATGAGGATCCTCATTAAGCCACGGCGGCCACGGAGAACACAATAACAACACTGTGAGTGTGGGGGCTTTGGGGGCTGCTTATTGTTACGCTCTTGTCCCTCACTCACTCATTAGGGCACTAGAGGTCTGCTCAACCCAAGTCCCCCCCTCATCTCTCTCTCTCTCTCTCTCTCTCTCTCTCTCTCTCTCTCTCTCTCTCACACACACACACACACACACACATACACTTGCACTCACACACACATACACACTCTCAAACTGTTCCCCGACTGTCTTTGCCTGTGTTTGGCCTGTCCTCCATCCAAATAGAGGGTTGCTGATTGCCATTTTGCCTCGTTAAGCCCACCACCATGGCTTCCCCCCAGAATGTTCTGTTAGCTCCGGCTGATGGTCCTGACCTTGACTATGTCACTGGGATGACTATGCCTGGCTACTCATTAGACAGAAAAACAATGCTTCCGTGATCTGTCTGTCAGCCAAAGTAGTAGGTAAATAATTTTAGCACTTCATTCAAAGCTCACAAAGATGCCAGGCACGCTACAGAATGTGTTTGTATACACTTGTTTTCCAGTCATAGTCTGGACTGCTTTTCACGTAATCGACAAAAGGCCTCAGGTCATCTACTCAGGTACTGCAGGGGGCTGGACACCTGGATTTCTTAATGCCAGATCAATTACGTTTAATTAGACTGTCGGCCAAGCAGCAAACGCCTTTGAGCTCCACAGCCCCATGAGAATTACTTGATACAACTGAGTGTAACTTGAGAATACTGAGCCTTGAGAGAAACAACGTCCATACATCCCACATACATCAGCAGCTTGATATGACCAATAGTGTTTGCAAAACAAGCCTATTTCTTTGTATGTTCAAACATCACTGAAGTCACAAAACCGGCAAAAGAATTGGACTTGATAGATATGATGTAACTAGCTGAACCCCCACAAAAACATCCTCCAAGATCACCGACTGAATCATGTTTTCTGGAGCACATCTGACAAGAAACTAATCCTTCTACTTTTACAAAATTATGTTGATACAACTAAATTCTGTTCAATTTCTATCATGAATCCAGTACATTAACAACAGGATCAAGCTGCTTCTCAGAGCCCAAGGCCCAAATCTACTATAAAACTCCCAATTCAAATGAATATTCAACCCTAATGTTTATTCATTTATTTATTAAAAATGAGGTAAGGTAGGTTACAGTCTCTATATGACTGATCAATAAAGTAAAGCATAAAAAACACTGATAAGAAATGGTTTGTTTCAGATACCCTTCCTCAGCTTTTGAAGTGGGTCACTGGAGGGCTGCCTCCGTGCTACTACACACGTAATCTTTGTGTTCACTACTAGCTTCCTCTAAACTAGGAGGGGGTCAAAGAGTTAATCACACACAGCCCACTCATGACTATGACCCTGTCAACTGTCGGCACCAATCGAGTGAGAGTAGAACTAGCCATGTGAATGGGGCACAGGGCATATGAATGGGGCATACAGTACTGAGATGACATGCAGGGAGGTTAATGGGCTGGGGCTGGCGAATGGGATGTCAGGAGTTAGCTGAGCCACAGAGGGCTACACTGGGAGGTTAATGAAGGATTCATGGCTGGAAATAGTTCAGCCAGGCGATAAATGAGGTTGCGGCAATCATCAGAGTTATGAAACGCCTGTAAGCGCCTTGATCTTGCATTCTTATGGTCATTTATGACAATCTCAGTTGACTTTGCTGCCAGCTTTTCCGTAATAAGTTCAAGGGGCATCTTCTTGCAAGGATTAATCAGATAAAGATTATATTTTCCACAAGCATATTTAGCACAAATACACATGATTAACATACATACTGTACAGAGTACATAACTGACCATATGCAAAATGTTAGAGTGATGTATTCCCATAACATTAAACGGTCAATTTAGATGACAATACCCAATTTGTTTAAAAGCCTTCTGCAATCACCAATCTATCAAAGCCTAGTAAAGCTACTGAGAGCTGGTGTATCAATCAATTTAGCCACTACTACACTACAATTAATTCAGCCATCCACTTATGTGATTGCATGGATCCCCTTTCACAACCCTGTTATACTGCAGACAAATCCAATCTCTTTAGCACCACACTTGACTTGAAGAGAAAAACTTGTGTTGCTGGCACAGCACATGAGATGGAGGCTCCATGGTAGTTTTTTTGCGCTGAACAGCCCAATCCAGGCAGCACAGCCTGTACGGCACTAGCTTAACCCTAACCCTAACCTTAAGAACCATGACCCCCACCTTAACCCTTGACCCTAGTGCTTTGAAGGCATTGCTGACTAACAGGCACCGTTGACCAAAGACCTAAGACCGAGATAAAGTGTGCACAAAATGTACAGGTGGCTGTAGCAAGTCAGATGAAGTCTTTTTATGACACATGATGGAGTAAACTGACATGGCATGCCACTGTTTTGAGTAATTAATAAACCCAGAACTTGTTGTTGCTATACTGTTTAGAACTGAACATGTCTACCTTTTCCTTGGAGCTGTTGCTGTCCACGTGGCGGAGGTTGCTCTTCACCTTCAGGTACATCTCAGCAGAGGGTTCCTCCACTGGAGGTTTGGGGGGTGGGAACGCTGGGGGTGGTGGGGGCCGTGTGGTTGGAGGAGGGGGTGGGGGAGGCGGGAACGCTGGCGGCGGCGGGAGGGGCTCGCTCTTTTGAGAGGCGGAGTTGTCAGGGTCCAGCATGTCCATGTAGGTCTGCATGTCTGTGATGGCCGACTCAGAGGGGCCTGGGGGAGAGAAGCAAAGAGCTGTCAGGCAAAAACTTAGTGTCATTGCATAAGAAACAGGTTGTCATGTTTACTGGTGAAATATGGTCAAATTCAGCAATATCTCCATTGACTCAAACAGAGTACTACAGTATCTACTACCAGGATTCCAGAAAGGTCTGGTAGCTCCAAACCCCACGTCATACTGATCTAGGAAGAAACTTCTTACTTCTACTTATGAACCCTCGTGGTTTACGAACCATGTCTGATTCTATGACACAAAATGATATTGTTATGGAATACTTTGCAGTAGGGCAAAAGAAGGGATAGCATGCAAAATTATGAGCATTATGATGACATTCAAATCTACCACTAGTATTGAAATAGAAAACAACACAGACTGTACTACATGGACTTTTATTTCAGATATCTGTAGTGGAGTGGAATAACTTCCTGAAATGAATGTAAAATCACGGAATATAATTTCATAACAAATGTAGCGTTATGGACTATCTATTGCCACTCTGTACACAAATCTCATGTAGCTTTCTTCCATTCTTGTACTTCACAAGGCCACCACTAGAGGTCAGTGCTGCTGTGGTGACTGGTGGTAACCCTCAGACAGCATGGCGCAAACAGCAGCAACTAAGAAAAAGTTACAGCAAATCCTTTCTACCTCACTGAGCTGCAGCTTTCCCACCATTGTTCCAGCAGTTCCATACAGACATGGGCCTGACCCTAAGACAGCATGACCGTGACCAACATTACATCATATGATTTTCTGAGAAGGGAGAGGGATTATTTGCATAAAATCATCCATTCTTCCAGTGGGCAAAACATTCTGTTTATATTCAAAGTATTCAGCAGACACATTTTGGTGTTCAGTATCTGATTTCAATCTCTGCTCATGGTGTTAAGGGTGTTGTAGAAGAACAGAAGAATGGGTCAATTTGACGTCATTTGACTTCACTTGCACTTTGTAAGGAAATGTGCATTTGCCACATAGAATTGACTGAGAGAGTCAAAATTGTTTCATGGACTACTTTAAGATACGGCCCTTTTCTGATTGGTTTAACTTGATGGGCACCACTATCTTTGTCTCCTATGGACCCCACTGACATCTTAGATATCTAAACTTAACCTATGCAGCACATTCAATAAAAGATTAAAAAAATAAACATGCATTTGGTGATCTTTTTTGTGGGGATCTCTGGTGATCTTTTGCTTTCTAATGCACAGTGACCATCTTTGCCCCATTTGAGAGTTCACGGCCACCTCCCCAAGTGTGTGCACCTAAAGGTGCTCCTCAGGTGTGTATTGGCCATGCAGAGGGCTGCTGACCTGCGTTGGGCCGTGAGGGGGGTGAGGAGCTCCTCTTCTCCCCAGTGCTGGATTGGCTGGAGTTGGCCGAGTCATAGTTGGACAGCGAGCTGGACGGAGAGCCCAGGTCGAAGTGGGCCGCTGGGGTGGAGGCTGAGATGGTGGCGTTGGGGGAGGACATGCCAGAGTCCGGTTGCTGCTTGTACTCCAAGTCAGCCGAGGGGTCCCTAGACAGCACACGGTGCTCCACACTCTGTGGGGTGAACAGGACAGCAACACAGACAGTCATGACTCGGGGTGTGTGTGTGTGTGTGTGTGTGTGTGTGTGTGTGTGTGTGTGTGTGTGTGTGTGTGTGTGTGCGCGCGTGTCTGTGTGTCTATGTGTGTTCTTCTATATTAAACACATTCATTGTCTGAGCTTCCTCAATATGAAACAAAGGAAGATGCACCTAGGAAAAAGACAAACACTTCATAATGGTGTTTAGCATGATGGCAAACAGTTCTCCAGACAGTGGAGTAAACAAAGGTATAAAAATAAGCTTGCAGTAACTAAAAGAAACAGGTGTTTCACAGTAATGACAACGTATACCATAGACTGAAAAGAACGCTTTTCTGGCTGCAGGCACAAATGCCTCCGCCCAACTCTCTCCACTCTATTAAGATGTTGGGTATGATGGCCAGTTCCCATACTATACCTAAAGGATCAATCCCTGCCTTCCTGTGTCATCTGGGATCTGCTGAGCCCTGATTAAGATGAGGCCTTGAGGCCACAGTTATAAATGTCTCCATCTCCATCTCGACATAGATCCACAGCCTCATTAGATACTGGATCCTTTAGGTGCTGGAGGACACTGAGAGCTAGCGTTTTGGCCACCTGCCACAGGTGCCTATGCCATGAGAGGCCATACTGTATCTGTGCTTATGGGCCAGCTGGCCCAGTTCACTCTGCTCAAGGGCAAAAGATACTAATGCAGAAAAATACTCCCAAAGAATCAAGCCTAATACTGGACCTGGACATGTAACAAGCATTTCACTATTCAGATAGATGGACTTCAATGTTCAGTGGAATTTTGAAAATATGCTCAAAGCTTTGAACAGCTGTATGGGTGTATAACGTGTAGTGTGTCAAAACTTAAAGTTTAACTTAAAGTTATGAAAACTGTAGAAATGTGGAAAAAGGCAAATATTCCTGCTAATCTGGGGTGCTTAAGCCACAGAATACAGCAAATCACAAAAGCAGTCTGGATCAGTAAAGATAAGGCACACAGTGCTTCCACACCTATTCACTTTCATATCTTATTGTGGTAGTTAAAGAAGAAAACAGACGTCTGGGCCAACACAGAGGTCTGTCTGAAATGTGTGGCCACATAAGGACAAATCTCAGAGATACTGCTGAGTGAAAAATAGTGGCATTACATCGGTTGAGTGTGGAACAAGCATGTTACAAGGAATGGTTTCAAAGAAATGATTGTCTTTGTGAGGTGAAGTTCATCATAATCAGCCAGCACACTTTCAACTCACAAGTCACATGCACTTCCACCGTAACACACACACACACACACACACACACACACACACACACACACACACACACACACACACACACACACTTCTATCAACCCAACACAAATGTTCCTCCTAACGAGGCGCATGTCCCTGCCATTTCCCTTGGCTCTGCACACACGGATGATGGTGTTTACAGGCAGGTTCCTCTGGCCTTGGCTCCCAGGCAGGAGGGGAAATAACAGAGCATCTCCCTCTCCCCCTGGAGCCCAGCCCAGCCCAGCCCAGCAGCCCAGCCCAGCACTGCAGCCCAGAGGAGACATATAGCACAGCACAGCACAGCACAGTACAGTAGACTGCCCCCAGGCCAGGTGCCCCACCCAGGGGAGCAGGAGATACAGTATGGGCCACACCTGCTGCTGATCACGGCTCACAATTAATAGAGAATGCAAGCAAAGCATTCTGGGATTGTTGAGACATCCATAGGGGCTTGTACTCAAAACAAGAATGTGAATGGATCTATGGACTTTTTCAACTGTGAAAATTAAACTCATACCTACACATTTTGTTTTGTTCCCAAAGCACTTGCTAAAACAGAAACCCTTTGGGAATAGCTATGACACTAATGGTTTATCTATGTTACTGAGCACTGTGAGGGCAAGAGTGAAAACAGTACTGTGAAAACTGTTGCAACTTGCAAGACAAGGATATTCTGTTTCTCAAAACATCTGCTATGAAGCTGTTAGCTACAGATGGTATAGTGGCCAATTTTCAGCAGTATAGGGTATAATGACAGAAGTCACAGGAGAGAGTTGGCCAAAGGTCAAAGGTCATGATGTTGGCTTTTATTCATTCTTGCCCTTTTCCCCAGTATGAAGTATGATTCATCCTTTATGGGAATAACCTTGTGGTTAAAGAATGGCCAGCACTTACCATGTTCTCCACGGTGCGCAGGTACTTGGCACACTGGGGATGTCCATTGTACTCAGCCAGGTCTGCAGCTGTGAAGCCATCCTGATCACGCACACCTAGGTCCACGCCGTTCACCACCAGTATCTGACAACACTGACATATGGCGAGAGTCAAACAGAAAGATAATCAGAGGTCATTAAACAGTAGGTATCTCAACATTAGCCCATTAGAACCCTTACGTCATTTACAGTATTGCTAGTAAATGAGCAACCTTAAGATAAGGTATCTTTGAAGGACATGAAGATGACGGGAATAGAGAGAGTTTCAGGAAAGGTATAGGGTATATGATCATATAGGATATAGTACAGTAAAGATGCAGTAGGCTATAGCATTCCCTAGCAGGATATTGAACTAAAAATGCTGAATCATGTTGAAGGAAGGCACAAGGCTCACACAAGTCTCATCAATATCACGCTCCAAACTGGACCAAAGATCACGAAAATTGTATTAATTGACAGCTTTCAGCACCAGTGTTCCAAGCCTGCTGGAGTCTGAACTCATAGTCTGCACCTCTCCCTCTGGAAAAGTGGATTCTGAACCTCCTCACTGGCATGGACAGTATGGAATGGTACTGTGGTAGTAGAAATGGCTTTTGCCCATCATCAATTGGCCAACTCTTAACCAAAACCTTGAGTGCCTTGAATACAGAGCGTCTGTGCCTTGAGTCCCCTACTCTTTGCTTACTTAAAAGTAGTCAGGCTACTAATGTGTAGTACCTCCACTCCATATTGCATTTTCATACTGAACAGTCAGGGTACTTTCCAAAGGCTTCAACTTTTCCCCCTGACTGGATTTCTTTCTTAGCATCCAATCAGCCAACAGGAAGGGAGTCCACACAAAGTGCCTTCAAGAGTGTTTTTGCAAAGGCAAAGTGAGAGAGTCTGGTCCAACAGGCTATTCTACATCCATGACTGGGTGTCATCTCATAGCCCAATTTGCATGGTTATGTTTGCTGATGACCAGTAGATCTGGGTTTCATCCTCTACTGCTCCATTGGACACTTACAGTATGCCTACTGTGGCCATAGTTTAGCCTATTCTTATCAGCAGCAGCAGCAGGGCTGTGCAATCACTAATTATTACTCATTGTGTGCAATTCCTGTAAGTGTGTGCAATTACTAATTATGGATATACCCTCCAATGGACATTTAAAGGGCCTAATCTCTGTTAAAACTTCAATTTGCTATACTACTGAATGAACCATACCAGACATTCAAGCCAACCACCACCAAAGTAAGCTTTAGAACTTTGTTCGCAATTAATCAGAAACCTCAAATAAAGTACAGTATATGCCTCAATTCTGGCAAACTCTTTCTACATGATGATTTGAAAAAATATTCATGATTTAAATAAGCATGGTGGAGGGCAGATATTTCAGATTTTATCCCTCAATCACTTAAATACTTTGGCCCTGGAATCATGAGTATTAACTGATACAAAGCTAGAAGCCTCCAAATCTCCATTTAGAGCCATAGTTTGCACTTGTCTCAGGAGCCTCTCCTAGTGCTATGCGAGCAGGAATAGTGAGACAGACACAAGAGGTTAGGGAGACCACTTCCACAGCAGCTGTTGAATACAAAAGGCATGTTGGTGACAGACAATAGCCCATCTTCTCTCCAGAGACTCGTCAATACATGGGGGTACGGCTGGGTAGGGTTGCACATCCTAGCTATTGTCTGCAGTGCTTTTCTCCCTCATTCATACCGGCCTTTGAAAGCCACTCTCACACAAAATCACAAAAAGGTCCACAGATCCAAGCACAGCGTGCTAGCCACAACAGCACTATTATGTTTGCCACAGAAACCGAAACTACGCTGCCTACAGTAATCAACTCAAGTTTGTTAAGAAATCACACACACGGACAAGTGTTCTCACACAACAGGTGTACAAATACCATTTGGAGATTGACATTAAGCGCAAAAAATTAATGTTGCCTAAAGAAATTACTTACTTTCTCTGTGATCATTGGGAGTAGATTTCTGTTTCAACCAAATTACTCCACTAAACAGTAGCCTAGCTACAGCTTGTAAGGCCACTTGAGGACTGAGAGACTTAGATTCTGCAATACCTGGTTTACTTTGGGGAACAGCCCTGCTCAGTGAGGCACATTCACTGCATTATAATCCTATTACCAAAATTCAATATTCACCATTTCTCCCCATCACATTTCTCCCAAAATCTCTCTCTCTCTCTCTCTCTCTCTCTCTCTCTCTCTCTCTCTCTCTCTCTCTCTCTCTCTCTCTCTCTCTACCTCACACACACACACACACACACACACACACACACACACACACACACACACACACACACACACACACACACAGACACTTCCATATCAGCATGCAACAAGATGTACCTAACTCCTGTTGAAGACAGAATAGGGTCACAGCAGTCTGCCCAAACCTGGGTAACAAAACACCCATAAATAAACAAGCCACTCTCAAGATCATTTTGTATCCTTTTCACTGGCCTGAATGTAGCCCTAAGAGAGAGGGCTGTTCCTTACTCTAAACAAACACCTATGCCCAAGCTTTTAGAATCAAGCACTTTACTGTTTTGCTAATGGCCTTTCTCAGTGCACTTATATAATATCACAATCCACACTATACAGTTACAGTACTTTCTACTTTTGCAACCAAGAGCAAAACATCTGACAATCAACAGCTGTAGACACCTCCTAAATACCCATTCCATATAATTCACCTTTATCCCTACATACATGGCACACTCAGAAAAAACAACAACAACATCAACAAAAGCAATTTTCCATCAATCAAGAAGTAAGTCTCGGCCAATCCCCC
>JAODXP020000018.1:12526476-12590411 GCA_027497455.2 Sardinella longiceps
ACACCAGTGGCAGCAATGGATTGAGCAAAGACTTATATAATGGTTCAAAAAGGCCCTGTTACATAGTAAGCAGCAGCGCTTAAGGCCACCCACCTCTAGCTCGCCGTTCTCAGCTGCGTCGTGCAGGGGCGTACCCCCCCAGCTGTCCATTACGATCTCGCCTCCGTGCAGCAGCAGCCAGCTGAGCACCTTGGCGTGCCCCCGACTCGCCGCAAAGTGCATGGCAGTGGCACCATCGTTATCCCTGTCCGCCAGGCTGATCTCTGTGAAGCTCATCTATACACAAACACACATACAGATAAGCTTAAAGGAGAAAAAACAAAGGCACAATGCCTTTAAGTTATATACTTTTTTAAACAGAAAACTGACCTGAAAACTGACATTTCAATGTACCATACATAAACATACATACATACTGTACACAAAGTACATATACATAATATACATACATACATATGAATATTATGGACAATACATATTATGCATATAGACTATTGCTTTACAGGGCCTGTAGGAAATAAGACTGGACAGCAGTGTCCACAATACCTAAAATATTACACAATTAAGCAGTCATGGATTTAGTGCTGTCAGATTTATGTTTTATTATTTTATTTATCAATATCTATTACCCTTCCAGCCCATCAATACCCTCTCTTGCCTATGGTATGAATTAAATGAATTAAGTTTCAGTCAGTAATCCCTCTCAGAGACATGTTTCAGCTAGGTGTTTAAAGCTGATTTTAGTGATACCACCTACGGTAGTATTTCTTAGAAATCTATCAGACTCTACATGGCACAAGCTAAATCCCTCCTTCTTTATTCATATGATTGGCTAATTGGCTTCCACAGCCAGACAGTCCCTGCGTTTGATTATCCTCGTCAAGTTGTCTCGGAGCTCAAAATGTCACATGACTTTCCACTTCAAGCGTTTTATTATGCAAACTCGCCGGACGTGGAAAAGCACATGGAGAAGTGAAAACAATGTTCACGTCAATGTTCACATCATTGTTTGTTTTCTGTTAGCAACCATAGGCTACATTTAGGACACTTATTTGATACAAGTCCGTGTTCAACATTGGCCTCACTACAATACTGACTCCCACATCCATAGGTGGTTATATGGATGCAGTGTTAATATGGGTGATTGAAATAGTTAAAACCACTAAAACAGTCCAAACACAATGAAAACAGCAAGTGACACAGGACGCAGTGGGCCGCAGCCGTCTTGGATTTGTCATTGGATTCGTCATCGGAGGCGTTGCTCAGTCTAGTCTGAGCTTTACGAGGAAACGAGCCGAGTTGATGACGAAAAGGGGCGTGGTACGTGTGAGATCCTAGGATAATAAAACGCACTGAGTATTGGCAAATTAGCTGCCGATTAAAGAGCCCAGAGGTAACGTATATCCCAAAGTTACTCTGCGCGAGAGAATGCTTCAAAAATAGTGATGAGGACTTTAAAGCACCTATGTAATTATTCTGCAGAGATATCGCTTACATCGGATTAGAGAGGAGAGGGCCACTTTAGCGACACATTCTTGGAGTGCTACATGAAAGTATCCTGCAGTGAAAGTTGACTCCTCCCCTCTCTTCCCTTACCAGCCAAACAATGACAGTGTTGTGTCCCATCTGGGCGGCGGCATGCAGAGGGGTCATCCCGTCATTGGCTCGTATGCTGGGATCTGCCCCACAGTCCTTCACCAGGTACTGGACCACCTCCAGGTGACCCTCCTGGCAAGCCAAGTAGAGGGGTGTGGCACCATTCTTGGTTTGGAAATTGACAACACTGTGAGGTAAACAAGAGGAGAGAGAGAGAGAGAGAGAGAGAGAGAGAGAGAGAGAGAGAGAGAGAGAGAGAGAGAGATCTGTGAGGAGGCGACAAAAAGCCAGCTAATCCTTTGTTTATGTTTGAATCTGGATGCATCCGTGGGATGTCTGGGCATTCCTCCCTGCCATGACCTTGGGTCAGTGGAAAGTGAGGTGGGACTAGGTCTGAATAGGGAAAAGCTTTCTATTTTTGGAAACCTGATCAAGTCAGCCCAAAGAGCCTGAAGAAACCTGCAGACCAATGGCTTAGAAATCAAGGCAAAGGTCTTTCGGCTTTCCCTCTGCTTACCCAAAAATAAGCTGCCACTGTATAAAGTCCTCTGTCTGGATCGACAGGTTGTTACAAGCCTGGGTTGCAAAAGCAGCTTTATTTCATAAGTAAGACAGTAACCTTAAATTTAATTTGATTTTGTAAGGTTTATTATGTTTGGGTTATTAGTTGTTGAAAATAATGTCAGTTACACCGAACTAGAGATGTCCCGATCCGATATTTAGATCGGATCGGCCGCCGATATGAGCAAAAAATGCATATCGGGATCGGATCTGCAAGCGCAAAAAATGCCGATCCAAACTCCCGATCCATTTTTTTTTCTCGAAATCCGTTCCGGGTTTTCCAGCGCACCGCGCAGCGCATTATTCAGATAATCCATTCCAGTTTTTGCTGTGTGTTTCCCTACCATCCGGTCCGCATTTTCCAGCACAGGAGCAGGCTGACACCTGAGCATGTCGAGATGCTTGTCTTTGTAAAAAAGAATCTCCCCATCATGCTGGGGCTGCATGCAGGGCAAACAGTTGGAATTGAAGGGAGTGTGTAGATGGAGATGAGGAGAGGAGAGGAGAGAGAAGGGAAGAGGAGAGGAGAGGAGAGGAGAGGAGAGGGGAGGAGATGAGATTGGGGAGTAGAAGGCATTTGCTTTGAAATAGTTTACTATACAGTATTTGCACTGTTTTGCACTGCTGTCTCCACTGTTTTGGTTTACACTTGTTCAAGAGCTCAGCACTGATGAGTTCAAGAGGACTTATGCTGTTAATAGACTGTTAAACTCAGGTTGTGTTTGCTTAATACAATGTACAATATGATCTGCACTTGTGGCTTAAAAGTTAAAAGGCTTGAAAGTAAAGTTGTGGTTATGCCATTTCTGTTTGATATTTATCATTTTGTTTATTTTGTGTTGATTTATTGAATAAATAGGTGAATAAAGAGGTCATTTTCTCGTTACCAACTAATGTGTATTATTCAAATGTACCTAATTCAGCTGGCTAGTTATTATCAAGAGTAAAACCCTTTTCAACGTGAGTCTGACAACAAAGTAAGTTGGTTAAATGACTTAAAACTTTAATACATGCTCAGCTAGGCCGGTATCGGTATCGGTATCGGGAGATATCGGTATCGGATCGGAAGTACAAATAAATATCGGTATCGGATCGGAAGTGCAAAATCCTGGATCGGGACATCTCTACACCGAACACTGAAAAGCATCTTGAGCAATCGGAATGCTACTTTGATATTTCAAAAATTTTATAAATTAGCCAAAATGTTTTAACTTGAATCATAATAGGCATTCAACAATTCAAGTTGTGGTTTGATTGGCAAAGATATGTCAGGTGTAAATAACCTCAATAACATCTGGTTCCAAAACTATTAAAAGCTGCTGTCTATGATGCTAAGAAGTTTGCAAAGACATAACACATTTACATTTACATATTTCTTCATGATTTAATACCTCTTGAGTTTCCAATTCTGTAAAAAGCAGAGGATTGTGTGAGTTCCTCTGGAAGCACAGAATGGAAAGTTGAGCTACCGTCATGCTTTGTTTCATGGTTCAAATTAGCCTGGCAGTTCCATCCTGCGTACTTACGTTAAAATGAATTTTACCTCCGTACGAGTCTGGAATAGAGCGCCTACCTCGGTTCGCTCACGGTTTAGCCAATCAGCACACAGTTTAGAGCGATGTCTCTTAACTTGCCTGAACACATTCGTTATTCTCCCCCCTACTTTTGAATTACCTTTACAAAATTGGTAGATGACATTAACATTCATGATCTTGAGGACTTATTACCGCTACGATGTCAATCTGATCTGTTACTGCTGAATGCGGAAGTGAGAGCCAGGTGAGAGGATACGTCATATCCAAACGGAAACATGTTTCCATTGCATTGACGGAGTCAACAGTCGGCTTATTAGTCAGGCTAGGTTCAAATAGTTGTTTTAGATAAAAGCATCTGTTTAGAATAAATTCAAACGTGAACGTGAACACAAACAGAGGCTATTTCAACCCATATTGCTGACTGAGCCTTTAATACTTAGATTGCACCTGAACGGGCCAGACAGTTGGCCTAATGAGATTTCATAATGGATTTTCTTGTTGAATATTGAACAGGTCCAGGATTCTGTCAGGAAGCTATATTTGATAAACAACATCTTTGCCAAAACAAACATTCCTGGCATCTAGCTAAAAATGATTAGCGCACACAAATGAAAGATAAAGACAGACTGACAACAGTTAGGTATTAAGTTAACAATCAAGAATAGCATAAACATTGCGACAAGTTGGGATAGAGTGAAATCTGGAAAGATGATCGGCCTCTTGGGTGTCTGTCCACCTTCAGGCTTGGCATGAGAGATGAGAGAGGCTGTGATGGATGTGGCTGGCCTCCATGGTTCAGGGCAGCAACGAGGCCAGGAAGGCTAATACCTCTGCCCCAGATCCTAGCCTAGCGTCACAGCACGAGGTCAGGGAGTGAGCAGCAACCTTCCCCCACAACTCCATCCCTCTCTCCCTCTCTCTCTCACTCCAAATCCCATAAGGTGAGGCTTTATTTGGACAATGACTGACAAGTTAGCAGGGAGTCGCTTAAGAGGATTAGCACTCCAGTGGTTCCACTCACACTCAGCACAACTACAACCAGCAGAGTGGCTACGACAACCGTGATGGCAACAGGAGCAGAGATGGGAGGGGGGGGGGGGGGGGGGTAACCTGTCCAGGTATCATAACCTGCTAGCACCTCCACTACACTACTCTAACCCCTTCCTCTCAGTGTCACTCTGCCAAGCTCCTTACAATCTTTCCTTCTTCCCTCAGGGGGTTAAGAGGAGTTCAAAGAGTTAAAGTGCAATGTAAACATCATTAATTATGTTGAAAGCTTCGCTACTACATAAGACTTCACAGATACACAATATACAGTGTCAGTCATGTAGAAGGAAACAGTTGAGTCAAGAGTTGCTTGATGTGTTTATGGTAAATGGCTATTACTCCATAGATAAAGGCATTACAATTATGGATAAAAGAAAAACTAGGAATATTTCAGACAGGAAGGACCCTTAATCAGTGGCACTGCCATCAGGAAGTGAGCTGACACCTGAATCATTCATGAGTGAAACCCAACAACCCCGGCCACTCACCTGCAACACAAATGCACATGGAGCTAACGTACACACACACACACACACGCACATGCACACACAGCCCATCTCAGTCACTGATGCCACCAACTTCACAAAAACTTTGCCAAAAATGTATTTTTCCCCTCATGACCTACACTAGTTTAATCAGCAGTCCAAATAGGTTTGTAGAAGCCTCAACATCATGTGCCTGTTCTTAGCTGGGTTCTCAGTGACTCGAGTAGCTGTTAGCTTAATTATTAGTAATGTAATAGATGTGGTCTAGCAAATAGCTCCGTGGTCTGATAGAGACTCAATGAGCTCTCAAAGGCCCTTCCTGTGTAAATTATTCAGCACCTGGACAAAACATCACCCTCCACAGTGATGGCCGAGTCACATAGAGGTGAGGACAGAACGGTGAGGGAGCCGGTCCAACCCCCCCTCCCCAAACACACACACACACACACACACACTTGGTACTTGGAAAGAAACTTGGCTTAAAGATGCTTGGAGATGTTTGGCTCAGGTCTCCCTCATCACTGCGACTACTCAGCCAAGCAAGCGGAGCAGCCCAGTCTGCGGTAGACCCACAGTGAGACGGAGAGAGAGAGAGAGAGAGAGAGAGAGAGAGTAGAAGGGCTTTACTTATCTCTCCTTACTTGTTGCTACTGCGGTGGTGTCTTGTTTTGGTCCTAGAGCCCGGCCATATGTCACTCCCTTCCCCCACCCCTCCCCCCAACACCTGAGCCCTGCCTAGGCCTTCTGCTGAGGCACATACAGCAAAGAGGCTACGAGCTAGTGCCTTAGAAACCACTTGATGCCAGAAAGAAATACCCATTTAAACCAAAACTGAATATTAGTTTGTGTCTTCTCTACATCCTGTGTATCAACACATCATATCAACAAGGGGAGGGCCATGTCATATTGTTACGATATGTAGCGGGAATTCCTGATCATAATAGAAATTTGCTACATTGTGTAGTGACACAGTAATGAGGCATCTATTCAGGTTATAAGGTGAGCAGCTTACACACTGATTGAGAAGGAGCATGATGGAGTGCAGAGGTGACACTGCAGTGCAATGAGTCTGAGAGCTTGAAATATCATACAATTTATTATAGTATAAATTCCAATAGTGGATGCCAGTACAGGTGACGCTACAACAATCCTCTGCTTATAACTGGATAAAAGATGGGTGTGCATTCAACTTGCATTCACACACCTATAATACCCTACACGTCCATATGCTGCTAATGGAGCTGTAAGAGCCCCAAAAGGTCAAGCATGAGTCTCTTTTGGCAGCATATCCCAGGAAGACTACAGCGTGAATGTGAGAGAGAGAGAGAGAGAGGGGGAGGGAGAGAGAGAGAGAGAGAGAGAGAGAGAGGGAGGGGAGAGAGAGAGAGAGAGAGAGAGAAGCAGTTTGTTCTCCAGAACCCCACTGCTTACTGAGACACCTGTGGCCTTGCGTTACCTGGCAGCGACTCCCTGAGATACACCTGTCCCTGCCTCCTAGGCCAGCCGAGCAAGGCATCCTGCTGCTTCTCAGCACAGAGAGCAGTGCAGTGCCGCTACTAGAAGTGGGTCATGGAAGCCTGGGGAGCCAAAATGCCTGGAATTTCAGCAGCCTTCACCAGCCCATCACCCCGGCCCACCCAGCACAGTCACAGCAATCTGACTGAGGAGAAAAAGCTTCTAATCTGCACTAATTGATTGCATAACACCCCCCCCTCTCTCAGCTATTGTACAAGTCACAGGGACTTTTATAGCTCTTCAATGAATGCTTGATTCATTCTCTGTCTTTGTGTGCAGCTATTATCTGCAAGAGTCCATGCTGTGTCTCCATGGGTCAACATGTCTACACTTTGTGTTTGTGCATACATGTGTGTATCCGCACATGTATGCAATTAAGTGTGCGTACGTGTGTGTGCATGCAGTGTCCAGTGTGTGTATGTGTGTGTGTGTGCGTTTCTGTGTGTGTGTGTCTCTGTGTGTGTGTGTGTGTGTATGTCTCTCTCTCTCTCTCTCTCTCTCTCTCTCTCTCTCTCTCTCTCTCTGTGTGTGTGTGTGTGTGTGTGTGTGTGTGTGTGTGTGTGTGTGTGTGTGCGCGTGTGTGTGTGTTCGCACAAGAACAATACCCCCATGCAATTAAGCCCCATAAATTGTCTCCCCATTGTGTGTAAATCAATCTACGTCTGTCACATCCAATCCAGAGCTTCCTGTTAAGACACTGATACTGTGCTGAAAAGCTCCGCTGGGGGTCTGGCAAGGATGTGGAATATTATAAAAGCCTTTGGCTTGCCAGCCTGTTGAGTGAGCCTCCACATTCCAACTGGCAAAATCACTTTGACCGACACAATGTGTAAAAAAAAAAACAGTGGGCACATACAAAGACTTTATGCACAGTTATAGCAATCCTTTTATATAAAATATTACACAATATCAGACAAGAAATTAAAATAATAAAACAAAGCACTTTAATATTTGCTTTGGTTTAGGTCTATTACATTACATACACACGCGATTACTGGCAGTTTAAGGCAAGATAACACTCCCAAAAAGGCTGACATTGGTGATGGGGATTTGAAATTTTTATAAGTGTAATTAAATCACAAAGCACTGAATGTCTACTGACAGCTTCACATTATATTCATCACAAAGCTCAATTTGAAGGTGAAGCCACTAATACCCACACACACTCACACAGACATATCTGCTGACACATGACGCCATAACTCTGCTTAGAGGACGGTGGCCTCACTGGAACAATCTTATCTCTTTCCTGCAAAGAGTGCCGCATCTAAACAAAGCCAACACCCGACTACTAGAAAGCAGCCGCTGCCATTCAGATGGGTTCCTTTCTCCTACTGGGTTGTCACTGGTTAGGTGTTTGGGGTAGCTACGGCAACCGGGGTACACAAAGCTGGTGGCTGAATGGGGTTGTGCTATCAGGCATGGCCAGCTCTCCCTTCCTGATTAAAGTTTCAGAGGATACATACAAATGATCACACACACACACACACACACACACACACACACACACACACACACACACACACACACACACAAGAGCAATTGCACCAGAACGACCAACAGCCAGCTCTGAGCAAGCTTTCTCTGTGGCGCTGGCATTCGTCCATCGGAGCAAATCATTTTAACACCTTCTTACTCCAGAACTTGCTGACATACCCAGTTAAACATTAACGCTTCACAATAGCTTTATGGCATCTGAAGCGGATCTTGAGTACAAATTGGAAGTGCAAAGGCTATCCCATTAAATCGTTTAATTTTCCCGGCGAACCATGTCGGATGATATGGCCTGGGCAATCCACTCTGCGACCACTTTATCACTTTATGGCCATTGACTGCTGACTTATGGGGTGTAATGTGAAATGCCATCTATGGCTATCGAACCATTGCAGTTAAGTAACAGTTCAGCAGAGTAAAGAAAGGTCATCCACTTCCAGATGGAAACAATATGCAGGCATCCTCCTGAGACTATGCGCCTCCCAGACCAATCTAACGCAAACATCCTCCGCTGAGAGCAAATTACTATCCTGACAGAACATGCATGCGCTCAATAGGAGCCTTTGAGACCCACAAAGGCTGGCTGGAGATTTCATCTGTGCTTGAGAAAGACATGTTTATGAGACAATAATTACAGCACTTGCAATTGTGTGTGTGTGTGTGTGTGTGTGTGTGTGTGTGTGTGTGTGTGTGTGTGTGTGTGTCAATGTGTCAGCTTGTTATCAGCTTGTGCTTTGCAACAGGTCTCCCTGGAGTTTCGCTGATTAGCCTTTATATCAAAGTTATAATTCAACCTATAATTCTTTATACAGCTGTGAACAACCTACTTCAAACACAGAAAGTTATGGAGATGAGAAATCACAACATACTACAATAAGACTTGCAAGTTAAATAGAACGCATCCTGTTTTTCAGGACAGAATATTGGACAACGTTAGCTTTATGTCATTCATCAAATATGTTTAAACAGAACCAGCAGGCCCCACTACTGAATTCATGGCGAATTCATGTGAGAAATGTGAAGGATCATAAGCAGAACAGAACATCTTCATACTGTGTATGTACTGATAATGGAGCTTCAACCAACACTTAAAGAATCAATTTGTTTTGATGGTTTAATGATAGCTTTTGGAGGTGACTAGTCAAATTCATTTTAGTACAACACCATGAGAAGGTTAATATAAGTAGCTAATACCCACACAAGTGGCTTAATTTTATACAATTTATGTGGTCGGTGCATAAACTGTGTAAAATGTGCTGTTTTTAGCACTTCTCAGAAAATGTAGTTATTTTGCTAGTGTCAGACTCAGACAGTTCTCAATCCTTCTTTACAAACACATATACAGAGTTTAAGATTTTTGAACACAGACAAAAGAGTAGTAGTTATGGTGAAGTCCTAAGAATGATGGATTGCTGATCAAGAATTTCCCTTGGCTGCAGCACAAGGCAACGGTGTCACTTGCATGAGACCACTTTCGGAGGTGCGGTGTGCGTCGCTAATGCTACCGCTACCGCTACCACCCATGGTGCAGGGCAGTGTTGTGTTTCTTCCCAGGGATCCAGTGACCATATAAAGGGGTTACAGTGCAGGGGTGGCTGCAGCTTAAGGCAGAGGAGCTGCTACCCATGTTGCCAAATACACAAGTGTCAAGTGCCCTGGCACTACTCACTATCCAAGGTAATCCCTCATTGGCACACCGCCAGGATGGTGCCAGCATCTTAGAGGAAACATTCCAATGCTCCACCCTTTACATGGTGTTTTTGAACGTTTATATGCTCACAAATGACATAGATACTGAACCAGTGTGTGAAGAACCACCATACTAACGTAATTCTAAAAAATAGCTAAGCAAGGTGTTGTCCAGATGTCCTCTGAAGTTTACATGCAAACCAACGAGTGATGTGTTGACTGTCCTATAGTATCAAAGTCTGCTATGTGTGATTGCTTAATTAATCACAATGCAAGTACTGTAAATGAAAATACGCATTTAAATCAACTCACAATTGAAAGTATCCCTAGAAATGCCACATACCAGCTTCAAATACTTTGCCAAAAAAATAACTAGGGAACCATAAAGGCTCTGTTCTTTTTTGAATGAAGATATTCATAACTACTGTATATTTGGACACAAAATGGGCCTAGATCATTGAAGTTCCCAGTCATTAAACTCATTAAACTGTTTCTATTGCTTTAAAAGTTCCTCTTCCTATAGACAACAGCACAGACATATAAAACTGTCTAAAGGGAATGGTAGCTGCATTGGATATGGATCTATCCAATGAGAGGGATAAACAGATGAAGATAAACATGCTTGCGGTGATCAAGTGTTTTGTACACTCTTTGCACCCTTTTTGCCAGACAAGTTAGAACAGCATCTGACAACTGTGTGATCAGGGTTCGATTCCGGCATTGCATGTCTGTTTCACTTTGGACTAAATACTATTAAATACCTATCAAGTTAACTTTCTTTTTGTAGAAAGGAAGGTTGAATGCAATTAAACTTTAAAAACAGCAGACTTGCAACCATTGTGCACACCAACTGCATATGATGTTAACCAAAAACAAACAAAAAGCTGCCAACATAGCAGCAACACTGGCACGTACTTCCACCATCAAAGGCACTGCTAATGTACCAAGTAAAGTACCACAGTACCACAGACTTAATATAATAAACTGACAGTAGCAAAATATCATCAAGGAGGGGGTGTCCTTACTTTGGGCTATGGCCCAGTAGCAGTCGAAGGGAAGGGAGGTCACCCTTGGCAGCAGCGTAGTGCACAGGAAAAGCGCCCGACTCTGTGCATATGTTGGGGTCGCCCTCGCCGCTCTTCAGCAGCCAGTCCGTGATCTCGTGGTGGCTGAAGCGGGAGGCGAGGTGGAGGACTGTGGCTCCTGAGCTGTCTTTGTCCTACGAGAGAAGACAAACAGGGGAAGCATGGGAGGTCAGGCTGGGGAACCCATCTGGCATGTTAGAACACAATTTACTGGGATTTGTAGATGCGCAATTTAGTAACCACAGCTGCAAGAGAGCTTTATCCATCCAGATCTTAAAAGTACAAACCTATACAGTCCTCAAATACAACCTACAGAGCCCAGAGAGAAGATGAGGAGCTTGAATACCATAATCCATTGTTTCAGCACAGAAAATATGAATTACTCAGAGCAAACACATTACTAGTTCCACACGCATTCCTCATTAATATACTGGCTACAGCACCTACAACAAATCCTTATCTCTGCTGCATTATTCATGATTCCAGTGAAGCCTATTCAAAATGTCATTGAGATCATCCTAAGAAATCAAACGGAGAGTGGACACAAAGCGTGTAAGCTGCCATGTGCACCATCCATTCAGCCTCTCCACTTGGATGGTGAAGATAATTGACAATAATAGACACGGGCAAAGGAAAGAGAGAGGTTTCATTACATGGCAGGCTCTGCTTTTTCCATTTCATTTCAGAGCATAAAGTCACGGAGGCGACATAGCTGAACAGACTGGCTGACAAGGATCACGTAGTTCCAGTTTCCCATCAAAGTCTCACGTACCTCTTGTTGCTCACCTCATATGAGCAGAGAAGGCTTATGCAGGAATAATATAGTAAAACTTATTGAATCTAACAAATGGGTGACAAATGATTTTAGGGATTAATTCAATCTAGTAATATTCCAAAGTTTAGCATTTGTAAATGGCAATTTACTGCTGATTACTCTTGGCAAACACATTTTGCATTTCTGGAACACAGCTGCTATAATGGTGTATCTATAATGTAATGTGAGTGAATGTAGCACAGTCTTAATCATTAATGGGGAGGCTAGAATGATCACAAAAATCACTCATGCATCTCCCTGCCTCTTCCGTCTTCTTCAGACCTCTCACTGACAAAGAGATCACTTTCTCTTGGTTCTAGAATCTTCTACCTCAGCCTCTCAGGAACAACACGAACATACCGTGACATATCCCATAGCCATAGATCATCTCATCTGACATCCAATTTTCTGCTTTGCCACAATATTGAACTTCGCTAAATAAAGTCACATTTTTAACACAAAAGCCGAACTTTTATCTAACCTAAAGTTACACTTAATTCGCTGTGAAACCTACATAATATTTATCACCTTCCACCTAACCCAAAGTTACATTTAATTGGCTGTGAAACCTACATATTTCCATACTTTCACAATGACACCATTTATTAGGAACATCAACAGAGTATCTATACAGTATTTACTTATTTGTAACGTTACAGTTTCAAACTAACAACATAGTCTTTCTCTAGTTCTAGAGCGAAGCCACAAAACATTTTGTCTGGATTCAACTAAAATCCCAACACTGCAGATTCATTAACAGCTTGAGTCCAACACTATAATCCCATACTGCAAACTATTCTTTCATGTCAACCTTAAAGCGAAGACAGTCCATGACTCTGCATTTTCCATGCGGTCAGCTGATTGCCTTATGAGTGCTGCATCATTCTTTATAAGTTCATATGCTCTAATCGTCTTTCATGGCGCTATATCGGGGAGCTTGCATCATGCAAAGCCTCAGCGTAGCGCTAGCACTCATGACTCGCTGCTCCGATAGGTGCAGCAGCCACACCTGAGCACTGCTGGATCCCCTATAGACAGCACCATCCACTGCACAAATGTGTACACACACACACACACACACACACACACACACACACACACACACACACACAGGTGTACAGCTGCTATAGGTATCAAGTCAGCGACTGAACTCCAAATAGTGCACCAGGACACAATGTACACACTTCATTACTGCTGTATGTGTTATGTTAAGTGGTGGGGATCAGTTGGAGCATGAATGAGGACTAATGGCTTAAGCCTCAGACATCACACTTAACTGGAAAAATTCATGGGAAAGCCTATGGTTCCCATGGCATGATGACATGACATGCTGAAATAGGCCTAATCAACAGGTGCAACAGTCTTGGAAGTTCCAACCCCCCCAATCTGCTCTAGTAGACGTACGTTATGGAGGAGCTAGAAAGGAAACAAAGCAGCTATACTGGGGATAATGCCCATGCCCTCCATTTCAAATGTGGGAGGGGGGAATGTGGGGGAAAAAAATCAACCCATATTACAAGAAGCCTACTCCACTACTGTTTGAAGTAGGCTCTAGACAACATACACAAAGCGATGCCGGGCTCCACATTAATCTACTTACAAGCTCTCTGAGAACTGAGTGTTGTACCAGTATACCACAGCACACCCAGTATCTGAGCGCAAAACAGATCAGATGGTTTAACCCTGGCTGACCCAGGCAAACATTTAAGAGGAACCTGGTTGGTTGGCTTGTTGAAGACTTCACAGGGGTTTGACAGGGTTCTGTCTGGAAAACTGCTTTAATGGAATTGCTCCTGCTGGGAATTAAATAATTTCTTGCCTGACAAGAAATAATCTTATCTAGAGCTGTAAAGATAAGTGTATGGACACATACAGTATAACGTTTGGATGGTAATTCTGACAATCTGAATATCTATAGGGGAAAACAAATGTCATATTAGGCATTTGCCTATGCTGATTGCCAGAAAATACGGTGGAATAATGGAATTTCTATTCAGGAAAGAAATGTTTTCAACATTGATCCACCATTTAAAAATGCTCCCAGTGACCCGGCAGGACGCTATAATAGCTGTTTGCCACAGTCTTTGGTAGACAGCATTTCATACCCAAAGACAAACCCCACTTTTCATGCCATCTGTGACATCATCACACACTGTTCTCTACTAATTCTTTGTTTATTGTTTTTTGTTAGACTGCATAGTCTTGGCCTGTAGACTGTAATGCTCTACAATGCTTTCAGCAAGCCAGTTCAAAATATGGTTCATACTTTGTTTACAAGTAGGCCTATACAACATAATACTATGATGAAGCCTTTCATTAGGCCTATAGACAGGTGATTGCCTGATGGAAACACTAGGTCCTTTTGTGACTGCCCCCCCACCCCCACAGACTACCAGACATGACTCATACATAAAGACATGACATGGGAGACAACCATAACCCATAAAGAGAATATTACAGATGAACAACCTATCCAGAGATTACAGTACCCTGACCAGGTTTCTCCTGCCTAAGCAGATGGACTTAAGAGTGACTCTGCAAGACAACGATAAGACCATGAAAGCAGTTTACCGACATAGGCTAAAAGACAGAGGATACATTTGCAGAGACTACTTTTCGTGGATATCTTTAAACATACACTGTAATACTGTGACTTTAAAATATGATCGAGTTAAGTGGCATCATACTTTTTGTCCACTCATGCATTTATTCACATATCGAGCGGTATGGCATACAAATAAGATACATAAGACAAAGACACAATCAAAATGAAGACAATAACTTATTGACAACACTTACCGTGGCGCGACAGCCTCCTTGGGTAAGAAGCCATTGCAAGCAGGCTAGGTTGCCCGTGGCAGCGGCGTCATGTGCAGGACTAGCGCCATTATTTGCTAAACTATTCCCAGGCAAACCCGCTTCCTCCACCAGGTAACGTAGGCATGTCAACTTCCCCGCCCGGGCTGCATGGTGGACAGGCGATGCTCCGAGTAAGTCTTTTACATCGTTGTTGAGAACTTTTTCTGCCAGTTGCACTTTCAAAGTTTGTACATCTCCTTGCCTGGCGGCAAGAAGTGTCCGCTCAACCACCATGATTAGTGCTGCTCCGCGTCTCCTTTGAACAGTTTATGAGTTCACCATGAAAAGGTGAGGCCTTTGCGAACAGGCGTTGATCTATCAATACTGGCTGCTCTATTATCTCGTAGTTGTTGTCATGCCCCCAACATCAAACATATCATAAGACTGTTGCGGGGAAATTTATAAGACTCTCCGGAGTTCGACAGGTCACAGTCTTCATTACACAAATTATTCAAATGTAACCGCCATGACGAATAAATGTATTACAAATTAATGTGTTTGAAAGTAAGAAGTTACTGGACCTCTTACCTCCAAGGACGTAAGCACTGCGATGACTCACAACAACTACAGTCATGGTAAAACAATTTATAATATAGATTGCTGCGTATTTAAATTGGCACACTCAATCCAAATTCTTAAAATACTGTGCGTTACTATTTGCGCCCCTCAAGTTCCCCATAGCCTACTCTCAGTTGCGCCATACGGCATAGGATAAACTAATTCACCAGAGCGCTCCTGTATTCTCCGACGTCGCATGGAACGCTACTTCACCTGGGAACGGTAACGTTACTTTTTATATTTCTGTTGCCGTACTTCTTTCCGATCCTCTAGTACTACTTCACCAAGATTGCGCTCGGTAGAAAAAACAACAAAATATATCTTGGAAAATCAACTCGTCCCTGGTAGAGGTAGCCTAGCTGTCGTGGATGGTCACGAACTCAACTTGTTGAATAATCCATAGAGGGGAGGAGAATCGCTCCGGCACAGAGATATTTGCCTCTTAGCAATCGGCTCAAATGTTAAAGGCACAGTGCAACTGCGGTACACTAACCATCAATTGGAGTTGCCATTGATTTGTGTAGGCTTTTTTATACCGGAAACCTATACTAATGAATGACAACATGATGTAGCTTATGTCAATGGTAAAAAGGGCTGAGTATACAAATATGCAAAATGTTTTAAGCGCTGACTTTGGGTCAAACGGGGACTTCTGGCGTTCAAGCACACAGGGGCCATACGTAAAGAGCGTAAGGCTTGGCTACCATTATGAAACCCACAATCGTCTTTCCAGGCATATTGCACTGTATACACTATTCAGGTGTTCCAGTCAGTCGTCCGAAGTTTTGAAATTATCAGTTATTGTTATTGCTTAACATAGACTATCCTATTTAAAATTACTGTTGTCACTGACTGTGACTCTGCCTCCGACAGGGAATGAGTTGTAGGCCTGTACTGATCTTCACCGACGAATGTAATCTTCTGCAACCCAAGCCAAAGTCAGTTAATTTTTCTTATCAGCAGGTGTAGCCTACTACTTACATGATGCTGGCGCCAACATCCGGAATTGAACTACAGTCTACAAAAATTGGGTGTAGCGATTAACTGTGAAGAAAGGGTGTATAGCTGCAGAGCTATAATGCCTATATGTTTTCATATAGGCCTAATTCAAATTATTACAGCCATTAAGTAGAATGATAGTGTCCACGTAGGCCTTTCCCAGAATTCAAAATGACAAAATTTGTCGCAGTGAATTTTCTGCTGTAAAGTTGTGGCATGGTTAGAGGCTCTGCGGCTCTGCAGTTGGTTATTATTGGGCTATGAATGCCACTGAGGGGTGATTAAATGACGTGTCAGGAGACTGATGTGACTCGACAAATGTAGAGCGACTACTAGGTAGAGTTAATGTATTATGACAAACTATTGTGAAATACCCACTTATAGACTACGCTGCAACAAATATATTAGCGTCAACCCTCGCTGCATGCTACCTAAAATGTCCTATAGGTATAGATATATCTGCTATGGTCAATTAAAATCAGACCTACCAACGCTCATGTAGTCTCAGTCACACGCTTCAGGGGACAAGTTTGTGTTTGGTCATTCAGTAGCCTATGTAATACTCCTTACAACCAAAAGATGGCAGAGAAGAACAGTATTTCACATCAGAAACATAATGTTTGACCTTCGCTGAAGTGCAGCGCCAGGTATAGCGTCAGTTTTGATTTCTTTTAATGTCAGGCATAGGCACACATCTAATTGTAATACCGTAGTAGTCAACTCGCCTTTTGAACTGTCTTTTACATTCTCAACACTACGGGGTTTTTTTTTTGTTTTTGTTCTTTGTTTTTTTTTGTTGTTTTTTTTTTGTTTTGTTTTGTTTTGTTTTGTTTTGTTTTTTTGCTCAATTTAAAGACTATGTTCATTGTTCATGGATGTAAATGGAAGCATAGCCTATGTCTTAAATATACAGACCATTAGCGTAGCCTAGGCTACAATTTATGTTGCCATGATTGCACGCGTATCATCCACTTGTGAGGAGGTCAACTGCAAACCTCAACCTTCGTCTAATTAAATATTACCGTCTTCTTTGTCTTTTTCCGCTTCAATGCGTTTCATATGTTCAACGGGTGATACTCCCCAGAGAATATTTTGCCTCGTGCATGACGCGTGCAGAGTGAGCAATCTGTCACAGTCCAACTGATACTCTAGCACGCGCCACATTAGGGTGACGCGTGCGCTACAGTCCCAGAGGAGCAGTGCATGACTCGTGTTCATGATCATCGCATAATGTGTAGGACAGCATAGATTACCATTTATTTATCACAATTCACACTTTAGAAAGATTTGTCAGTCTACAAACGGTGTTTCGATTCAGATGCTGAAGAGGGAATTCAAATTCGATAGATAAATATTTAGATTTGGGTAATAGGCCTATTTCAGCATTTATTGGTTGTGTTTTGTGTCAGTATAGGTTGTTTTTAATGCATTATCATTATGGACACAGCACTTGAAACTCGTAACTAGATCAACTAGCTGCCCAAAAGGACATTAAATAGCCTAACTGAAGTAACTTTCAAATGTTTTTAGATTTTGCATGTTTTCAAGTCCATCTTTCCTAGCGTCATTTTAAAAAGCCTTGTCTATATCCGTGGGGTGGGAAATTCCCACGCTATAACATAAGACACTAACTGTCATTCCCAACTCTGAGAACTAAGCCTGGGAAAGCACTTTTACGCAGCACGCGTCAGGCGTGTGACAGTTATTCAAATTCACTCCTATTATATTCAAGTCTGTCCTAACCGAAACCCCATTGTGTCCACCATCTGGTGCCTGGTCCCACTTAGAGCAGAACAAAACAGGATTGTCTCTGTAGGTTTCATTAAAGGCTCTCCGATTCATAAGGCTTGTAGGTTTATGGCGGGAAAGTTTGAAATGGGCGCTCTATATCCCATGTGACATGAACAAAAGCTATAGGCTATGAAAGCACAAAGGCTGCACCAGTTCACCAATTAGATTGCGTCCTTTCTGTGTAGACAGCTAGGCCCACTGGATGCAAAAATTGTCCCTCAGACTTTAATAAAATAAAACAAACATAGAAATGTAATTAAAAATTACAAATAAATATTTAGTTTATGCTTAGACTATATTGTCTGTTTATAACTGGCACCTTACTTTTTTGCCTCTGTCCTACTAACCTTAATCCAAAACAGGGAATCATTTGTCTATGTTTTCAACAAATTAAACCTCATTGTAAAGCTTTTAAATTCTTACATTTTAGCCACTTCGAAAGAGTAATGTTTTCATCTGCTCCCAATGCAAAATTCCTTAACTGTCAATCTACCGTTCCTTCACAGTGCCTGAGGCCAAAGCTTGGTTAGAGCCCATCTGCCGCCCTAGCTCTCGCTCGCGCCCGCTCGTGCCTCCAATTAGTTCAGCTTCGGTGAGCACCAGTCAATCAGAAATCAAACCACAACAACTGTTCCTAGCTTTTTGGTGATGTCAACAATAGGTACGCCTAAAGCTAAAGCCTAGACTATGTTTTAGGCGATGTAAGAGGAAGACTTTTAAAAAATATCCCATATTAACACCTTCTCTTCATGATGAAGGAAACGGTGCACTGCCCTTGAAATGCTATAATGCTGCCAAGTCTCATGATTTCAGTTGTATAGCAAGGTTAGGCTACTGAAGGTAACCTACTCAATTTGGTGTTGCTTAATGCCTAAGAAATAGAGGCTACTGATACCCATAATGGCATTTTTATAGGCCTACTGATCGTTATAGAAATGAAGTATACACACAGGGATATAATCTTTATTGTTTTGCATGGAAACAAATGACTCGGAGACCAACGCACTCAAATCTTTATTATAATTATTGATGAGCGGGCAATGTAATCCCGGCCCCATGCAGTCTTATCCAATCAACATGCGTCTGTTGGCGTTTGGCGTCAAATATCAGCCAATCGTCATCGCTTTGTGCAACTGGAATAAACCTATCTATACAATGTCATTAAAGGTTCGTATAATGCGTCACACCAATTCTGTTGAAAATAATAAACCAAGAATAAAAGTATAAACATAGACAGACAATAATCCAAGCCAGAATATGGTCATAGAGGCTAAAAGCAGCCTATTGCATGATCTTTGATGTGGCTTTTGCGACATGCAATTCACATTGAGAAAATGTAGGGTACACACATTTAAGTTAACAAAATTAGAGATAGGGTACATGCATAGACCAAAATACGCTACAACATAGCCAGAAAATGTGATTTGTGGCACCGAGTGATTTTGCTATCTACATATTCATTTACACAGGGAATTATTAGATGAATGAATAATGATTTATCTCGACTTAGCCTATATTCACTATTTATCAGTTATCAGTTGCTCATGCATGGGTCATATTTGTTGTAAGTAATAGAATAGGCTACATGTAGCACTGCTGCAGTCTGTCATTGATCTCTTCCTGGGTTCTAGTGGGCAATTTCATTTTTACTAGCTAAGCAAAATATGTTAAAGTAGTGAATAACTAATAATAAAACCCAATGAATGTTTACAGTTTCCATATTCCATGGTATGGCTTTTTAGTTGTGTTGATTTTAAAGAGGTTAATGTGCCTGGATCATTGGGTCAATGCAACCATTTTAATAGAACAGCTATGTTCAATAAAACAACAGACTACAAGCCAAACTAGATGCCTGTGGTTCTTTTGTGATGGAAAGAAGGCACTGAGCAAAAATCTAACTAAAAGATTGATTTAAGCTAGATTTTGAATTTATTTTCAAGGTCAATGGCACTTAAAATTAAACCCAATTTAATGTTAAAGTTTCTAGGTTCCTTGTTATTGCTTTTTAGTGCTGGTAATGTTAATTTTAATGTTAAGAAGTTAATGTGCCTGAGTCATTAGGTCAATGCAATCATTTTAATAGCACAGCAATTTATGTTAAATAAAACAATAAACTACAATCCAAACTACAGTAGATGCATGTGGTCCTATTGTGATGGAAAGAGACTAAAGGGCCCTGAGCAAAAATCTGAGCTAAATATTTGGAGTTATTTTGACTATTTATTTTCAAGGTCACTGACTCTTAAAATTATCCAAATGTCACTAAAGAGAGATTATTGAAAGATTAATTATACAGTTCCTTACATTGGAACTTAACTTATTTCAGAATTATTTAGTTTGCTATGCTGCTTGAATAAGGATCCTGCACATTGTGATTTGTCCATTAGTTTGCTGGGCTATTAAGTATATTAAGTATCTATTTATTGTTTTTCTGTTAAGTTTTGAGCAGACACACCATAGGATGATATCGATCACTGACTGTAGGCCTAAAATATGTCTTAAATCATTAACATATGGGCTAATGTTTGTATGGTAGGGTATCAAGACTGAAAACGTGCCCTTTCACATAAAATTCACTAAGGCTCACATTTGTGAAATATTTTCGATATGACACCATAATTAGGCTACTGTATTTACCTGCAGAAACGCATTGCAAATTCAAAGACCTGGAACATAAAAATACTGCAACAGTGCATTGCACTTACTTAAATAAAAGTTATTTTTCTATCACACAACTCCTTAAATGCTCATATGACTTTACAACAACTGACCCTTCACAGACTTAACAAAAAATAACTTTTTCAGCCACTTCACATCACATTATGATAATTTATTCACACTGATTGTGTGTGACTGTACCCATCACTTCACACTGCATGGGTTAGTAACTGCTTGGGATGGGTCCTAGTAACAAGTTTTGGTGAGAATTCTGAAGTCTGACCTTTCCCACCCTCCGCTGGTCTTGTCTCCCTCAAGACAATGACCGACAATGACTGCCATTAATAGACACTTATTTGTCTCACATGAAGCGTAACAAAACGTGGACACAGACATAGGCTATAGAAACTCTACTGTAGGTTCTTGCCTCAAAACCTTCTTCATCTTCATCCTCTTCACGTCTTCATCTTCATGAAATAAAAAAAAACCTTTTAGAACTTCTTACAAATTATTCTGTTCTCTCACAAATTGTCAATATACATTCATAACAGAATTATTAATGATAGTTTCATCTAAAACATTGTATTTATGTAAAAGTTTTAAATGTATTGCATGCCAAAATTTAATGGCACAGCACTCTTCTATTCTTTTTTCACAAATGACAACTTGTAGGCTATAGGGATCCGAAATAACTTACGGATGTTTAACAATCATGTTGTCAGTAGGGTACATTTTATGCAATCAGAACATGTCAGCTATATTAAACGGTGTATAGGGCTACTGTAACAACACAAATATACATGTCGACTACAGAAACAAATATCATACATATTTCTTTT
The DNA here is from genome assembly GCA_027497455.2 of Sardinella longiceps. Lineage (NCBI taxonomy): Eukaryota > Metazoa > Chordata > Actinopteri > Clupeiformes > Clupeidae > Sardinella > Sardinella longiceps. The sequence continues at coordinate 12,548,002 of JAODXP020000018.1, forward strand.
TTGAGATGGAATCACAAACGTTGTACTCACCCTGACCAAGGCACCGCGCTCCCAGCTCACTTGAGAAAGATAGCAGAAAATGTGGTACACGCCAGACGCGTGCAGTTGTATCGACCGCCCTTTCCATCAGAGAGCTTGAGCGCAAATGAGAGCAAGGCAAGAGCATTTGTGGGCGTGGACCTCCGCCTCTGTGACCGAGTGAACCACTGAACACATGTCTGATTATAACCTCAACAACCATTGTGTAATACCATAGGAAAAACAGCTTTAGTAACATCAGAGAACATTCATGTTTATATATAAATCTATATAATATAGAATTACGCGTTGCTCCACGCAATCTACAGACAAAAACTTTTAGGCCTATTTGCTAGCACTATTTAGTTCTTAGGGTAATGCAAGCAAAATGCACAAACTAATACTTATAAGCAGAATGTTTCATCATATTGCCAGGCCTTGCTTCTTTTAAATCATAGCTATCAGTAAAAGTAGCCTAATATTCAATTCAGCATTCACGGCATTCTGAATTTTTAACAAAAATGAAACTACAGTCTGCCCATAATCAAGGTGAACTGATCCAAATCGTTGATTGTGCTCATGGTGTCCTGTCCATAATTCATTCCGAATGAGGAGCCATCTGTCCTTTTGTTCCACTGGCTCGTGCCGTTCTCGTGCGCTGCCTGCGCGAGCGCTGCGCTTGCATTTGGAAACCACCAAAAAAAGCTTTGCTGACACTGTCTTTATAATAATATTTTATCTGAAATGGAAGTCCAAACATTAAAATAGAAATAAAAAGGCTGAAGTAGGAAGACTGGTCGCAACGAAAGATTACCATATAGCCTAATGCGTCGTGTTCTAGTCACCAACTTGGTGAGGAGCGAAGAAATAACTATAAACACATGTCAGACTGAATAACATAGATTATATGGTAGATAAGCTTGTTGTGATGGATAAGAATGTTTTCGTGTTACTAAAAGCTTCGTGATTGGCTTGGCGCTAGAAGTTAAGCGACGCCATGGATACGTGTTTGATTTGTGGAAAGAAATTACTTAAAGGACAAAGTTACTGCACCAGATGTGTCTAACACAGCTTGGGTTTTAGCTTGGGTATTTTAATTGTGATCAAATCCTGTTCATACCATTAGTGGTGACTGGGAACCCCCCTGGACATGTGCGTAAATGGTAACTGTGTGCGCGCGCACGGTTCATGACGCACACCGTCAGCTACTCAACTTTGTTTGGTTTGGTCTGGCTTTTCCGCCAATCGGAATGAGACGCAAGCAAACAAAACTACATCAATAGTTTTTATATTTGGCTATGATCATTTAAATATTTGGCGTCGGCGTCTAAAGCCTTGTGACTGCTATCCATATGTTACAAGCGCCCATGGAGACTAGACAGACTAGTCACGATTTTCACAACTAAATCCATCACGAACACGAACAATAGTCGAAGTCCGTCGAGAATAAGAAGGCTTTGGATCGTTGGCAAAAGATAATATTTATTTTCCCAGTATATTTTAAATGAATAATGAAAAACACACATTCTTGCTCAAGTTCAGAAATCGAGCTGCTAGCCATCTAGGCTGAGCTTTAGAGGCTGTCCCTTTGCCATCCTGGTGGGGTGTTTTCATTGTTAATAGACTAATTCCTAAGCATATCAAAAGCCATTTGACTTATCTTTACATCATAAATGTTTATTCCAAATAGATATCCAGTTCCACAAAATATCTCAACGTTCAGGAAATCTTCAACGTCTATGGAAAGGCAAAGGAAAGCCAATAATTCAGTGGATTGTTCTGTACATAATATGTAACAAAAAATAACTGGAAGCCACAAAGGAGAATTGAGAAAATGTCTTATCGGGGCTTTGAATAAAATAATAGTAAATAGTAATGATTGAAAGAGAGAGAGAGAGAGAGAGAGAGAGAGAGAGACTGTTTTGAGAAGCTTTTATATCTTTAAACGAACATAAGATCATTTTCTGTAGGACATTTTTACGTGCACTCTATTGAACACAAAACTATATTTTAGTACGGCCACATCATCAGAAATTCCTTATATCAAGACTGAAGTCTCTAGTCTGTAGTCATAGTTATAGGGAAGTTTAGTTCTCCATGGTGAGACCTAATGCGTTGGATAACTGTTGCAATGCTCATGCATGGGTGATATTTTGTGCTTTCCCCTTGTCAATTGAAGACTTTAATATTTGGAACTATCGTTTCATGATTAGAGTAGGCTACATTAAGTGCTGTGTGAGTGATTCGCTTGTCCTAACCAAACGCTGTGCTTGAGTCTCAAGCTGACGCGCCACCTTGCTGACGCACTGTCTCATGGGCGTAAAAACACACAATTTCTGCTTGCAAGATGTTTTATTTCTTTTCGGTGACAGATGTTTTCTTTCACGACAGCGTTGTTTGCGCTTGGAAAGCTGTTTATTCTTGTTTCCACCTTGGCATGATGTTGCGTGAACAGCTGGGTACCAGCGTAAAGGCATGGCGCTTGATTTTGATGACAGCAGCTTAGGAAATGTTTAGAAATAAATAAAAATAAAACGGTAAATACATTTTAACATTTAATATTTCTTCATAAGTTCGCCTGGTTTACTTTAGGATTCAGTTTCTCCAGTTTGGTGGACAACGGTATCAACATTTACACGTCAGATAAACACTCAAATAGTCACAACTTTCCCCTTAAAATTTTACTTAACTTTGCTTTTTAAACTTCTAGTTGTGGATACATGTTTTAAAAGTCACCATGGTGTATTCCACAAGAATGTAGCAGTGCAGAGCAGCGTTAACGAAGATACGAAAAGAAAATTATACACTTATAATCCACGCATTTAAGCCATTGTCAGGATTGTCAACATCAAACTCTTTCACGAATGTAGCCATTCAATTCACTTTATAGGATCTAACTCTATAGCTAGCCTAACTTGCCTTTTGTCTGTAGGCATGAAGCTCTTTTATATGGCAAGAACCTAGGAAATTCGTCATTCCAGAGACACACGACTGATAGTGCGATGGTCTAGTTCTTCGCCATGATAGAAATGTACATAGCCGTAGAAATGTACGTAGTCATATTTCAAGTGTTATTTTTATTATAGCCTACTACGTATCAAATATGGTGTCAATACATTAGTGCATCTTTTTTGGCTAATGGCTTTCAATCTAAATGTCATGATGTTTTCTTAAATGCAAGCAATACACATAAAGATATTCTTGAAGTCTTAAGCCAAAAGAGGAACCCCCTCACACGATCTGAATGCATGTTTGCATTCTACATTGTCTTATGTCTTATGTCTTACCGCAGGTTCAACAGCAGTTGGACATCAGCAAAGCGGTTTTTGTCTTCGGTGAACAGTTAGAAATGGGACGACATAGGCCTTTTGAAATTTATTCATGAGTGTGACTAGTTAAGCCTATGGGTCTAAAATTTTACCTCCACATTTTAGGGTGGAAGGTGAAATAGTTTGGACACTATGAGTAATATACAATGCATCTCAGTCAGAAATTGCACAGAGGTAGAGGGAAAGAAAATATCCTAGGCTATATAGCGAAACCTATTACCAAGTTTGAATAATGAAGGAGGAAAGGAAAGGCAAGGCATCTAAAACCACCTTAGCCCTTTGAGCGCAAGGGGCCCCATGCTGCATGATGAGGCCCCTGATGAGTTGTCCGCTTCGCTGACTCTGACCCCATCTGCGCGGAGATGCTGGCTCGTGCCGGTCTCATGCCGTTTATTGAGGAATATTAAAAAGTCCGGAGGAGTAAACTGACTATGAGATGTTTTTCTCTATAACTTTCTTATTGAAGTATTATAAGGATGACGCAGTCATATCACAAACGGACAAATACATAATACCCTTTAATTTACGCATACACATTGACTGCTTCAGACTATATTTTAAATTGTTCTATTGTTGTAACTATGTCTACTGTTTGGCGTGGCCTTTAAGACAAAATATATATTTTCATAGAACCATTCAAGCATGGATTATTTGTTGTTAATCATGAATGACACTAACAAGGTGCACAGTTTCGAAGTTCATACTGTCCATTACCATGTGTCTGTATCTTTACTTCTACCTTTAAAGTTTACATTCTTCAGACAAAGAGACTTTGTTCAGGCCGCTGGTGCAGATGGGAACCCACGCTTGAGAAGTAGACAAAGACAGCACCAACCGAAATCATTCTTTGAGGTTTTTTTTTCTGGATTCAAATCCGCTGTCCAGCGATGGGGTTGTGGCCGACAGTTAATTGGGGCCCCATGGGAGAAGAAAACGCGTGCTAGAGGCCCAGCACCGCTGCTAGACTGAAGAAAGTGATGCGTCCACAAATTGTTATGCTGTTTAAACTTATTTAATTTAAAGTCTTCATCTACACAGTCATGTTTTTACATTAGGCTACATATATATTTTATCTTGCGAATGCCTGGTATTAATTGGTCTAACTTACATAAAATAACTTTAGGTTCATGCTGTTAGGCTCATTGTCTTGCTTGGGTCTGAACAAAAGAACCAAATAGCTTGGTTCCTAAAATTTGTTCAGATTACAATGAAAAGGCATTGAAAAAAGATAATAGCCATGGGAAAGAGCGTTGGTGGAATGTTACACCGTTAGAAACCCAGTGTGCGCTTTAATGCCCCTTTTTTTCTCTCCCAACCCCCATTCCAGATGGAGGGCTGACATCAGAAGTACACACAAGCAAATCATAACTAATGATGGCGCAAGAGTCGGACAGGAGCGACGGGGAGCGGCAGCAAAAGGAGACTGTAGAGCATGAGCGGCAGTGAAGGGTGGGGGGATGGTTTGGTGGCGAAGTGGTTCGCGTGACATACATCCATCTGTTGCACATTCATGGCTCGTGCCGCGCGCGTGAGTTCAACATCGGTTTGAATGGGAAATACTCTCAGGGGTTCGTGAGGTAACACTAAACCCCAAACGAATTTTATACTGAATGATGATCATCATATGCGTCAAACAATAAAAAAGTATTTTAAAACAGTTTAGCCTGAGGAATAAAAAGTCAACGCTGGTTTAAAATCCAGGTTGAAAATGACACATTAAAATATATTATACATGAGTATTATAAAGGATGAGTAAACAACGAACGTTGGGCACTTGACAGACCCCCCCCCCCCCCCCATACACACACACACACACACACACACACACACACACACACACCCTCACACGCTCACAGACACACTGGGTTGCAAGACCCTCCCCCATTTGAACAGTAGCCTAGACTGCCCATAGTCTACAGGTGAATGGGAGAGGATGCACAGTCTGGTTTGCTTGAATTTGGAATTTCTAAGCAGGTGTTAATCCATACATAGCGTGGCTTGGGGGGCTTTATAGAAGCATCGTTATTATTTGCAAAGCAAGCGCGAAGAACCCCCTCCTCCCATCCAAAAACAAGTTACACTGGGTAGACCAAAGCTTTGGAACCCTGCAATTTTCCACCAACCCATATATGCAAGGTCTTCTAAGATAAAATAAACATACCAACGATCATATAAACACAGCCATTTCAGTTTTTCATGTGTGCCTATTAAAATGCATATATCTTTGGGGGGGAAAGTGGAAGATGTCATATTTTATTTTTCATATGTTAACATTTGTTTTATTGGATGCTAAACGTGTTATGAAACTTGATAAAAATAATACCCATAAGATAGTAAACAGAATGTGTTGTAGTCTATACCAAGGGTATATGAAGAGGATTCAATTTGAATCCTGAAATTGGTCTTACTTGCAAAAAGGTAAATACTACATAGGCGTCTTCCCTAAAATAGCCTAGAATTCTAAAACCGTAGGCTACTAAATGTATTTTCAATTTTCTATTTCCCACCATCATCTGTTAATCACCGGCGCATGCCACTGGTGCATGCGTCAATATCACAACATGTACTTAACAGATGGCCAAGTTAGTATCGGCGGAGGTCCCTCCCAGAGGAATTACTCTGTGCGTCAAAAGTGGAGCACAATAGACCTTGGACCCTCCCTCCACGCCACGGTCCACTATAAAGGATGCTGCCTTGCCCTCTCACTTCATACCAGCTCTGTCTCTCGAACTGAGAACACAATCTGAAAAGCAATGGCTCCCAACATGATTATCGAAGCTGCTCAAACATTCGGCCCCAGGTCAACCGTGGCCCAGAGGAAAGAAGCCAGTGAACTGAGAAGAACTCTAAAACCTCTGATGGAGAAGAAAAGGCGCGCACGCATCAATGACAGCCTTAATAACTTGAAGACTCTAATTCTCCCGCTCGTCGGCAAAGATGTAAGTATTTAAACATTTGAAACTGCTGAATCTTAAATGCAGAATCTGGAATTTCACTTCCTTCTATTTGAATATGAGGAACTAAAATGTTATGCTTTTCTATTTTTCAGAACTGCCGTTACTCCAAATTGGAAAAAGCTGACATCCTTGAGATGACCGTTGGATTCCTCAGAGATCTTCCCTCCACTCCTGTCAAAAGTATGTACATTTTAGCCATGCCTTTAAAAATAAATTGTCAATATTTTCTGAAACATTTGCCATACGTAAACTCATACAGTGGTATTAACAAGTCTTCATTATTTTTGATAGGTTCAACTGACAGCTACAAAGATGGCTACAAAGCCTGTCTCCAGCGCATCTCTGCGCTTCTTCCACAAACCAACCTCAACAAAGACGCATGCCAGCGGGTGAACGACTTTATCAAGCAGTCCATGCCTGCTGTGGTCCCGACGTGTCAAAACTGTTGCGGCCAGAGCTCTAGGATGCTGCCAGAAATCCAGCAGAAAATTCAAAGTATCAAGTCTGCAGCGAAGCTAGCTCAGAGCCAGACCAACAATGTGGCTTCCATTCCTAGCCGTGCACAGCCTGCGCAACAGGCAGTCTCTGTCAACATGTGGAGACCTTGGTAGAGGTAGTTAGGAAGCTGTTGTGTCTATTTATTGTTGTGTATATAGCTGTATCATGTTGTTAATTGTTATATTTATTTTTCGTGGGAATACACGAAACATCTGAATGTTTGGGAAAAGAAGCCTGCTATAGAGATTAACTGTAAAATACGTGTTTCGCAATATTTTTTGGCTAATGACATGTTTATAATAACAGATTTTAGCCAAATGCACAGATCAGAACCTGTTCCGTTAGTGAACGTTATCGAATGCAATCCTCTTTGGGGTTTCAAAGAAAATGGGTTGTACACAACACAATTGTAAACCCCACGGGTTATAATGTTTATTTATGAGGTTTGCACGTTTGACTTAAATATATTTGGTCTGTGCAAAGACGAAGCATGTAAACACTGTGTGTTAAAGTAATTATGATACACTGGAATTGTTTTTGCAGATGTCATACCACAATAATGTTTTGAGAAGCTAAATGACTCAATAAAACATTTTAATTTTAAAACTTTTTGCTTCACCTGGTATTGTTTTGAACGTGAAAACGATCAAGTAATTCCTACAGAAGGTTTCAACGGTCAGAATATTCACAGAGCTTTGAATTAGAGTCTTGTTTAAAAAAGAGAGGGAACTGCTCACAAAGAAGACAAAAGGGGCCCTGCAAGTCTATTGTAGGCTTAACCAGTTGTCTAATTTAGTGTGTTTAACTGTCTGAACAGCCACACTCACTACCATAGTGGATGGTTCTGGTGTGTCTGTAGTGTTCAAATTCATGCTTTGAGACACCTACATGAGCTTTCAAGGGGTATTTTCACAAAAAACATGTAAACAACACATACAACAGATCAAAGAAATACATGAGCACATTTTGCAATATAAACAAATTTCATCACAGTGGTGTGAACAGTGGTGTGAAGTCTGTTTTATGACTACTACCGGAATCCAGTGAGAATCAATTTGTCCAGTTATTCTGGGTCACTAGGATAATTATTCAAAACTTACAACATACAACATAGGTTACAACAAACACAAAATAGTGAGCCAGAGGCTAGCATCAACTGAACAGGGCATAGAAAAATAAAGCTGCGAACGACAATAAACATTTGGTTATGTTAACTGCTGGTCCACTGTTTGGTCTACCTACTGGTATGTAGCCTAGTATCAAATTTGTAAATTATTATTATTATTATTATTATTGTTATTATTATTATACAGACAGCACTCAAGATCTTAAACAATATAAGGTTATGGATTATTTATTATAATTTCTCCATTATGAGAATTCAACTTCACTTAGTAAAGATCTGTCAATGAAAAGTCCTAAATTTAGCCATCTATTGATATGATTGAGTTTTTCAATTCTTGTGGAAGCATATTGATGCCACACACAAAATATTTTGGGGCTCAGTATCACATAATTAAGTGAAAAGTTTATTCTTATAGCAATATTTTATCATGTTTCTTTTTCCATTTACCAGTGCTGGCAAAATTAACTCTCTGACTCAAGTGATTAATTAATTTGTCGTCGAAGACACAATATAAATTTCAGATTGTGTTCTGGATCACCGATCCTCACCAAAATTTCTTCATTACTGCCAATACACACAATTTCCGAAAATTTCATCCAAATCCATGCAGTGCTTTTCGAGTTATGTTGTACACAGACAGACAGTAATTAATCCTCATTGGTATGGTTCCACTTTCATTATATGTATTATGCTAGATATCAGCTGGAAAATGGTTAGGCTACATACTATGGCTCATATTCACCCAACATCAGAAGGTGAAGTGAACTTGCATCTAAGTGGACTAAAACCTTTCTTCCAAGTCTTGGTTGCTCTCCCCTGACCTTTTTCATATTGACATGGAGTAGCCTAGTCTGCAGTGTGTTCAAGATGTTAGGCCTACTTGATACTTGGGGAATCAGTGGGGGTAAGGGATAGATAGGAAGAAAGCCAGCTAATTGCCATCAGGGTCTTACTAGCGCAAAATAAGGATACAACTTACCTTAGCATCCAAATTCTTACAGGGGAAAGGAGTCGTGATTACAGTAAAAGCGATTAATTATGATAAAGCATGGCACAATTTTGTGATTAATCAGATTCTTTTTAATTGTTGAACAGCACTAGTTATAACATAAATTTGTCACATTATTTTAAGATGATTTGAATTTATCACATTATTTCATCATATGAATTTAGCCTAGGCTTGTAGATGTAACGGATGCCAACTAGCTCGGCTAGCTGGCTGCAGTATGTAAATCCTCACAACCCAATCTCCTTCAAGAACTGCTTCTGACTGCTGAGTTAGAATCCTGGGCTTTTATGCTGTGTTTTATTATTCTCACGGAGCCGTCTTGGACCTCAGATGCCAAGTCACTTTCACACTTCAAGCGTTTTATTATGCCTTGTTCATCCGACTCATAGAACCAATGAAACCAATTTTCACATTATTTCCTGATTTTGCATGTATTCTGTTAGTAACCCTAGGAACGTTTAGCACATCCATTTGAAACAAGTCTTTGGGCGCACCAAATATTCAATATTGGCCACACCAAAACACTGACGGCCATACCCATAGGCAGTGATATGGACGCAGTATTAATAAGTTATTGAAATTATCATTTGAACCACCAAAGAGGTCCAAACACAATGAAAATGGCATGTGGCACTGGGCACAGCCATCTTGGAATCTGTCGGAATTCTTGCTCGGTGTCCTCTGAGTTCAACCAAGAAGGCAAGAGCACCGTCCGAGGAAAGGGGCGTGTTAGTAGATGTCGCTAGGACACGCCCTTGGAAACAGATGGATAATAGAATGCAGTGTTAGCTCAGTGGTTAGTGTTCGACTCCAATGCCGTTAGTTGTAGTTGGCGGTGTGCACTGCCACCGGCTGCATTGGTGCCATGACCCAGATGGGAGTGAGGATTTGGGGGGTGAGTGTAACGGATGCCAACTAGCTCGGCTAGCTGGCGGCAGTACTGTACGTTAAATCCTCACAACCCAATGATTCATGAACTGCTTCTAGTTGCTGAGTTAGAAGCCTGGGGCCAAATTCTCAAAGAATCTTAAGGCTAAAAGTAGCTCTTAACAGTCAAATTTAGGAGGATTTACACGTACTGCCACCAAGCTAGCCGAGCTAGCTGGCCTCCGTTACACTCACCCTCCAAATACTCACTCCCATCCGGGTCACGGCACCAATGTAGTCCGCACCACACACGGGTCTAAAACCCGCCACCCCGCAAGCTACAAACTCCCAACGTGGGAGTGGGACGCTCTAACCAACTGAGCTAAAAGCCCAAGCTTCTAACTCAGCTGTTAGAAGCGCCGATGGAATTGGGTGATGAGGATTTACACATACTGCTGCCAAGCTAGCCGAGCTAGCTGGCCTCCGTTACACAAAGATACTTTATTATTCCACTGCGAATCTCATTACCGTTTCATTTATGGCTTGTCATATGTGCTGCAGTCGTCAAACAGGAGAACAGCGGAGCACTGCCAGAGCACTGCACGCAGATTACGCCCACCTGTCACTCATCAACAAATCGCCAATGTAAATGCAAGCAGGCTTGTGCATGACAGCTGATGTCAACCATAGCAACACAGGTTTTATTTTAGCCTAAGAGTTGCCTTTTATCCTAGCTAAAAGTAGGTCTCACAGGCATTGTGAATTACTTTTAAGAAACAACTCCTATACATTTTAGTGCAGTTTAGGAGTACCCCTAAAATTAAGATAAGATTCTTTGAGAATACGGCCCCTGGGCTTTTAGATTAGTGGTTAGAGCGTTCACTCTGAACAGTCCCGTCATTATGCTATTAACCAAGTGTGGGGCTACTTTCAGCCTCTCCATGTTTTAAAACAGTGATTAATGCAGCCGGTAGAAACAAATAGCAAGTGGTCTTCTCCACCCTACACAAATGTATCAAAATTCTCCTCCTTGACAAACATTCAAACTTTTTGTGATGTTGCGTTATGCGGTACTTTCAGTCTTTATCACACTGGACCTCTCCTTTAAGTCAGCGTCGCTTGTCATTATAAACTGGATAAACTCAAGTTCCATCAAAGATATAGCACCCAAAGTACAGTAAGGCATTTCTCGACCCCATGGCATTGAAGAAAGAAATTGCTGGATGAATTCTTGATCTTGAAATTGAATTCTTTGGTCGGCTACATTCGGAGAGTAGGCCTGCGCATAGTCTAGGCCAGTGTTTCTCAAACCTTTTTAGACCGAGGACCACTTTGCTCAAGAAATGTTTTTCAGGGACCACCGACCCTCACACCCCCTCACCAAGTTGCATGCTGCTGCTACCTCTTACCCTTTGACCAGATCAATAGGCAATTCTAATTCTTCATTTATGGGAACTTCAAATTCAGATAGCTTGAGTTTAATATAAATTACAGGTCTGCCTCATAGTATTCACTGTACTCCTCTTTGGCTTTCAAATAATAGAAACAGACTAAATTCACATTTATTTATTTATTTTTAAATCCTCTTGCGGACCACTTGAGCTTGCTCGCGGACTACCAGTGGTCCCCGGACCACACTTTGAGAACCACTGGTCTAGGCCTACTGATAACAACACTGTGTATTGTGATTTAGCCTACATTTAACGCAAATTAGCCTAAGGTAGGCCTAGTGGTTGGATGACGCATCTTACAGGAGATAGATCAGATATCAGAGTTACGTTGTATCATGTCTGGTCTTTGCCATCAATGTTCCTCACTGTGATTTTGTCTCTGACACGCATAACTGTGTGCGTGCAGACACCTGTGTTGAGAGTAGCGATAAGACGATTAATTGTAATTGCGATTAATTGTTATTAACTATGTTACAATACTACTGGAAAGCCACTACACTAAAGCTGTTTAGATGCAGGACTGTTGCATTTTTTATCAGAGTAAGGGCTAAAGTATAGCATAATAAAATCATGTCTTTTGGTCAATTTTATTAATGCATCATAATCGTAATAATCGCATAATAGTGATTATTTCTCAGACAATAATCATGTCATCAGAATATAGTCGTCTCATCTCTAGTTGGGAGAGTATGATTTAGGGCTTCACAAAGTTTTGCTCTTATGAGCAAATCATGGCAACTCATATACTTGGCCATGTAAAGTTCACAATTATTGTTTTTAATGAGAAAATGGAACTGGATAAATCTTTTCATTTTGAGATTTTATGCTTATCTCCTTACTGAAATGTTTGGTATTGAACGGGAGATTGCATTCATTTCTATTCAGTAGAGAATCTCTTGTTTATCAAGAATAAAATGCTAAACAATGTTAAGTGAATAAAGATTCCTAAAGCCATTGGGCAAGAGAACCATTTGTAAATTTATTTTCATTGTGAGAGGCTTAGAATGAAGACAATCTCGCTAGGCCCCTTTGCACTGAGAAAGCAAACTAAGCAATTAAAGCACGTTTAGATGCATAGCAGTGATCAATAGAAAAGCGCTCAGACAAGCAGGTGTCTGTGCGTAATCTAAGGCCCACAGCTCTAACTTGTAAATGAATAAACATTAACCTATAGTGTCTTTATGTCATGGGTCGACAAAACAGCAGCCCAAAGAGCACACACATGGTCACCCCCAAAACCTCAACAAGCCACACCACATATTCAGAGATCATGGTGTCAGACCTGTGGGAGTAATGAGATACAATTATACCAGAGGTCCACCATGTCACCCCCATGCTATTTACTTACCGTGGAAAACCACCCTGACCACTGATCACCATTGAAATCAGGTTGCAACAATGCTACATAAGGAGTATATGTGTACCGTTGAACTTTTTTTGGACAGCATCTCAGGGGTTATCCACATGTCAGCATGAGATTTGTGAAATGTGTTTTTCTGTCTGTTTTCAAAAAGTTCTGCATGTTTTCACAGCTACATGTATACCCAGTTGTGTAGAATGGCTCTCAAAGCATGCATGGCATAAAACAGGGCAGGAGATCCATGTAAAGGCACAGATGGCACATGGCATTTCTTGACCATCAATGAAACCAGGTGGTTGATGATTTCATACAGAGAAGAGTATTTTTAATTCTTTGTGCTATTCGTTGGGGACTTCCAATAACAGCCCAATCTGTCTCTAGCTTAAAGGTCTTATCATAACAACACCTTACTTAAATAACTGTATGATAAAGGACAGACTGCCATAATTTGATCATCAGATTGGTAAAAAGAAGTTGATTGAATACGTAGCTTAAAGCTGTCAAAGAAGACCCAGCATGTCCAGAAGTGACTTTCCTCAGAACAGATACTAAACGCTAACGTCTGGTCCACTGTATGTTAGTGACATTTGATTACGAGTGAACATTAATTTAAGTTTATCCACTCTGTGTTTAGTTATCTACATTTAGCTACCAACAAGTGAATATATATTTCATTACGTGTCACTATGTGCTTTCAATGCTCAGGTATATTCTGGTCATCTAATGCAAAACACTGTAGATGGATTTGCTTAAAGTTATCCATACAAGAAAGAAAAAGATTAGTGTTTTTTTCTTTCCATAATTGACCAGTTTTACACGGCCATTAGTAGAGCTGTTAAGGATCAGAACCATGTTATGTCCTCTATTTATTAAACCTGGGCACCAGTGAATGGTGTGACAATGAGGACAAGTCCGGTGAAACTGACGTTGATACAGTGAAAGAGTGAAGTGAAAGGCTGCATTGTATGCTTGGTGAAAGCAAGAGGCCAAGAGAGTCCAGACAGAAACCCTCGCTTTCAGCCGAATAAAACAAGACAACAAAGAAGCTGGTTGCCCCCCCTCCCTCCTTCTACCCCCAGACACACACACACACACACACACACACACACACACACACACACACACCCTTAACACACACTACCATCAACCTCCCCACCCCCGCCACAACTGAAAGAGTGTAGATAGAGGGAAAAGCCAAGGGACGCGCTCTTCTGTCCTGCCCCACCCCCCACATGGTCAGTGGCCAGCAGAGAGATTAGTTCAAGAGGAGTCTCAATACTGCAACTACATGCAGTCACCAGCCCTCGCCGCTTCTCCTCAAAATGTATTTTGTCCAAAGAGTTCCCCCACATGAAACTTAGCTTTCTCAATCTCTTAGATTTTTTTATTCTATCCAAATCATTTACTAGACCTATACAGGCTGTTGGGCTGGCTAAACATACAGTGAGTAAACAAGTTTTGGCGTTTATTTACCTCTGTTTATGCACTAAATGAAAATTTTGCATAATCCCACTTCATTATTCACATTAGCTATTTGATACCACTGTTGTTGTTATACACAAATATTAGACAATAACCCTCATGTTCTACATGCCTTTTGAAACATCTGTTAGTGTGTCTCAAAGTCCACTTTGCAATGATGACAGATTGAAGATGATAGTTTACCTATCTCCTATTGTACCACTACACCCCTGGTCTCTGAGGATACCCATTGCATGCTCGTTCCACTGCTGTCCTCAGTTAGCTCAATTTGTGTCCTGGCTGACAACAGGGTTTCTGTAATGTTTTAGTATTCTCGTCTAGTATTAGTATTCTAATGTTTTAGTAATTCTCGTCTCGGACTCTAGACTGGCCTCGTCTTGGACTTGAAAGTAAAATACTCCTCGTCACTAGTCGTCACTCAGACTGGACACCTTGGTTTAAAACTGTTGTCCACATGCGACATGACGTCTCCTCATGTACATTCTCAGAGCTGCATACTGTAGCCTAGTCTGCAAATTGGCAATCTATCCAAGATTCTGATGACAAGGTGTTGTGTTGTCCATTGTGCCTTGTATAGAGATTTCTCACACACGTGACAAATTGGGCAGAAACGCCCTAAAAATAGCTAAGAATTGTGGGTACGTCAGGTAAATTCACTTGGGCTGGCATAGCTGGCCACTATACTATGAACCAAAATTCACATCCATGAAGGATAAACACAGTTTTTCAGGCCGCAAGAAAAGACAGAAGGTGGGTTTCCGCCTGTAATCTACAAGTTGGTAAAGACGACAGTTGAACAAGCCCCGTAGATTTCTTTTAAGGAGCGGATTTTGTTTATCACTGGCATAGGCAACCATAGGCTCTGCTGCATTTATCATAGCTTTCACTACGCTATTGCAAACTGAGTAATTAAATATTTTATAGACTGACTGAGTTAAACATATGAAAGAAAATACACAATTAATCCCTGTGACGTCTTCAAAACTAATGTTTGTGGTCAGTATATGGCCTTTTCTCTGCCCTATGTCTGTGTGCAATTCAATTATAAATATGTTCGCCCGCCTGTTCTACCCAAAATGCATAGGGGTAATATGTCACAATCTATAGGCCTATGTGCCTTTATTTTATTTGTTGAGATAGACTTTTTTTAGCTTTTATGTAACTTTTTTTGTTTGTTTGTTTGATTGCCTTTGTATTGTTTATTTACTTTTTTCTGATGCCTAGCCTTCCTTGATTATTATGCCGAAACTGTAGTCCCATGTCATACCAGCCAAGAAAATCACCTTCTGTTGGTCTTAGTAGGCTACACTTTGCAACTACATAAGATTTAGTTTTAAATAAAACTATCAAAATTCGTTGCTTTTGAACAAGACAGTAATAGGAGGGATACTTTTGGTCTTATCTGACTCAATGATCTATGCTAAGCTGAAGCTAACAGTCCTACAGTCAGACACAGAGAAACAGCTGGATGAACTAGAGAAAGGTAAAACCTGACTGTTCAAGTCAGAGGGAGGTGGAAAATGAGTGCATTTCCTCAAATGGTGGCGTATCACTTTAAGAGGCAGTTCTTGAGACCTTTGCTTTCTTTTTTTCATCAGATTTGTATGTTAACAAAATGTGTGCACATCCCACCTCGCTGAGGCCAGGTGCAGGACATATCAAAGGAAAATCCTGTGTTGGTAATATAGCCTACCATACTCATGCCTGATGAAGACCCAAGTGGGCCAAAACATTGCCGATATGCTTTTAACTCATTACATTCAGTTAAAGGAATATAGTAAGTTTAAGCATAGCCCTGCTGCACGAGCCTTCTAACAGCAATATATTTCGCTGTTATAATATATAGACCTAATGTGAACGCGAAACACTTAACATTGAGCCAATGTAACCTCAGATCTTACTTTTGGTTTCCAACAGCCAGGTCCCATTGATTCAGTGGAAAGTGCCTGTTCGCTTCTGCGTTCGAGTTCGGTCTGTGCTGTACCAAATAATTTTGTTCCACTTGCTAACTAGCGCATTTAGCAAGCTCTTTCAACAGGGCTATGCTTGGATTCACTCCGGTATATTCCTTTAAGTTCTGATAGAATGCAGTCTGCGGATAACTATTCTTTTCCCCTTAAATATTGACAAAATGCCCATAAATCGAGTTAATGTACACATCAATCACAGATCAAAGGCAAGATGAGTGAGCTGTACCGAAATCATCTGAATCACTGAATTGAGTGCAGAGGCATTATGATTATGGATTGGGAAGGTCTTTGGCTTGTGGTCAGACCTATCTTGAGCTGTAGACCTGGATTATGCTATACTGTATATGCCTGCAGAAGCGGACTGGGACAAAAAAATCGACCCTGGCGTTTCGAATAAGACCTGCCAACCATACTGGTCAGACCATTATAAAATAAGCCTATGATTACAGTTACAGTGAAAATGTCAGGCCCCTCGGCCCAAATAGTGTGTTGGCCCACCGGGATATTTTCCATGTCAAAATCTCAAGATTCAAGAAGAAATGTATTACTTCTTATTGTAGGTAGTGGTAGACTATGGGAGAGTAAAATTCTTGTGTTTTTGCTTATTTATTTTCCATAAGAAAAAAAATAAGTTAAAAAAAATGTGATGGTTGATTAAGAAAAGGTGTGAAGTGAATAATGCTTGTGTGTATGTGTGACTCGGGCTGTGAATTTTGACTCAGTGTTCATAAGTCTTATTGCTTGATGGAAAAAGCTGTTGTGAAGTCTGGTGGTTCTAGCCCTGAGACGGCGGAATCTCTTGCCAGATGGTGATAGCTGAAACAGTCCAGTAATTATACCTGTGTCTTAATAATATCTGTAATTAATAAATGTTATGTAAATAATGACTCAAATTAAGCCTGAGATTCAGAATGGGATATCATTCTGATTATTCATACTGGATAATGTGTAAGCCTCTTGCATTGTGTATTCTGTATTTAGGGTCTGTCAAGGGTTTTGTCTTTCTGGGCCAGTGCAATAATCAAAACCCTGATCAGGGCTATCATTTATTTTCTAATCAGTGAAGCTATTTTCTTTATCTCTTGGATCGTGGCTTCATGACACGAGTTAAGTGCATTAAATGATGCAAAGTTCTAGTGGAAGAATATAGTCTTTTAAAAACCTGGACATTTGATGTCCAGGGAGAATACAGAACATACATTTTCCTTGACAGAAAACCAAAAAGGACAATCCAGGTAAAACTATCTAGGCTATCAGTTAAAACTAAAGTCTATATGAAGAGGTTAGACAAAAACTGAAGCAGACTGATCCTACAAACAGTCCACAGTAGAACTGCGCAGCTACAGTATTGCATATTAAATGGGATGAGAAGTCATATGGTTAAAAGCAGCATCGTTTATTGTCTTGATCTCAACTCCTTGAAGACTTTACTTGGCCTTGCTACCAGGGCCATCGCAACGGGACAGGCAAACCAGGCAATTGCCTGGGGCCCCAGGCTGAAAGGGGCCCCCAAGATTGACTGTTTAACCATTTTAAGAGTTTAGTTGGTGGTGTTTTTCAATGAAAAATGACTTTCAACTAGAGTTAAACAACTGTTCAATACAAATAATTATATTGAAGATGCTTGAAGATTGTTACAATGTGGTTCATGTAGGTAGGCTATTTATGGGGGGTGAAGGGCCACCATGTCCTGTTTGCTTGGGGTCCCCTAAGTACCTTGAAGCGGCCCTGCTTGCTACCTCCATGAATCAGTCTCGACTTGACTTGGGAATAGTTTTTTCCCTAAGACACAGGCATAATGTTTTCAGGCAAACTTTGGGTAATTGTGAATTTGGGTCAAAACCACAAGGGAGCTGATTACAGAGAGGGGAAAATTGAAGGACGGACAAGGAAAAGAATAAAAATTCAAGACATTTACATATGCATAATTGTACTGTACATGTAAAATATCATTGAAATGGAAATTGTGACTACTCACTCATGACCAAGAAGAATATGAACACACACATTTTTCTTCATTATATATCTAGTAGTATTTTTAGAGCGTTGTTGCTCAAGGCCAAGTGATGCTATGGGCTTTTAAAACATGTAAGACTCAGAGTAAGACATTTGGGAATGTTTCACTCACAGAATCTCCCTATTTTCTGAGTAAAAAATTAGCCTTTAACAAACCAGTATTAACTATGAACAAATCATTATCTTATCACAAGTAAAAAATATTCTAATGTTGCTCAACACTGGTCTCCTCAAAATACTCATTTGTGACTTGTCAGACTTGACCTAGAGTGTGAGGAGAACATAAGAGCGAGTTCTTGAGACCTTTGCTGTTCATGAAAGAAAGTTCATGTTGCTAGTATGTTAACAAGTGAACACTGAGATCCTTACAACATATCCTTTCATTTTGTTTGCTAAAACAACACTCTGATCTAGCTCTCTGATCTGTTTTTGTTCAGGATAAGGTTTTGTATGTTGCTCAAAAAAAAAAACATCATAGGAAATTCAAACATAATGCCACAACATCCAACACAGTTTACCGTACTTTTCACCCACTTAGTTACTTTATTGCAATACAGGTTGTTTGGAATAACTGACAATATAAACTCTTTAGTATGAAATTTATGGATGTAGGGTACTTACAAAGTAGCTTTGGAACTTTTATTGTGATTTAGAAAGGCGTGCTTGCATGATAAGAGCTCTCACATAATTTATTTTCATCACACATTTCCTATATTGGCATGATCATCAAAACATTTAACCACTGGTGTTTTTTTTTCTTATTTGGACAAAACAAAATGCAGTCACTTATCGCCAATGAGGAATACATGCATGCATAGCTTCAAGTAAAGGAAAACATTTCAGTTGTTCCTTGTGCCTTTTTCAACAACTCCACAAAATGTCATCAAAATCCGTTCATAACTTTTTGACTTATCCTGCTGCCAAACAGACAAACCAACGCGACCGAAAACATAACCTGCTTGGCGGAGGTAATAAATTAAGACAATAGTTTGCAAAGTTACAACGTGAAACCAAGCGGTAGTATTATATTTCATAACCTCTCGGTGGAACTGGTAGATAGTCCTCAGTTTAAGATTTAAGAAAACTCGTCGAGGCTCATCACTTTGAAGACAGGTGCTCGCATTAAAACATCAAAAACCTAACAAAACCAAAAACTAACAAACAAAAGCGAGTCCAACACCTGTCTTTCGATATGGATCTTTGGTGTAATGTGTGAAATGAGAATACTCTCTTAATCCACTTGATCTTGATGCTGCTTGCATTAGTTTCTTTGTGGATTGGGCCCATGGACTTTTAAAGTTGCGCAAGCTACCCCTTTGTAGATCAAAATAAGCAAAGGCACAAATAACAACTGTCACTTCGCCAAAGTCGTAGAAACTCGTTTGAAGCAAAGTGAAAACTAGGTTTCAAAGGAAAACCATGTGAAATCATGCCAAATGTAAACGTATCAGCGTTTTAGATAAGTTCCTTTTATGGTAAAAATAATAACATGAAAAATACAAAAATAAATAAATAATAGTAGTAGGCTACACTTAAATTATATTCTTGCTACATTCTGCTTTAAATTGTTTTTCTAAACAGCCTCCGAATATGAACAAAAAAAGGTTTGAAATTAGTAGCCTAAACCTGATAAGTTGAGCTGTACAAAAATGAAATCTTAACAAAATAACAGCTAAACTGATTCAGTAATAGAATAGAAATGACTTCCTTTGCACTTTTTTTCAAATCTATAGTGCTAATGGCAACACATGACCATAGCCTATATTTTTTTCTCTTCCCATGCACTGAGAAGTTAGACAAAGGGTTTATGTTGTGTAGTGGCCTGCCACAGATGGGAACCCGACGCTAACTATGTCTTATGGACAAAGGGAGTCTAATATGCGTTGCACGAAATTTTCTAATTCTCGACCTCCATACGAGCAGTGGACGCTTGGTATAATACGGTCCTTGGGGAGATGTGGGGCGCGTGCTGGGCACGTATCAGTCACCGCATCCTTGCTTTGTTCCAGGGGTACACAGCGCTCGCTTGTGGTCGATCAGTTTCACAACCACAACAGTAGCCTATATTACAAATATGGACAAATAACAATTAAGCCTACGTTAAATTATTCACTCCGAATATGAAAATATCTCTGTGCGCAATGAATGAAAGTGTGTTTTGAGAACTAGCGTTGATATTTGGTGACTTTGATGTTGTTGCGTCAGCTCATCATCAACAACATGGCCAGATAAAATATATATATAGCTTGTGTCGTCTAAAGTAACAAACACACCAAATCTATCAAACTGCTTACGTAAAAGAGGCAAGCCAAACTTCTAAGCCAATGGTAGCTACGCGTCAAAACAAAATAAGAGACACTCTTTTGTATTATTTAGCAGCGACCAAAAGCCATCGGCTGGACGCAAACAAGGATGATGCTGACGCCAAATAGTCTACGTATTGACAATATGCTTTGCAGAAACCTGATGTGGAAAACGAAGAGAGAGAGGGGTAAACGACAGGATGAGATATGGAAAGGAGGGGAGGGGTGGGGTTGTCGTGGGTGTGGGCTAACAGACACGTCCATCTGGCCCCGTTCACCATGGCGCGTGCGGGTCGCGTGTATCCCATAGGGAAGGCAATGACAAGCCTATGTCTCAAAATGTAGATGCGTGTGAAACTGTGAGTCTAGAATCAAAAGAAAGACACATTCAGATGTTTTAATAACTTTTAATGGTCATGTTTTAGACTTTTACGCACGTAATATAGCCGGAGCGCAATTATGGAGGAAAACAGTTTAAATGCTTTCCATGACACTGTAACACATATATTTGAAGCTTATGAATCCTGAATGGTAAACATTTGACGAAATGGTTGCTATGGTTGCATGAATGAAAGGATTTTGACCCAAGCCAAACTTTGGCCGCGCCTCCTCCCATCCCCACCACGGTCCTTTGCGCCACAGGTGAAGGAGTCCACGAGGGTACTGTTGTTGATCAGAAATTACAGACAGATGTTTGATGAAATGTAGCGTGGCTTGGGGATCTGTCCCGTGAGTTAAATTATACATGGATGTTCCAAAACAATCTATAAGCTCCACCTATCCCAAACATCTAAACTACCCCCACACCCACCAATCAAACCTCAGAAATGGAAGCTATGTTTTATACTTATACTTACAATACAATACAATACAATTTCACACAAAAAATAAAAGAAAATTAATGTTTTTGAATGGGATTACTCTGCGCACAGATCATCTGCGCTATTGCGCATGCACTTCTTGGATAACTTGTTGCCTATTAATACATTTATTTACTTTAATATACAGACAAAGTATGTGATATATGTGTAATTTTATAGAGGGCTTTTGTTCTCAAGCCTATGATTTGCAGTGATGGTAATTCAAGTTGCAAAGGTCTAGATAACGCACAAAGACACTTGGTGGAAACACAACATTTTAGATTAATTATTTGTTTGTCAAAGTTTAAATCTAAAATATATGATGCGAAATGATTCGACTAGTGCCGAGTGTAATTCATTAACAGATGGAACGCTATCTATTGTTGTAGACACCTTAGTTCCCCACTCAGAATGCTTCCCGGTAGCGTGGGGGCGTCACCATGACGCACGGGACCAAGATATAAGGCGCAGTCCAGCAGCCAAGAGGACACATCAGCTCCCTTGAAACTTGGTAGCACATCTCTCCTCATCCACTCTAGATCTCATAATGACTCCAAGCATGATCTCCGAAACGGCCCCGTCTCAATCTCCAAGACAAACAGTGGCCATGAGAAAAGAAGCACTTGAATTGCGAAAGGTGAGAATCTCGAAGAGCCTTTACAGATCTTGTATGATTTCATGATTTCAACAGTTTACCATGCCTGTGTTTTAAGCATGTTGATCTAAATTGTTTTCTTGTTTTCTTTGTAGACGCTGAAGCCTCTGATGGAAAAGAGAAGGCGCGCTCGCATCAATGACAGCCTTAACCAACTGAAGGCCCTGATTCTTCCCCTAACAGGCAAAGACGTAAGTTTGACACAGTTTTCAGTGAAACACAGCTATGAAAAGCAACAGATTACGTGGATAAGCATTTAAAGGATGGTGGTCTAATGTGTGTTTATTTTTGGATTTCAGAATTGTCGTTACTCCAAGCTGGAAAAAGCCGATATCTTGGAGATGACCGTGAGATTTCTTAAGGATATCCCCGCCTCTTCCCCAAAAGGTAAATATCGCACTTTGTCGCCCTCTAGGCTATGCTTTATTGCGCATTTAAGCATTTCAATAAAATACTTCCAATGAGAACATTCTCATTAATGAAACTTTTGTTAATATTCCAGATCAGTCTGAAAGCTTCAATGAGGGGTACAAAGCTTGCCTCCAGCGCGTTTCCACGCTGATGCCCAAAATCAACCTGGACAAAGAGGCCTGTCAGCGGGTCAACAACTTCATAAGCCAATCTGCGCCCACTGCCGCCTGTCAGAACTGTTGCGCCCAGAGTTCAAGGATGCTTCCGCAGATTCAGCAGAGGCTGAGCGTCAAGCCATCACTCCCGATCGGCGACAGCCAAGGCGTTATCGCTCCCCTCCCCAGACTACCACAGCCTGCGCCACAGTCAGCCAATGCCTGCATGTGGAGACCTTGGTAGAAGAATGAAACGGGAGCGAGATCACTTTGTAACATATGTACATAGTTTAAATGTAATATACTAAATTATTGTAAGGATAGACACATTGTGTTGTCCTTGTACTGTATTGATGAGTTGGAATCATCGTGAAATACCCATCGTTTGGGATAAGTGTTATATACTCGTGTAACTCGTGTACAATTTCATTTGTAATCGGGCGGGTTTGAAACCAATATTGTAACTTTAAGTTTATTTATTATTTCTACAAACGAATATTTAGTCCTCTTTGGGGGTTAAATGATAAGTGGCTGTAGAAAACGCCAGAGTAAAACCCCAGGGGTTGTTCGATGTTTAATATTTGCACTATGGGCCACAGTATTCTGGGTCCGTGCAGAGCAACATGTAAGCACGTTGTGTTACAAAAGTTCTCTTTTATGAGAGGGAAATGTGTTGTTTCGGCATTCATTGTTATGCTGGCATAAATTTTAATAAAATTTACGGGCAACACACTTTTGAGTCTGGTGCTTCCTTTTAACCCACTTGTTATGAAATTGCAGTGAAGGCGGCACAGGCCTAACCATTAGGAGTATAGGCAAAACAAAGCCACTGTGTGTTTTTTCTGGAGCGTCCTTTTTTGTCAAAGCTAATGGGCCTCTAATAACAAAAACCGTTATATCCCGTCGTCTGGACTCGCTTGGGTTGAACAGCTGGAATTACGCACAAAGGCGCGCGGGGAGAGCCGATCAATTCTAAAGTCTTTGTCTCCCTCTTCTGGCCAATTTCAGGAACAAATAGGTTACACAGCAAAAATAAGCTCAATGGTGTTTTTTGCCCCCAACGGCGCCTTCTAGGCAGCACAGTCTAGTAGGCACTACCTTTTCCCTATTCCTAACCCCCTCAACCCTCATCCTAAACTGGGGAGTAGTGCCTTTAAGGCAGCGCTGCCTGGAAGGCACCGTTGAGGGCCAAAAATACCAAAGACCCAAAAGCATTAGTATTATAAAATCTGATTTCAACAAATGTATACATTTTAGATCGCATAAAAGTGCAAGCTGTGGCAGTTATAAGAATGTTCATTGTGTAGACATTTCTCTGTAGGCCTATAATGAGGAGACCGAAAATGACTACTGATTCATGGCCCATGCCAGACTTGAAGCAGTTCTAAGGCAGCCACTGCACTGTGCCATTTAAGGCAGGCTGCTGAAAGTAAACAAGGAAATAGTTATTTAAACAAGGAAATAGTCTCTCACGGAATATATTAACTTTTAGAGATGTAAAAAAAAAAAAAAAAATGGATTTGCCTATGGGACAATTATTGTGAAATGCGCAAGACTTCTAGGCGAAATACTCTGCTGATTATATTTGACTTTTTTTTCGAAAGGCGCGGTGCATTGTGTTTACGTTGGCGACATAAAGGTTTTAACGGCAAATTCATTCTTAAAAACCCCATTCACTTCAACAAGCGCACGGTCTGCACCGACTGCTGCTCCTAGTGTCCGCCTGAGCCAATCCGCTGTGTGTCAGCTGCACCGGCAGTCTCTACCACGACGTGCTGCAGCTCAACATACACCGGCCAGCATGTCTGCTGCAAAATCGCCGACCTCCTCGCCATCTATTCAGATATGCCGGTAAGATCAAGACGTCAATTCGTGATTATTTTATGCGCAGTATTGGGCAGTAAGCTGCTCAGGGTAATGTTATCCGAGCCATGGCTAGCTCATGTATCAAATGTTCGGATTACCCATAGCTTTCACTAGGGACATCGGTCCTATTTTAATACGTGTACTTGTGTGTGTAGGATAACGCTGTAAAATAACAAATGCCGAACTCTCAAGACCAGTTTGGATGGAATCTAGGAAGATACCTGTTTAGTAGACTTACATAGATCCCGGCTATTTTGATGAGGCATTACCGTTATGTCGCATGTCGTATGTGATGACCTCAACTGTGATGCTGGTATGGTAAACCAGGATGCGTGACAGCAAACAAGGGCACTCGGAGGTCACTATAACTTTAAATAGAGAATTTCCTAAACTTGTGTGCTGTTTAAACAAACCATGTCGTAAATGCAGGTGATAAGCTAGCACAGCGGAGGACATGCATGTTAATTCCATGTAGCCTAGTGTACATCCTAATCGGAAATGAAACTACGTGGTTGAAAGTGGCCGCCTAGCCTACTATTTAAAGTGACCGCAGTAGCCTACTATGTTAGTGCGATGGAGGGTATTCTTGATATGTTAAGTGTAGGTAGTAATCCTCTGCAGAGGGACTTATCATTTAAACAGCCTTGCCTTGCTGTATCATCGGTATATGACCACCACCGCGCTTTTTCCCGGGCCAGTTGTCTGCCTCAGCGATTTCCTGTCCGCTATGTTTCCCTCTACCGGGTGACATCTGTATTGCACCACTCTGAGCTGCAGCAGAGAAATTTTAATAGGCGCTCTGGCTGCAGTTTGCCGAGTAGTATCTTGTCTGTGGTGGCATCCAGTGGTCATCCATATTTCAAGACGGAAATGCTTTGAGCTGTCCGAAATCTCAAGCATTGGGAGAAAATCATGAGTAACTTAGTATCAACAACAGAAGCAACCTGGTCAGGCAACATCAAACATTACATTGAGACACAGGTGTTACTTGACTGGCTCAAACTTTAATGAGCTCCACTACTGCCTAGTATACAGCATAGCATGCAATCAGCAGAAAAGGCCTAGGAGTACTTACCATAACCAGTACCTCATGAATCAATGGACTACAGGTGCTCTTGCTGACTGAAAGTTAGTCCCATGCTACTTCTGTCATATTTGTCATGTACTGCACACACATACTGCTTTCTGCAAAGCTCAGTATACGAGTACTGTAGTATGTAGTAGGCATTTTCGGAAACACATTAGCAGGAATAATCATATTTGTCAGTGGTAGAGTAAAGATCAAGGTGCTTTACTGAGTAGCCTACTTTACTTTGATTAATATTCTGTAGACTATCCTAAACCCTTGAATGTAATTTAGTTTACTTCCATGTCTGGGCCCAGGGTGCTAAAGGTGACAGTGGACCAAAGCACAGGCCCTGAAAGTGAAACCTTGTTAGCCACACAGACTGCTATGAGCCTGTTACCTCACTCACGTCAGGTGCAGCGCCCCCTCAGGTGCAGGGATCTGATGTTGCGTCCATTAAAAGGTATTTCAGGACTGATGTTGAATGGACGGACCAACCAGGAGAGGCGTACAGAATAGTGGGTGGGATTTTTGACGTAACTCATCTCTAGCAAACTTACAAAACACATCTAACAGTTATATATGAAAGAGACATCTAATTTATATTATGCCAGTTCAATCGAGTATTGTGGCAATTATACCGCAGATTCTAGTGTTTATGTTTGTTTGGAACAGATGAAAAACTAGAAACCGTGTGGGATCACGGGATGCAATCGGTAGGTTTCGATTAAGTGGTTGAAGTAGGATGATGGACAAGTTTTTTTTATCCAAGTACATGTAAGGATTTTTGATGATGTCTGGTCTTTTGAAACAATTTTCTTATCAAGGGACATCAGATGCATGCGCCCAAGGGGACGCTGCATCTGACGTGAGTGAGGTTAATGGGCCTGACCCTTCATAGACCCTAAACAGCCACTGATGTGTTTCTTATAATATTTCCTAGTTTGGGGCAAGTGTAAACTTGCAAGTGAAATATCCACTGAAGACATAGGCCAATCCCAGCTCATATGAAGGTAGGGTAGGAGATGTTAAGACTTTTTATGGCTTAACATCCCCTTCACACCTGATAGCAACCAGTTAATTCAGTGCTTTAACACAAAAATAAAAAAGTTAGTCACAATGTGGAACTCAACTGTCATTTGTCCCTCCTCCTCACCTCTCTGCGCCATAAAGGCTTGATATCACTGCTCCTGTACTGCCTGTACAGGACACTGTCCACTCATACTTTACTTATACCTTGTCTGTGCCTGTTGAGGTGTCCATGACAATGGCAACCCTGACCAGAGATGTATAGTAAAAAAGGAGTACTTAAGTTGCCTACTTAAGTACTGAGATATAGTAGCTGTACTTTTGTGGAGTATTGTTTTTTTCTTCTACTTCCAATTTTACTTCACTACTTAATTTTGATGAATTGAATACTTTTACTCCAATACATTTTTCATGTGGTGAATCTTTACTCGTTATAAAAATGTTACAAATCGTACCACATCCAATGCTATCAATGCAAGACCGCGGTAGATACAGTAGCTGTGTCACCAAGTTTGCATTATCATTATTGGGCGATTCAAGCGATCAAGCAGTATATAAAGAGACCTCATGCTTCCCTTCTACCTTTCGCAATGCTGCATGCATTCAATTGGGAACGCTTAACGTGAGTCAGTCTACTGTCCCATTTCCATGGAAGATGATTCAGAAACACCAAATTCTTTGACTTTGAATGATGGCGAGGGTGATGTAAGTGACGACCCCTGGTGATGAAAGTGACGACCCCTGGCCCTACTTGTTTTCCTTTGTTTGCCAAAAAACTATTTGTATGAAATGAAGTGCCTACTCCGCTTCCCTTCAGCCAAATAGATTGTGCCCTAAACTGTAAATGTTGAACTTTTGACAGCTTTCTTTAATATACACAGTAGGCCTACTTTTACTTTTACTTTCAGTACTTGAGTAGTCATTTTTTGAATACTTTTACTTGCAATACTTAAGTACAAAACATTTTGAATACTTTAGTACTTCCACTTAAGTATGATCTTTAAAGAACACTTCAACTTCTACTTCAGTCACTTTTTGATATGGTACTTTTCCTCTACTCCGGTACTTTATACAACTCTGACCCTGAGAGGACAATATTTGTGTACATGGGCAAGGGGTATTTCAAAAGGAGGTTAGCAAACACTGAGTTAAAATCTGAACTTGAGGTTAATTGAACCCGTGCCCACTAAACCCGAGCAGTCAGGTCACAAAACACACAACACAAACTTTGGGAAATCTTTGGCCTTTTGTTTAGAAGCCCTTACTGATTTCAGGCTTCTAGCAAACAGGTGTGGTTTACATTTGTCAATGTTGCAGCAAATTTGTGACAAGGTCATATTTTCATATGCAAATTAGTTTTGTGGTGAACTTGTGGTTAACTTCTGATTTGATTTTGTGTGTGTGTGTGTGTGTGTGTGGGGGGGGGGGGTAATGATGCTTGTTGATGAGAACCTTTTTTTAATATAAATTGTGTGTAGCTTTTTTGGACACAGATTGGGTAAGAGCCTATCATCAGCAACCTGGCCCTCCATGCACACGCAAACCATTGTGTGTACAGTATGTTTGTGCATGTGATTTTGTAATTCGGCCCGGGTCGCTGTTAAGTCTAGTTGAAGTAAAAGTGTACTTAGCCAGCTGATCAAGAGAGCTGTGCTGATGTAGGACACAGTCATCACATGTGGCCATGCTTCAGTAATTAGTACAGCACACAATGTACACACACTCACAGTGAACACACACTCCATCACAGCCTACTGCGGCAGCTCCCAGGAAACAGTACGGGGTTTGGTGCTCAAGAGGGAACAATGTTCAAACACTTCCACGCCCATATTTTCCCTACTGGTCTGGAATTAAAGTGACCATCTCTCATTTCAAAGAGAAGCCCTGCACTGCAAAAAATGCCCCTCTAGAAATAAGATGAAAATTCTTAAATTTGTGTCAAATTGTCTTGTATTGAGCAAAAAAATCTGCCAATGGGGTAAGCAAAATTTTCTATGTAAGAATTCTTAAAATGAGCAAATACAGAATTCTTAAAATTAGCAAAATAGTCTAGACTTATTTCAAGCAACATTTCTTGAAACAAGAAAAAATACTAAGATTAATTTTCTTATTTTTGAGATCTAGAGTCTATAAACTAGCCATATTTTCTTAAAACTAGTCAACAAAAATGCTGAAAACAAGACAAATTTGCTTGAATATAAGACATTTATGCTAAATTCAAGCTAGGCCATGTGGTCTCCCATCCAGCTCTGAATCCCTCATCATGCTGCTTAGCTTTTTATATATTAAGTTGATCTGCTTACCTTGGTTTGCCACTGTGAACTTGTTGAATCTGAGAGATCAAATACTAGTTTTGTCTAGTAACTATTTTGATGTAATTCTACCACAATTCGTTTCCAAAGTGTTACAAACTAAGTAGCCTATGAATAAGTTTCAGATCAACATGGTACAGCGCCACCAATGGGTCAAATCTGGAGTTGCATCCATGAAAGTGCCTGCAATTTTTTCGAAAATGTTTTTCCAAAATACAGGATTACACAAATGAGTGATTATGTCTCAATTAAGGCACCAGAAATATTCTTGTCTTTAACATTATTCACCCTATATGTATTTAGTAGTTTAATCTAGTAGTATGCAAGCACCATAACTATACCCGCAACAACCACCAGTGTACAACCACTGTCATTATGACAACCTAGTAATCAATATGTTTTTAATAGTGATAGTAATTAAATCAGTATACCAAAAACGATGTAAAGAGCCAGTCGGACAACGGTTTAGAAAAGATCCGGAACAGAGTTTATTAACAAAAAGCAAAGCAAAGACCATGGTGCACCAAGGGAGAGACAGCATGCTACCCGCAAAAATCCATCAGCTCTGCTGCTCTAACTAAACATGAATTTGCCTAACTATTTATACAGCCCAGGTCG
This sequence comes from Sardinella longiceps, assembly GCA_027497455.2. Lineage (NCBI taxonomy): Eukaryota > Metazoa > Chordata > Actinopteri > Clupeiformes > Clupeidae > Sardinella > Sardinella longiceps. The sequence goes on from JAODXP020000018.1 coordinate 12,577,360, forward strand.
ACGGAAGATGACGTTGGACGTCCCCAGTTGACGTGGACCCAATGTGTGGACCCCACAAAGTCAGACCATAGTGCCAGCATGGTAACATGAGAGCAGATAGCTGTTTACAGATACAGGGGAGAAAAATAGGCTATCCTTGTACCGGACCAGTAAGGACATGATATACTGCCTTATCTGTGATGATGGAACAGCAGGAACAGAATGACTTAAGAACATACGCACACACATATCTCATGGAAAGACAGCTGAGTCAGGCCAAGCTCAAACATAAAGACATAAAAAGCATATGGTTATGCAAATAGTAATTATACAATTAATATTAAATTCTTATCTCATTCTTTCAATAGCAACCAGCATGGCAACCACCATTACTACAGCAAAGACCAACCAACTACCTCAAGTACCCTAACAACATCTTATAGGCCATCTCCATGTGACAGCAACCTATCAACAGGCATAGACCAGGAGTACCATAGTGAATAGGCCACTGGCTATATGTGCCTCATTTAGGACATGGTAGGCTATGACAGCAGAGATCCCAAATTCAACACAAGTACAGTAACTAGGCTGGTGTCATTGTGTCATATAGGCCATCTGATGGGCAAACTGTAGCTGATATATCATTTTGGATCTTGATTGTGGTGTTAAACTAGTTATAATAGTTTTAAGACTGTGAAGAGGGATAAAAAACTTTGCATTTCTGTCATTTTCTTTAAGATTCTTGAATTGAGAAAATCTATTAAGAGTTTTAGTCTTAAAATAAGGAAAAAAATATTGTTACTTTCTTGAGATCATTTGTCAATTTCCACTATAGCTTATTACTGGTTAAATTCATCTTGATATTAGCTGGAAAATCTTAATAAGAAAAAGTTAATCAATTTTCTCAAAATAAGACAATGTCTTGCTTGATATAAATTGCTTGACAAGATTTTATTTCTATTTCTACTTAAAATAAGACTTATTTTCAAGAAACAAGACTTTTTTTACTTGCTTAGAAATCACTTTTTGCAGTGTGAGCAGTAGGCCACAGCTGCCCCAGGGCTGATGAGGGTAGGAAAGCCCTGAGAAATCAGTTGACTTAAGGATTGGTTTTGGGTGAGTCACTCTTGACTCACCAATTAATTGCCGTCCGATTCTAGTTACAGTAATTCATTAACATGCCTATGATTTTGTGAGCATTGTATTCCTAACAAATGATTGTTTTATTGTAGAATGTCTATACATGTTATACAATCAAATCTCATGCTCTATACTTATCATAAATGTCCTAGCATTTATTCTGACTAGCTCTATTCCACAATAGCTGAGTAGAGTAGCCAAGGGGGACTCCCGTCCAGGATGGGATGGTTGCTTGATGGGGTCGTTGCATGGATACCACACAGCCTTTGATAAAGCCTTGTGCACGGAGGTCCGGAGCCACTTTGTCTTTTCTACTGTAGCTCCGGAGCATCAAGAGCGCTGTGTGTTGGATCAGGCCGGAATGTTCCTCTTTTCTCTGTGGAGGAGATCATATGTGAGAGATGCAAAATGCTCCTTGCTGAAGCTGCGCAATCATCTATACAAGTAAGGTCATTACGAGTTCGGAAATATAATTATGGATAGTGGACACAGTCGTGATGTCAAATACAGTGACATTGACAGTGACAGGAATTTGAATGATGTGAGTGATTATATTGTATTGAAGGGTTTTCTAGTCAGCTGCAGAAGTAGCCTTTTTTTTTTTTGTATGTTTTGTTACAGTCAAAATGTGAAATTGCCCAGTTGTCTTCTGACCTGGTAACTCTGTGTTTAAAGTGCATTAGTTTTGAAAGATCAGTGTAGGCCTTATAAAAGGTAGAAATAGAAGGAAAAGCTGAATGGCGTATTCCTCTGTAAGTTGCTGAAAAACAGACAAAAGGTTCCGACGTGTCCTGGAAATCGTGACATTGTAGAGGTGGCTTTTCCAGTCATGGAAACCACCTGGAAATTGATTAAAATGTTAACATGTCCTGGAAGAAATCTATCTTGTCTTGGAAAGTTACAGATATTTCAGATATCAGATATCATTCAGATATAACACAACAATATTCTGTACAGTTTCCTGAATCCTTGTGGAGAAAATTAACTACATATGAGCTAAATATAGCTGAATTGTGTTTTCATGAAATGTTATGCTCTTTTTCTATCTGATACAGCAAGAAAAGGAATTCAGCTTTCATGTTTGAAAAAAAGTAGAAGCCTACTGATTGACTAGTCAGATTGTGTTTTCTTTTTTTAAAAAGCCTAAGTTAGTTTAGCTCATGGGTTGGTAACCCTCTTGGCATATCGTGCCAAAAAGAAATATTCTTTATCGTTTGCGTGCCAGTCAACAAGTCAGATATTTTTTAGCTACACATAATTATGAAACATTTGATCAACTTGGAAAACATGTGATTTGACATGTAATTTAGATGTAAGTTCAAAAATGAAACATAAAAAGAAGCAAGATGAAAATGTAAATTTATTCCTAGCTGTTGCATAAATTCAGATTCCCTCGTCCCATACATTGCATTTTTTCAATACATGAGTGGCATGCAGTATGTGATCACAACCTTTACGATGGACATAAATGAATGCTTCTGTCAGCCATTTGCTTTTACTACAATGATCTGTCCTCGGCTAAGCATTTTAGAGGAAACTGAGTGGTAACGAGGCCGAGAGAAGGGGGTGGGTGGGGGCCGTAATTGCAGTGGAGCCTGTTTTACAGGTAAATGATTAACTTTCCTCTCATCTCTCTAGGGATAAACATCTGTTGTAGGGTGCCATGCCAGTTAGCCAAGCTAGTCTCTGAGCATCCACATGATTCAGATCATCTGGAATGTAGATATACACACAGACACTCTCTCTCTCTCATACACACACACACACACACACACACACACACACAGAGCTCATAATGTTCCAGTTTAAGATGTACTAAACTGTAGGCTAGATTTCTCTTTGTTTTCTCTTCAAGCCGTCTTTGTTTCCTTCATTTCCTAGTCAGAGAGCATAGTGATGATTCAGTGACTTTTTGATCTGGTCAAACTTGTTTTCTGTGAGTTGAAGTCCCTCGTGAAACTCAGAGTAGTTTCCTTTGTCTGCAGGTGTTGGGGCTTGTGTCTGCAGGAGTTGAAGTTCACCAGAAGTCACTAAATGAGTTAGTTAGTGGGTGTGTGTGGCTAACTGCTAAATGAAGAGAGCCCACTTCCTGTAACTTGTCTTCCTGTCTCTCTCCTTCCCCGGAGTTTCCCTATGATGGCCACATGCTGAGAAGGGCTCTCATTGGTCAGCAGGACAGTGGGATGTCAGAGAGGGGGTGTGTCCTGCCTCTGCCTTTTTTTGTGTGCACTTGACAGTTGAGGCAGGGAGATGATGTCACAGGGAATGTGTGTGTGTGTATGTCTATGTGTGTGAGAGAGAAAGGAGGAGGGGTGATGTCAGGAGATGAATGAACAGAGAACACACACTCTCTCTCACTCTTTCTCTCTCTCACATACACACGCGCTGTGTCTTTTCTCAGTGCTCTTCACGCTCAGATCAGCTCAGCTTCGACCCAGCTTCACAATGAATTCGCAGTACCAACTTAGCAGGTAGAATAGAATCACTAACTTTTTCCTCTCTCTCTCTCTCTCTCTCTCTCTCTCTCTCTCTCTCTCTACACACACACACACACACACACACACACACACACTCACTCTCTCTCTTACACACACACACACACACACACACACTCTCTCTCTCTCTCTCTCTCTCTCTCTCTCTCTCTCTCTCTCTCTCACTGTGGAAAATATGTAAATGACTATTGTTATGTGAGGATCAAATATGCTGCTATTTGTGTGCTGTCTGCTTCATTGCACTAAGACTAGGTCAGGTGGTGTGTGTGTGGTAAGGAGAGGAGATTCCTGCTTTTGGTGGAAGCTCACAGTTGGTCTGTAATAGCATTGCTTCATCATGACGCTAAAGCTTCCCATTACCAGTAAATGTGTTGGAGACACTGAAATGGTTGTGGTTTCACTCCTTGTTAGCACAGGCCGGGATCCCCATGTTTGTGATTAGCCCCTGGCACGCACAGTGGATGATTAAGTTCTGCTTTATTGCCATGGGTGGTAAGGATACAGCAAGTAGGGAGCCTGTGAAACAAAATGTAATACTTACTGTATATTTCACAGTCAGTGCATCACACATATTTTGGTAGATGGCACTGTTAGTAGTTAGTTAGTTGCTCAGTTAGCTTGTGATTCCCTCATGAGGTTATTTGGTACAATATGGATGGTTATCCATAGCTGTTTTTCCTTTTTCTGTTTTGACATTTTATTTAACAGTGAAACCAAAGCACTTGTGATGTTGACATGCGCAAGCTAGCATGTCTGGTTTTTGTTTACTCATCAGCCAACATCGCACAAGGGGCTCAAAATGGAGCAAGGATGCACTCCCTTTCCTGAACCCACATTTGTTTTCTGTTTTTCATTCAACATCTGTTTCTCTTTACCCTTTAGGATCATGCGACCGGATGATGCCAATATCGTGGGGAATGTTCACGGTGGCACCATCCTGAAGATGATCGAGGAGGCTGGCTGCATCATCGGGACACGTCACTGCAACACCCAATCGGGGGTAGGTCTGAATGTTCATCTGAAGTGGGGTCCTAATCAAAGTAAACAACCTCTAGCAAGCATTGCCCTGCTCCCACCTCTTTACCATGACTGATGCTCGTGGAATGTTTTTGCTTTGGAACTGCGGCTTGTAAAGTTTAGTGAAAAACTGAAGGAAGGGAACAAGTCAAAGTTTATTCTATTTTATAGTCCATTTCATACACAAATGGGAACACATTTCACTTTATAGTGTGCATTGTTTATGTGCAGTATGCATAAATTCAGATACCGGTACCTTACCTCAGTGACTCCCAGGAATGTGATTTGATTGGAATTAAACTGGCATACTGCATCTCTGCCAATGCCAACTTACTGATAGAGAAAGTGATTAATGTCACACACTTAAAGTATTTCACGCAAGACTTAGATGACAAGATTGTCCAGACAACATCAGGCTACAAACCGGTATGATCAGAATGCTTAAATACCTCTCCTTTGATTTATACTCTCTCTCTCTCTCTCTCTCTCTCTCTCTCTCTCTCTCTCTCTCTCTCTCTCTCTCTCTCTCTCTCTCACATACACAGACAGACACACCCTCTCTGACACACATATATTTTATTTTTAACACTTTTACTTGGATCTCAACACAGGTTAGGAATTGCAAGATCCAAACAGTAGTGGAAATATACGGCAGGTTTGAACAAGTGTAATTAAACATGGCATGCTTTTTCAATTATCAGTTGAGCACTACTGACTATGGCTAGATGTGACATCTTTGTCTCTGTATGTACAGACTACCTGTTATAGTACAGTAGAGATTCAGCACTACTTAACAAGAGTCTTTGCACGAGGTTTGCGTAATCCACACAGTTATATTCTCTGCTGAACAAGTATACATGCCCAAGGTTCCCAAACACAAGAACAATTAACTGACAATGAAAGCCACACACACACACACACACACACACACATACACACACGCTCTCAGGGTCACTGGGTGTGTATGTTAAGGACGGGGTTAAAGCAGCTCTTCCCTTTGAAGTGAAACATGCAGTGACTGGCAGAGGCTGGAAGCCTAGCATGGCCATTAATCCTCCGGATGCAGCATTAACCACCTGCCTTTTGTTGCGATGGGAAAGGCTCGCCATCCAACTGTTTAAGGAGACACTGCTCCTCTCAGCCAAGCCTTTTCACTCACGCAGGCGCCTAACTCCCGATAAGCCCAGTCCCAATCTGACAGATTAATCAGGTTCAAAGCAAAGAAGGCCTTTGACTTTCTCCAGAAAGCTTTTAGCTCTAGACTCACAAACAATGAGTAATGTGATTACTGACCACTGGAGGAGTAGAAATGTCATGTGAGCGTACGCATGGTGAATATCCCTTTTGTGTGAAATAAGGGAGGCTGTTTAAGTGCTGAGCTGCGCGTTCATCAGTATTGCCCAGATTAGATCCCAACGGCCAGTGAAGTAACCAAACTGGATGCAAATACTTCAGGTCATGTCCTGTAAATTGGGTGAGAGGTCAGTCACGAATGGCAGGAGGAACCAGTGGATTCCATTCATGCCATCTCCCAGATAAACACATAGTTGTTGTGAGTCAGGTGAGGAGGTGAGATGTGTGTGGTGGATAAGCAGGACTGGATTGGCATCAGCGGGCAGGCATGTAGGCAGGTAGGCAGCAGGGCTATGTGTGTATAAAGGTCACTTGACCTGTTACACTGATTGACTGTATGGAGTATGCATGACTCATCAGTGTACACTAGCTTTGCCACTACCTAAATGTGTGCCAGAGGTCAAATGCTCACCATGTACACAATCATTCTCCACTGTGCAAATTAATTAATTAAAGTAATTGACAGGTTTTCTCCAAAATGAAGGAATAATTGCAATAAATAATTGTAACTGACGATAAAGATCATGCACTAAAAACAGCCACATCCCGGCAAAGTCATTAATAGGACTACATAGAATGAAAGCAAAACAGATCCGGGGGACTTGGAGGAAGGAGGAAAATATCATCTAGATTGATGATGTTTTAATTTTGCTATCGTCATTTTTCTGCAGTGCTGAAAGACAGGTGGAGTTTCTATAGTGGGGCTCTGTGCATTCCCCGATGCGGTCAACATGGACGGAATCATGGAATCACAACATTAAAATGGGATTTTAATATGAACACGGAATCGCACAGAATTTGCTATTTTGCGAGTTGACATACACATTTATAAAACACTCTTTTCTAGATTTCCATTCTACAAACTCCATAAAACATACCACTGATCTGGGTGAGAGCGCCTGTCTGTGAGAAAAAGTTCAACTGTCTGCTGTTGGTGGGCAAGTAGTAACAATAACCTATTTAAATGATGTTCAAAAAATCTACTTGGATTCCTGCAACTGTTTGTGGAAACAGATTAAAACATTTAAGAGGCACTGTGCCTCCTTTCACCGAAAACCTTTCTGTAAAAAATAAATTAGTATACTGAAAATATTATACTTTCCTATGACATTATATGTAAGCATGCACTAAAAACAGCCAATTCATCATGATGCTTATAATTTTATATCAAAAGCATAGGCTTAGAGAGGCCAAGGTGCATGGATGATCTGATATCACCAAGTAATTAAGAGTCCGGGATCAATGTCAAACTTGTTGCCCTGGATGAATGGGTTAGGGTTAGGGTTAAGGTACATTGATCCGGGGCAAACGTTTGACGTTGATCCTGGACTCTTAAATACTTGGTGATATCAGATATTGCATGCGCATATATTGTGTTGGAGAGCTTGTAGTGTAGGTGGGCCCTTTGAACCATATGACATCAGACATGACAAAGACCGGAAAAAATTGTATAGAGCCATAAAAAGACAAAAAACCAAAGCTGTAAAAAATGAATCCGACAAAATTGGAGAAAAAATAAAACGGATTTCATAGGGACCTGCTACAGTGAGGAATGAACAAGAAAATTTGGACAAGCACTGCTCTAAAGTCATCTTTTACAATAGATTGTTACTACAGTGTAATTATGTTTAGTGTGACTGCACTTCCTTTGCTCCACTGCTTGCAAATCATCACTTCTGCTAGATGCTATGTCCTCAGTTCTCAAGCACTTGTGAATTTCATTTCAAGAATGTAAAATAATTGAAAAAAATGTCTTGCTGTTAGTACAAATAGCTATGCTACACAGGGTAAGTGAGATGCTACTATAACCAATGTATACAAGCACATAAATATACAGTTTACCCTTTCCAATCCAATCCAATACTACTGAGATTACTGAGATGTAAAACATCTCATTATTAGGAATGTTTATGAATGGTCCATAATTCAGGATCAGTGTGCTTTTAATGTCAATAAGCTGCAGTTCCCAATGTAACCACCAGATGGGGGTAAAGTGTTTCTGAGAATACCCACAGCTGTGTGTACGCCTGGGACATTGGACTCTCCATTCACTCCATTTTTATTAAAGATTAGTGATTTTCCAGAATGTGTCGCCAGAAGACTAATAATATTGATACACTAATAATGTGAAGCAGCAACAGTAATTCATTCTCTTTAATGTTTACTTCAGTGGCCTTGAAAGACTATTTCACGACCATTTCACCATTCCTAACCGAGTCAAAGGAAATGAGCAGGCCTCAGGCTGAGTTCTCAGACAGACTCAGACACTTTGAGTCAATACTTCTCTTCACAGCATGATTTCGAACTACAAATGATGCCCAAGAAAAACAAGTGGAGCCCTAGCCCACTGGGTTGTATGAGTCAGAGTGATTGGCTAATGAGCTATTGGCTGGTTGACAGAAAGCATGCAGTGGTTCTGATGCTGTGGTCCTCTCCTCTTCTCTCCTCAGGACCGCTGCGTCGCTGCGCTGGCGCGGGTGGAACGCACAGACTTCCTCCACCCCATGTTCATCGGGGAGGTAGCTCACGTGAGCGCCGAGATAAGTTATACGTCCAAACACTCCGTGGAGGTCCAGGTCAACGTTCTGTCTGAGAACATTCTCACAGGTGAGTGTATGGTGTATGGTGTGTTGGTATATGTGTAACTCTCTCTCTTCTCTCTCTCTCTCTCTCTCTCTCTCTCTCTCTCTCTCTCTCTCTCTCTCTCTCTCAGAGTCTGCCACTAGTAGTGCCTTTTTGGCAGATTCTTGAAATGGGAACACCTTTTCTGATGGGGATCAACCACCTAGACTGTCATGAGCGCCTAAAGAAGTGGAGAGAGTGAGGAAGTCTGTGATTGCACATACAGTTGGCTGATTGCTGGATTGAGTACCTCCTCGTTTAATCAGTCCTATTGTAGCATTAGATCAGACACCGTCTCCCCGTCTCATGGTTTCATCACACCAGCTACTTCAGATTTGAAGTTTGCACAAGAGCCATGGCAATTGTAAACCTTTAGGCAACTTCTTCTTCGTATGCATATTGGAGCAGGAATATTAGATATAATTTTGGACATTTTTGATATTTTGTATGAAGTATTTGAGTATATTTTTGGTTACTATTTAGGACAGTGGAGATGGATAGGAAGAGGGTGTCCGCAGGTCAAACTCAGACCTGGGTTCCCATGGGTGCCTGGCCTCTCCATGGCACGGGTTCTGCACTCAGCTGCACTGTAGCAACAACCCTTCTAGTCGCAACCTTCTGTCAAAATGCATTTGTGAGATTTCATGTGATGTTCTAGTGAAATGGATGTCCCAGCTTTTAAGTTTTGTCTGCAATCTGCAGAGAGAATTGTTGTCTGTCTTCATCGCCTTGCTAAGATATTTGTTTTTGCTGATGTTATTTACTGGTGTGACATTTGCTCCATGGGAGGACATGGCATGTGAAATTAAAATGAATAACACTAACCTTCCAATTGCACCCCATTCAGTCAGTCTTTGGGACTGGTAGTCATCAGTCTTACTCCAGCTTTGGGCCTTTTGTGATAGCAGCATGCTGATGATGCTAGCACATTTTCTAATGCTAATGGTACAAAAAAGTATGGAGAGATTCTCGCTTCTACATGTAAGTCACTATGGAGATCCTGCCGTTCCTCGTCTAAACGTATAAACTGCCCCCCAGTCAGTTAACACCTTCATATCTCCCCTATTCAGCAATGAGAAGCTGTCATGGGCCTGCTTCAGCTACAGCACCAGGCCCATGACAGTGATCATATAGCAACATATAGGCCTACATACGGACCTTGACAAAGACACTGTTTGTGTCAAGACTGGCACCTGCAAGTTCTTTGTAAATGGCACAAACTACTACTTGTATGCGCTGTTTTTTTCTTTTCTTTTCAAATAGTGTGTCTTATACAGTTATTCGTTGACCAAGCTGACATGGAGAAATCCACACTGTAATCATTCTTTGAGTACATAGGCAATGGGGTTGCAACATAGCCTTAGTGGTGAGATTATGTTGGTATAGATGTGGTCGAGGATTCCTTTAAAAAAAACAAAAACAAATCTGACTCAGGCTAAACCGGATCAGGTGTGTGGTCTGCCTAGATGGCTGGGTGAGTGTAGCACACACCTTTGTCCTAGAAATGTCAGTGGAGAAATCTCACCTTGAGAGCTGTTTCATGGAGAACAAAGGCAAAAGTATTAAAACATTTCAGACACACACAAAAAAAACAGAAAGGAGAGAGTGAGAGAGAGAGAAATGGAGAAAGAGTAGAGGGGGGGATAAAAGGACAAAACAAAAGAGGTATCCCCAAGGCGCATGTTGTTACCACAGCAACTGGGTTGTCATGAGGGCTGGCTAGGATGGTGATGGTTATGTGTGTGTGTGTGTGTGTGTGTGTGTGTGTGTGTGTGTGTGTGTGTGTGTGTGTGTCTGTGTGTGTGTCTGTGTGTGTGGGGGGGGGGGGCAGTTAAAGCGGATTGCCGTGAGCAAAGCAGCAAGCTGCCAGACACACACACACACACACTCACATACAACACAGCAGCTCTCTCTGGGACAGGCACTCTCACGGACAGCCCTCCTGAGGTCCATCAAGGTGGGTCTAGCCTGGGGAACTGAGCGATATCATCGTTTCAAGCGCTGGATCAGGATGTATGAATGAGAGACAGGGCTGGGGGTGAGGATGGAGAGAGCAGAAAAAGAGACAGAGAGAGAGAGACAGAGAGAGGAAAGAGAGAGATGGAGAATGATGCTAAGCACCCTTCTGTTCTCTCAGTCTCACAAGCCTAACCTGCAGCCTCCTAAGGGTTTGTGTGTGTCACATCAAAGAGACTGGAGAGCAGGTGCTGCTAAGACCATGTGGCGGATCTAACACGGCAAAGGGAAAAAAAGACATCAATATGGGGTGTTAGCTTGGGTATCACGCTGGAGTGAGGGAAGGAGCTTGCTGGGTTGAATCCACTTGCTGGAGTTAGAAGAAAGCTATAGATATGTACTGTAGTAGATCATGCTTTTACGCATGTTCTGTATGACGGATCTGAAAGGAGAAATCCAGTGTACGTAAATCAATGCATAGCCCTGTTGTTCAAACTCACCAAGTGCTGTAGGTAGGGAAAATAAAAAGAAAATGTGATACAACATAGACCGAGCAGTGAACTGGCAACTAACCTTGAGGTACCTGGAACAACAGGACTACTGACTGATTCACTACACTTTTCTCCTTTAAAGAAACCTGATATAGGCTAACTTCCTGTTGCGCCATGAACAGGGCTAGGAATCATAGCAAGGCTGTTAGCAAATGTTCCTGCCTATAATAGGCTACTCCATGTGGAATTGTGTAGGTGATGGAGAAGGGTACAAGGAACTGAAAAGGCAACGAGGGGTTTTGGGAAATGGTCTGTAAAACTGTAAAACATTCATAACAAGAGGAATTTACAAACTACTTATGGCTACGATGCTTTCAAGAAACGCTTGTCCCAAATGTAAACAGTCTTGGTTTTATGAGGTGTTTCCTGGAAAGCACCCAATTCCCAAACCCCCTCCTTACACAGTGCTAACAGTGCTAGTCTTAGCGCTAGCTGTGGCCTCTGAAGCCAGCCAAGGCTAACATGATGCGAGTGGGAGGTTTGTGTTATCTTCCTTATAAAATTTGGATTAGGGTGAGTATTATTTGTTTGTAAATGAATAGAGGCTCTCTCTCACACAGTGTGCTCGCTTCTTCATGCCAGAAAAGTGTGTGTGTGTGTGTGTGTATGTGTGTGTGTGTGTGTGTGTGTGTGTGTGTGTGTGTGTGCTTGCTCAGGGCGAGAGATCAGAAGTGCTGCCCAATGGCAGCGCTGATGACTTTGCGGGCCAAGCAGTGCCAGTCACAGGCCCGGTCCCAGCTGGTGCCGCTTGGTTCTGCCACCCATACTCCAGTCACCGTGGCGACAAATCAGACAGGCCCATTCCAAATACCACACATTTAGGCGGCAGAGTGTGTGTGTGTGTGTGTGTGTGTGTGTGTGTGTGTGTGTGTGTGAGAGAGAGAGAGAGAGAGCTGTCCTGCTGCTGGGTTGGGTGGCACCCTCAATCTTTGTCCAAACAAAGAAAAGCTCCATTTGAATAGAAAGGGGCTTGGAGTATTTGAATACTAACATTGGCAGTTGACATGTGCCGCTGAGGCATGTAGCTGTACATTAGTATAGTAGAGAAACATTAGTTTAGTTTAGTAGGATGGATGTGGCTGATGTGTGCCACTAAAAAAGAAGTCTTTTATTGCCGTCTTCTTTGTACTTTCATTACTCACAGTGAAAACACTGTGTTGTGCCTTACAATAGTCATCCTCCTACGGAGACTCACCCTCTATTTAAAGGTGTGTGTGTATGTGTGTGTGTGTGTGTGTGTGTGTGTTTGTAAGTTGTCTGGGGGACTGAATTTATGTGTGTCTGTATGTATGTGATATATTCATCCTGATGAGGCAGGGCAGCTGTGTAGCTTAGTGGTTTTGTGTGTGGCGTGCTTGTGCTGTTGTAGGCCTGCAAGAGTGTGCCTTTGCCAATATGTGTATGCATGTGGGCTGTGTGCATGTGTTTTTCTCAGTGTGTGTGTGTGTTTGTGTGTGTTTGTGCGTGTGTGTGTATGTGCGCGCATGAGTGTGTGTGTGCTTGTGCGCGCGTGTGTGTGAGTGTGTGTGTGTGTGTGTGTGAGTGTTGCCCCTTTAAAGAATCCTGAGGTGCCTGAGGCGAGAGAGGGGAACGGGAGCAGACATTATTTGCTTCTGTCATGTTGACTCATCGTCACACGTCACAAACAGTGTCCGGGCCCCACTACAGACACTGAACAGTACCTGCGCATGTATGCACGCACACACACACACACACACACACACACACACACACACACACGCCGACCTCAATTCCGCTCATGTCTCCTACCTTGCCATCACCACTCTGTAGGAACATCCCCCTACAGAGTTTTAATCTGTGTCCGCCTGTTTACGCTTCTTTTGGACACACACGTTATTCTCACACACTACCCAACACACACACACACACACACACACACACACACACACACACACACACACACACACACACACACACA
>JAODXP020000018.1:12590511-12593011 GCA_027497455.2 Sardinella longiceps
GGAAGGTGAGGCCTGTAAGGCCAGTTTTAAAGGGAAGGTGAGGTCTGTAGGGCTAGTATTAAAGGGAAGGTGAGGTCTAGTATTAAAGGGAAGGTGAGGTCTGTAAGGTCTAGTATTAAAGGGCAGGTGAGGTCTAGTTTTAAAAGGAAGGTGAGGCCTGTAAGGCCAGTTTTAAAGGGAAGGTGAGGTCTGTAGGGCTAGTATTAAAGGGAAGGTGAGGTCTAGTATTAAAGGGCAGGTGAGGTCTGTAGGGCTAGTATTAAAGGGAAAGTGAGGTCTGTAGGGCTAGTATTAAAGGGCAGGTGAGGTCTGTAAGGCCTAGTATTAAAGGGAAGGTGAGGTCTGTATTAAAGGGCAGGTGAAGCCATTGTCACTGTGAGGTCAGCATTAAAGGCCTCTATTCCTCAATCCTAAATAAAGGGGGCCTAGTTTAAAGGGGGAAGGTGTTTCCAAGGTCAAACTGGGCCAGCGGTGACCCAACACGAGACGTGAGAAACGGCCACGGATCAAAATAGGTATGAGTGTGTGTGTGTGTGTGTGTGTGTGTGTGTGTGTGTGAGTGATTGACGGGTCACAGAGGGGGGATGGTGGTGGGGTTTGAATGAGGCACAGTTTTAGCACAGGAGGTGGGGAATCTGCCTATAAATAGCGTGGAGCTGGGGTTGCGTGGGGTTTCTGGTTTAGGCACACAGACAGGGAGACTATGGGTCTCAGCCACGCTCACACACACACACACACACACACACACACTCTGGTTTGGGCACAGAGACAGGCAGCCTCATTCATGCCAACCTGAAGATGAACCTGATCTGGAGGGAGAGATGGTGGTATATGTGTGTGTGTGTGTGTGTGTGTGTGTGTGTGTGTGTTTTGTGTGTGTGTGTTGGGGGGTTGTATGGCACAGCTGGCTTCTTCATCATCAACCATCTACTGTCTGGTGCCAGACATGGAATATTCCAGGCCATGTTAAGACCATAGTGGAGAAAGGAGGTACACACACACACACACACACACACACACACACACACACACACACACACACACACACACACGCATTTACATTTACATTTATGCATTTAGCAGATGCTTTTATCCAAAAGCGACTTACAAAAGAGGGATAACAATCAAGCGGCAACACAATACAAGTAATGCCTACTGGGAGTGCCATTTGCTAATAGGAGAGCAAGTGCAAGAGTTGGGAAGTGCTAGATCAGTGCATTCCAGGTTATTGATGGAACTAGGACAAGAGATACTCTTGAAAAAGCTGGGTCTTCAAGAGTTTCTTAAAAGTAGATAGTAGGCATACATGATAAATACATATGGATCCTTGTTTTCCATGTTCTGTCCATATCTCCTTGAGAAGACAGTATTTTTTTATTTTTATTTTTTACTGCATTCCAGAAAGAACTAAGGAAACTCTTTGCTGCCCCCTGCTGCTTTGGAAAAGAATGACAGAATTAACACTAGGGGGCCATGATGGATGACCGTTTTAACCAGGGGGTCAAGAGCGTGCATATTAGCGGAGGCACATTAGCATACGCCATCTTCAAGTATGGTGTCCTACCTGTGAACCAGGCAGTGCATGCACGAGAGTCATGTTGGGCACGAGCACATGCACATACAAATTGGTGGGTGGCTTCATGTCCGGCACCTACAGCTAAATGATACCCAAGGGAGAATAAAAGCAATATTCCATGATCTTTGGTTACTCTTTGCTTATTTCTTGAGGAGCTTATGAAAAAAACGTGTATTGTCATGCATGTTATAAAACTTCAAGCACGTTCTCTACAAAACTCTCTTGTTCGAGTTGTATGGCAAACAAACTAGGTGCATTATCACCACGGTCTGGACTGAAGAATTTCTTTTTTTGGCAAAGAGATTCAACGTGAGTCCATGCGTCATTTCCAGCTTTGGAACTTATTGCATGGACAGCGTGGGCAAAGCCATGGTTCAATAGCTCCAGTGTTCATAATGGCATTGACTATCAATTTACATTATTTACTGGGCCAGCGGTGACCCAACACGAGACGTGAGAAACGGCCACGGATCAAAATAGGTATGAGTGTGTGTGTGTGTGTGTGTGTGTGTGTGAGTGATTGACGGGTCACAGAGGGGGGATGGTGGTGGGGTTTGAATGAGGCACAGTTTTAGCACAGGAGGTGGGGAATCTGCCTATAAATAGCGTGGAGCTGGGGTTGCGTGGGGTTTCTGGTTTAGGCACACAGACAGGGAGACTATGGGTCTCAGCCACGCTCACACACACACACACACACACACACACACACACTCTGGTTTGGGCACAGAGACAGGCAGCCTCATTCATGCCAACCTGAAGATGAACCTGATCTGGAGGGAGAGATGGTGGTATATGTGTGTGTGTGTGTGTGTGTGTTTGTGTGTGTGTGTTGGGGGGTTGTATGGCACAGCTGGCTTCTTCATCATCAACCATCTACTGTCTGGTGCCAGACATGGAATATTCCAGGCCATGTTAAGACCATAG
>JAODXP020000018.1:12598011-12600511 GCA_027497455.2 Sardinella longiceps
GTAATATCGAGCACACTCAGGCGAAGGGAATCTCTTTATTTGGTAGGCTACTCAGTCCACTCTTGGCTATATGTGCCTTTTCTGGAGTGTCTAGGATAAAATGTAGAAAACATCAACATTTTGACAACGCTCAAACGCTCAGCGCTCAAGCCTGTTTTGGTGCTTCCAGTCCAGGACCGTAGTATCCACAAAAGCTGGCTGGGCTACTTCCTTAGACCCAGGGATAACCGGAGCACTCAAAGATTTTAAAAAATCTCAGAGTCGCAGTGCAACTCTGAGGAAGATGCACTGCGTCGAAATGTTAGTCGATGTTACTGCACCTCAATAAAGGAAAGTTTCAAAAAATCTGAGTGCTCTGGTCGGCCCTGGGTCTAGTCTGTAAGGAAGTAGCCCAGCCAACTGGTCCTTTATGCCATGGGTTTTCAACAGGGGGTTCGTGGACCCCTGGTGGTCCTTGACGACTTTGCAGGGGGTCCATGACATGGGTTCCAGTTAAAACTTAATGTGGTTTAAATTGATTTTTGAAAACTTGATTTGAGAAACAAGTACAGCTTTGAGCATAGGAATCATTTTACAACTGTGCGCTCATGTGTTCATCACTCCAAATGCAGTGTAAGAATGAGCTCTCTGCATACTTGGGTAAATGTGGGGGTCGCTGGTTAAAATGTCTCCTGTTTTGTTTATAACATCTCCGCGGTGGTGGGCCGACGATGACTTCTTTGTCAAACTGGTGGTTCCTGGGACTGAACCAATTAAAAATCCCTGCTCTTTGCAGACCACAGTCAAGTTCTCATACATACACTGATAAAGATTGTTGAAAAGTTGATATTGTGATTTAATGCAGTTATGAAGACCAGACAGGCGTGTATGTGTCTGTGTGTGTGTGTGTGTGTATGTGTCTGGGTGTGTGTGTGTGTGTGTGTGTGTATGTGTAGTCGTGTGTGTGTCTGTGTGTGTGTGTGTGTGTGTGTGTGTGTGTGTGTGTGTGTGTGTGTGTGTGTGTGTGTGTGTGTGTGAATATCAGAGGTGAATATAAGATGCATGTGTCTCTGAGATGATTTATACCTTAGCCCATATAGTTCACCCACAGTCCTTCACTGCACATACTTCATAGACCACTGCGTGGCTCATGCACACACACACACACACACACACACACACACACACACACACACACACACACACACACAGGCCTGCGCTCTACATACTTCATAGACCACTGCATGGCTGTTAATGTTTACACGACCCACTTTCTGCGGCCTCAGGACTATCAATGCACACACACACACACACACACACACACAGCACTATTCAGGATGATATCCTTTGCAGTTTATGTCTATCTCTCTCACCTCTCTCTCTCTCTCTCTCTCGCACTCACACACACACACACACACACACACACACACACATTGGCTGCTCTCCAGAATTCTTTTTCCTGGTGAATCCTGTTTCATGACACACTTTTTGAGTCCAGCGTCACGAGATTGTGCGTGTGTCTGCGAGGTGTGTGTACGTGTGTGTGTGTGTGTGTGCGTGTGTGTGTGTGTGTGTGTGTGTGTGTGTGTGTGTGTGTGTTAGCTGACACACTTTGAGCATTGCATCCTGAGTCATATTGGGCAGCGGATAGTGTAGGTTACTGAATTGCACACATAGCAGATCCAGATCACGTCTAACGTCCTTGTGAAAGCAGCTCCTGTCAGAAATGGGACAGTTACTTGAGTGGCTATCACTGATGTCTCTACTAGTGGACTTTGTTACAGTAGGATCCCTGCAGCCTTAAGCTAGCGCTACATGGGACAGTTACTAGAGTGGCTGTCACTGATCACACGGGGCTTCACTAGTGGACTTTGTGTTCGATCATCCCTGCAGTCTTAGGCCAGCAATACATTGGATGGACTTAAAGGTATAATCCGGAGTGAATCAACACGTAGCCCTGCAGTTTTATACAGCTAAGCGCTACTGAAAGCCACCTCAATGATCAAATTTTGTGCGTCGTATACCAAGTTTGCGAAACGACAGCTAACACTAACTGAATGAGGCATGTAAAAACAAAACCTAATCGATTTGCTTTCGTTTTGAAATGTCCCATTCTGTTAACGTTAGCTGCCGTTTCGGTATCTAGGCTAAAGGTTGGACACATCTGATAGTATCTGCACTGAAAGTTGTATAAGTGTAATAGAATCTGCTTCTATAAGTTAGACACATTTGATAGAATCCAGGGTAAAAGTTAGACACATTTGATAGAATCTGCACTGAAAGTTAGACACATTTGATAAAATCAGCGCTAAAAGTTAGACACATTTGGTAGAATCTGCACTGAAAGTTGGACACATTTGATAAAATCAGTGCTAAAAGTTAGACACATTTGGTAGAATCTGGGCTAACAGGTAGACAAGTCTGATAGAATCTGGGCTAAATCAACTCAAAGCCCTGGGGCCAGCCAGTATTTCAAAAAGGTCAAATCTGGAGAAAAGCGATCAAGGATTTATGATTTATG
>JAODXP020000018.1:12608011-12610511 GCA_027497455.2 Sardinella longiceps
GACCTAGCTGGCATCCGTTACATATATACTGTACCTATCCGAGCTAGCTGGCCTCCGTTACATATGAAGAGTTCAGATGCAAAACCCCCTAACTCCACTTGACCACTTTTTGAGAAAAAGGCCATTTTTTATCAGGCGTTTACATTGTTTTGATTGTAAACCGATATTTTAGACACAGCGCGGAGCAGGTTTTATTTTATTTTTTCACAAAAACATTTCATTTACATATTCTAGATTTATACAGGATTCACACAATATCATTAACTCAGTTTTCACAAAAATGGTGTTTAGGGGGTTTTGCATCTGAACTCTTCATATATACTGTACCTAGGGGGTCTCCAACATAGCCTGAACCAACCAAGAGTGTTCTCTGTGTCTAGAGCCACAGGGTTCTCTGTGCAGTAAGCCAGTCACTGGCTACATCCCAATGCCTCACACAAGTAAGCCAGTCACTGGCTACATTCCAAAAGTCCCACTCAAGCCTAAGCCCTAGGCTAGTTTGCAGTAGCCTAAGCCAGTCATCACTGGCTTAGCCTACTACACTACACTACACTACACTCTACAGCCCAATGGCCCATTCAAGCCGTAAATCCTAAGCTAGTTTGCAGTTAGCTAGTTTCTGGGTACATGTAAATCTACTTAAGCCTACAGCCCTGCACACTCATAGATTTCACTGCCACGAACCACCTCCCTGGACAGCTGACTCATACTAGGCAATATTTTATAGTTTAAGAGCCTTGGTCAGGAAGTCCTGTGGTCTTTGACCGATTTTGACACATTTTATTTTCTTTCTTTCCGCTGTTTTTTTTTTTTTTTTGCCGGTCATCAGTGAACAGAAGAGCTTGAAATCGGGCACTGGATCATGTGATTCCTGCACGTTGGCACTTTACACCTGTTAAACTGTGCAGTAAAGTCTTTGACATGAAGAGAAAACCAGAGTAATGGAGTGACTGAGTTGTAAATAATAATATTCAAGATTAAAGAACAGTGACTACTTTTACATGCACTTAAAGGAATATTCCACCTCTTTATGAAAATTGGTTATTCACTCTATTGCCTGGAGTTACATATGTGGGTGAAAGCATTTTGGTCTCAGTGCATGTGTTTTCCCTGTCCAGCAGCCCCAATTTCAGCTTTTTTTTTAGCTGTAGCTTAGCATAGGCGCTGGAATGTAAAGTTGCCAGATAGCAACTCTTTGGCTACTTTACTTTCCAGTGCCTATGCTACGCTAAAGGTAAAATTGGGGTTGGCAGAATAGGAAAGCACATGCACTGAGACTAAAATGCTTTTACCCACACATGTAACTCCAGGTAAGAGAGTGAATAACCAATTTTCATAAAGAGGTGGAATATTCCTTTAAGTATCAACCAAATGAGGTTTGTCCCGATTTTGATGATATTCAGGATAATGCGTTGTCATGAATGCAGAGAAATCACGGTCATTTTAGCCTACACGATAAATAGGATACTAATAGTACTAGTACTAATGTCTTGCACTCTTGCATACTAGCATAGTGGTATACTGTATACTCATACTAAACACCTTACATAGTATGCAAATCAAAAATCTTGGTGACATGTTTATATATTAGGCCTACCAAACCTTCTTAAGCTTTTGTTTGAGGGTGTTAGTGCAACAATTCCATTCTATCGGTGGTGACACTGACTGAACAGCTCTGATCATGTGACACATTGCACATATTCCATTGACACAGTCTTCAGTCTTGCCCTACTGCAGTGGTTCTCAAACTTTTTCTGTCATTCCCCACTTTGGACGGCAGAGAATTTTCACGCCCCACCTGGCAGGCTCGATTTGCGCACTCTATCTCTTTAAGGAATACTTTGCGAGTACAGGATTTTTTTCAATATTGGAATTTTCATGTTACTAATTCAAAGCAAATTTCTCTAACCCCTCATCATAGCAACAAGCAAATAACACCATTGGAAAGCTCAATTTACTGTCATATGCGCATATCTGACAAGTAGCTGTGAATTCGGGGGGCATTGTGCGGTCGTTGATAGAACGCAAAGAGATGTTTCGCGCCCCACCTGCCATGTGTCTGCGCCCCACTAGTGGGGCCCGCCCCACAGTTTGAGAAACACTGCCCTACTGCATACCTGGGCAAACTAAGGCCACATTCCACATGCGGCCACATGCAGCCCGTTGAGCTATTTAATCTGGCCCGCGGAGCCTTCCCAAAATAAAATAATTTCTCATTTAGCCAAGGTAACTTACTGTACTGTCATGTGGCTGATTTATCAAATTTGTTGTATTCATGAAACACAAATTCTAGACTTTTAAACCTGCATGTTAACAAGTGGGGCTGCTGGTTTGAGACCTGCCAATTTACCGGCATCAACCGGTTTACTGGTAAAACCCGGCCCGTTAGTCAAAATCTAAAACCCAATGTGGCCCTTTGGCCAAAATAATTGCCCACCCCTGCCCTAATGTAATGTACTGATAAATGATTCTGTAACATTTTGAAAGCCTTAAAAGTGTA
>JAODXP020000018.1:12613011-12626128 GCA_027497455.2 Sardinella longiceps
GTTCAATCTTTGTGATCCCTTTTCATCTGAGGCTTGAGCAACAGCATGCTAAGAGATAATCTTGCTAAGTAGCTCCAAAACTTGTTCATTCAAACTACTGTAGGTTAGTTAGCCGGCTGAAAGTACAATATTTGTCTTATTTGCTATGCAAAACTAGTAGCCTAGCCTTTTCTACTTTGAGTAATTGTAATGCTTATTTCTGTCGGTAAACTATTACATTGCCTACCTGCCTGAGTTTTGTCTTGTTTTTTAAAAAGCGTTTGAATGACCGGCAATGTTTAAATGATTCGCCATGTAAATTAACCTAACGTTACTTCGTAGGCTTTCTTGCAAGCGATATCCGTCTTAACTGCAACAATATTTAGATTTTTTGGGGTTACGATGTGGTGTTAACCGCTTTCTAAACTTGTTTTTCTTTCTCTCCAGCACTTTATATTTAAGAAACAACTAATAACCATGGTTGCAACAAGCACGCTGAAAAACAAGAACTCGGAATGCATATCGGAAGCATTCGACCGTCGCTATGACCAGAGCTACATCGAAGATGGTAAGATTGGCCTTTTCTTTGTGCATAACATAGCTTGTTTTTTCCATCGGTTGAGCTGCGGATTGAGCTGGACCGTTCTCCAAATGATTATTATGCAGCTAGAGGGGTTGTTTACCCGGGCCGGTAGGCAGTGGTGCAGAGCTGCTGCGCCTCATACGGGGAGGGGAGGGGTAGGAGTCAGCCGAATGATGAAGTCATCCACATTCAGCAGCTCCTCTGCTGTTGTCTGCGCAGGTCCTGCGTTTGCTTCTAGGTTCTAGAAAAAAATAAGTCATGGATTACAAAACAAAAAAACGACATTAATCTTTAAATTACCCATGTTCCATCATTTATAGGGCCATATTTATTTATATTTCATTTTTTAATTTTATGATATGCTCATTGTGTGGATTGAAAGCTAGCAAACTCTTTACTTAAATAATTACTGATTGACTCAGGGCTTATTATTAAAGACTTCTTATTAAGTCTAGCAATTTAATAATAACTGAAAGACTTGGGTTTATTATAGTGCTGTTTACAAGCATCCTGTAGCTGCATGTATTTAATCTGCACAGCACAGCCCTCATCTCTATTCATTACTTGTGCTGGGTGTCCAGTTTCACTGATGACCTTTGTTGGCCTTTTCTCTCCTCCCCTCCCCTCCTCCTTCCCTCTTCTCTCTCTCTCTCTCTCTCTCTCCTTTGCTCCTTCCATCTCTTCCTTCAACTCCTCTTTTCTATTCTCTCCTCTGCCAACCTTTCCTCTGTTCCTCTATCCTTTCCCCTCCCCTCCTCTCCCTCCCTCCTTTCTCTCTCTCTCTCTATCCCTCCATCCAGAGCTGGACTTCTGGGAACGTTGTTTGGCGGAGCCCCCGGTGGGTCTAAGCCTGGGCCTGGGTGGCGTTGATGCGGAGTCTCTTCGCCAGGAGGATGGCACGTGCAAACAGCTGGCTAAGCTGCTGGAGAACTGCCTGTCTCGCGCCAAGAAGAGCACCCTGCACTGCGCCGAGGTCCTGGTCCCCGAGACGCTGACTCGTCGCATCGCCCGCGACGTGCTGCGCCTGTCGTCGGCCGAGCCCTGCGGCCTGCGCGGCTGCGTGCTGCACGTGCTGCTCGAAGCGGAACGCGGCGGATGCAAGCGCCTGGAGCGTATCGTGTGCGACGCCAGCGTGGTGCCAACCTTCGAGCTGACGCTGGTCTTCAAACAGGACGCCAGCGCCTGGCCCAGCCTCAGGGACTTCTTCCTCATCGGAGCCGCCTGCTTCGCGCCCGGCTTCCGTCACGCACTCAAACTCAGCCCCGGCTTTCGCCTCATCAAGCGCAAACTCTACTCCTCCTCCCCGGCCGGAACCCTGGTGGAGGAGTACTGAGCATGCTCACAATGGACTGGACTTGACTGGGGCCGACGGGACGATGGGATGGGATGGGATGTGGGATGTTCCAGTTGGATCTGGGAAGTGGGTTGTGGGACGGACTGCTTGGGTTTCCTTGACTGATGGGGTTGGGTGGGATTGGGTGGAATGTGGGGGTGGGGGGGGGGGGGGATCCAGTTGGATGTGGGAAGTGGGATGTAGGATAGACTTCTTGGGTTCCCTGGACTGATGGGGTTGATTTCCTTCAGAGGGTTCAAGGGTACAATGCACTTCTACACTTCAAAGTACCTGAATGTACAAGTCACTCATGAAAGAGTGACTCATTCTTTTTTTTTTTCTAGGCTTTTTATATTTATAAATATATTTTTGTTTTCTTAGATGTGTATGCAACTGTGTGAGTGTATGGTTGAAGGTGGGTGTATGTGCAAAGTGTTTGTGTGTGTAAGTAAGGAATGTCTGGATGGGAGGTGCCATATCAATGCTAGTTCTTAAATACATTCACAAAGCATTTGGAAAATGGCCGAGCTTCGTGTAAACACCTAAGGCATGTATAGAAGGTAGTGGTGATGGAAGTCCATTTTGTACAAAAAAATGAAACCAGATTGCTTGGCACCAGGGAGGATTTTAACAAATTACAATTTTGAGGTTGATTACTCTTTTGATTATACAGCAAGGGTTTGATTAAACAAATTTCCTATCAGGATTTTAAGACATTTCTATACTTCAATTAGATATTTGTACTTAAATTGGCAATAGAGAATTGGGGACTATATTTTTATCGCTCCACCAGGCTACTGAGTATCTGGTCCGGCCCAATAAGAATCTGGCATCTGTTCCCCAGAAGCATAGATGCTTCCTACAGTAAGTTAGCAACTATCTTGATTGCAATGCAATTTCCCATTGCCAATTAACTAGCTTGCTAACTGGTTAGCTACTTTGCTTCTGGGAAACCGACCCCCGTTTCTGACTACAATGGCAACTACACATCCCCCTCATTGTGGATATCCATGGACTGATGTGTTCTTTTGTTGAATGTACAGTAACGCAGATAGAATGTAGCACACCATATTTATTAGTCATGGGGACAAGCAACTTCTTACTCAATGGGGTCCATGTAGGTAGAATGAATGTAAGGTGCTGAAACGCCATTGGTTGTCTTGTCTGATCTTGTCCGCATCGGCTAAAGGCCTCGTTACCTAGGAGACGCAGGCACTGAGCAAGATCCAACATGGCTGCCGCTCTGTGACCTGAGTCTCTACCATGTGCCTCGTGTTCAAGAGGTGTAGTTTTTTTTGTGTTTGTTTTGTTTTTTGTTTTTTTTTAAACCCTCTTGGTATGTTTCCACATGTTAATTGGGACATGTTAATTGCCACAATGTTCTGTGTAGCTTTGACATACTTTTTTTTTTTGTAAAAAAGACACCTTTTATTGCCTTTCTAAAGCGGTTATCGGTTGCAGTGCCGTTGCAGTAACTGAATTATACTTTTCTTTTTCCTTTTTTTTTTTTTTTTTTTTTTAAAGAAATTCCTGTTGAAGGGAAGTCAATCCTTGTCTGTTTGACAATAAATTGTATTTTCACCTGTGAGCTTTTGTCCTGTGTGCTTTTGCTATAAATCCACACGCGAGGAGAACCTGTGTGTTACATATTCAAGTTCCATTTCACTGATATTTCTTGAAAAAGAGCTCAAACTCAAACCTGTAGGCCAGCAAAAAGGCTATAGTTAGCCCTGCTCCTACTTCTAGATGTGTCTGCATCAAAATCACGTCCAAATGCTAGAGTTCTCTAGGTTGTCTAGGCTTGTGGAGGTGAGGAGGTATCACACAAAGGCCTCAGTAGTTATAACCTCCCACAAGGAGGTTGTTTTCGCTGGTGTCTGTGTGTGTCTGTACAACATAACCGATCAGCGCCACCACATTTGAGAACTAGAAAAGCGCTCAGAGAGCACAAACCTTCACCAAGACAATGTGGTCACAGATGGTGTTCTGGATCACCCATCTCCACAAATCCGTTCTTTCTTGTCCCAATACACACATTGTCCTAAACTTTAATCCAAATCCGAGCAGCACTTTTTGAGCCCGGGGGTTATTTAATCCGGTCCATGGAACCTTTCCAAAATACAATAATTTCTCATTTAGGCAAGGTGAATTTGATTACAGGCTTGATTTGTCAAATATGTTGTATAGACCAATTTGCCATGACGTCACACGCTCTTCCGGGTGGCAAAAGCCAAAAGTTTCCAACGAAACACTAGTCAAAAGCATAAATCCTATTTCACCAAATATGCATTTTCTGGTTACAAAACCTGGATCTTTCATATTCAACAGTCATTTCTATCGCATTTATCATATCCTTTTTACAAAACAAAAATGCAGAACTTATTCATTTGTGACCAACTTTACCGGCAGAACTCTTCCTAACCTGGCCGTATGGCAAGCATGGTAGATGATAGACAAATCCCCTTTTTAACCCTGAATATGTCCTCTCAAGAAAGTGGGGCTACAGGTCTGAGACATGCTAGCAGGTTGTGGCCCTCTAGCCAAAATAATTGACCACTCCTGCTATAATAAACTATACATTTTAATGGCGTATTCTGGTCTTCGTAGGCTACATTTCCACCTGTGTGGCAACTGGAATGACCCACTTATTGTTGTTGTGTAAGATCTACTTTCAGGAGACATGTAGCTTAACTATCTTAGTATTCCTTATTTAAAGTGGAATCTCACATGAAGTAATTTAGGCCAAGGGAAAGTGTGTGTGTGTGTGTGTGTGTGTGTGTGTGTGTGTGTGTGTGTGTGTGTGTTTGTGAGTGTGTGTCTGAGTATGTGTGTGTGTGTGTGTTTGTGTGTGTGTGTGTGTGTGCCATAGTGTATATGTGTGTGTGTGAGAGAGAGAGAGTGTGTGTGTGTGTGTGTGTGTGTGTGTGCGTGTGTGTGTGTGTGTGTGTAGAGGGTCTGGCGCGGTGCCCATTCCTGAGGAGCTCCCTGTCTGAGGGGCCCCTAGTCTTTAGCCCATGTGATGATCACATGATGGTCTGCAGACCCACTCCCCAGTCCTCATCCATGCCCTTATTTGGCCTTCCTTCCTTCCTTCCTTCCTTCCTTCCTTTCTTCCTTTCTTTCCACATCTCCTTTACTTGTCCTCCTTTCCTGAACTCAGGGCCGTTTCAAGAGACACAATGATGTTTTTTTTTGCCCCCAACGGTATCTTCCAGGTAGCACAGCCTAAAAGGCACTACCTTAACCCTATTCCTAAACCTAACCCACCCTCAACCTTCTCCCTGACCCTTACCCTAAATTGTGGAGAGTAGTGCCTTGAAGGCAGTGCTTTCTGGAAAGCACCGTTGAGGGCAAAACAATACTAAAGACCTTTCAAGAGACCCCAAGGAGACCCCAAGCAACTATTTGCCTCCACCAAGTCCATTATTACCTTATATCGGGGCACCTTGAAGGCCGTTATCCCGCTTATCACTTGCAACTAAAATGTACATGTATAGATGGTAAGCAAGTGTTTAAAACTTAAAAGAAACATGTGGCTCTGTTTTGACATTTACATTTACATTTATGCATTTAGCAGACGCTTTTATCCAAAGCGACTTACAAAAGAGGGATAACAATCAAACTGCAACACGATACAAGTAAATGCTTACCAGGAGTGCCATTTGCTAATAGGAGAGCAAGTGCAAGAGTTTAGAAGTGCTTGGTCAGAGTATTCCAGGTAATTTAAGGAACTAGGACAACAGATACTCTTGAAAGAGCTGGGTCTTTATGAGTCTCTTGAAAGTAGTTTTGAAAGCAAGTCAGTGTCGGTTGGGGGCCATTTTCACCCTCTGGGACCTTGAAGGGCCAGTTCTGCCCTTTTTGGTGCCCTAGGCCAGATTTGAGTTTTGCCCCCCCTTTTCTAAAAAGAGAGAAAAAAAGAGAGAAGACGGAAGAAAAAAGTAAGAAATATATTAAATGTTATGCATTTAGCAGACGCTTTTATTCAAAGCGACTTACATTTGTGAATTATCAACTTCAGGGCAAGGGTCCCCTAGGCCTAGAGCAACTTAGGGTTAAGTGCCTTGCTCAAGGGCACAACGGTGGCAGCCTTGATTTCAACTCACAACTTGCAGACTACTAGCCGACTAGAGTCGAGGTCTTTAACCACTATGCTACCACCGCCCAATACATTCTGATATTTGTGATATTTGGTGCCCTAGGCGACCGCCTGGTGTGTCTATGCCCAGAATGGGCCCTGGGGCCTTATAGGGCTCAGTGCTGCTCGCTGGGCTGGGCCTGGTCCTGGGTTGCCACAACAGTGGGCTAAACACGGTGGACCAGAGGGAAGGTGTGGAGATGGAGCGATGGGATGAAACAGCAGTTTGTGTGGAGAGTCGACTTACAGTAAATTACTTCCACTGTCGTCAGTCACACCTCCCTCCCTGCGCTCAAGCGCTCATAAGCCTGTCTAGGGCAATATACTGCACTGTACTGTGGCCCTCCGTCAGTTCAAGTCTGTAGGTTTTGTAATCAAGTCATTTTATTTCTATGGCAGATTTTAAAAACAACACAGTTGGTGCCAAAGTGCTTCACAACACAACAACAAAATGAGAAATTGAAGTCATATAGGAATATACTGTAGAATAAACAACGGGGTAAAAAAAAAAGAATACATTATAACACCAGCAAAAATAATAAAAAGGATGGAATACCATAAATAGATAAAATAAAGGAAATAGTAAACAATAAGTTGCAAGACGAGGATGGACTTGACAACTTGACTATTAATGGAATAATAAATAATATAAAATAAAACAGAAATTAAAAATCTCAGATAGTTTATGGAGGTTTCAAACCATGTAGCTTCCACACAGTCAATTAAATAGAGAATGTTAGGGGGTCACCAGTGAAACATTGTGGGCAGGGATATGACAAATGCTCCAATCATCGGAATATACTAGCTCCGTAACTAAGCAACACATGGAGACAGGTCTGTCAAACTCTGCAAAGTGAGATAGGTTTATGTAAATGTAAACAAGCATTGCCTGTGTGTGTGCTTGAAGAATGCCATAATATTGTGTTTCTTGTTTATATTAACTTTTTTATTAAGCTTTTTTTTTTTTTTTTTTTTTTTTGAGGAATTAATTTTCTCTCCGTTAACATGGTCAACATGGTTAACATGACGAAACAGTATGCCCGATTCAAGAGCGCTGAAATGTCCCGACATGATCCTATGTGTGAAGTGCCGTTGAGTCAGAGTCTGCTAATGATTCCCCCCCAAGGCAATCTGCACTGGCTCAAACTCACTGGAGACTGTGAGAACAGGTCTGGGATCTGCTGACATGCAGCTTTTCTTCTCTCTCTCTCTCTTTCTCTCTCTCTCTCTCTCTCTCTCTCTCCTTCTTTCTCTCTCTTTCTCTCTCTCTCTCTCTCTCTCTCTCTCTCTCTCTCTCTCTCTCTCTCTCTCTCTCTCTCTCTCTCTTTCTCTCTCGCTCTCTCTCAGGTCAAACAGGCGCCTCCTGAGCCGGTATTTAAGTCCGTGAGCAGGATGAGATACTAGCCTACTGCTGACACTGATTGATTGATTGATTGACAGATTGAGTGAGTTTGACTAAGCGAAAGAGACTGTGCAAGATGGTTTGATTCAAGTCAATTTCTCAAGACCAGCTAACAACAGAGGTAGGTGGAAACTTCCATTCCATTGTAATGGTGCATCTTTTTCTTCTGACAGATGAGTGTATGTGCGTGTGTGTGCGTTCAGCATGCATGCATGTGTGTGTGTGAGTGACTGTAAACATTATATATCTTCATAATGGTCTTCAGTATGTTTTCAAATGTATTGGGATGCCTTTCACAAGTTCCTGGCATCCCAACACTTTTGGACATTGCAGGCTGTTTGCAAAAGTGTTGCCAGATCTCTGTGCAGCAGAGAGGGGACATGATCACAGAATAGGCCTTGTTGCCAGATCTGCTGCTTGCAGAGGGAGATCTCAATGGTGGCCCATTTAAAAGAGAAAAGGTCTGGAGCATCTCCAGACTTCCTCCTGTGTCGCCAGCCGGCCACACTGTTTTTATTGACGCTTAATGCTGTTTGTGTTGGTGTCCCAGGGTCTAGCCAAGCTAATTCAGTGGTTCTCAAACTTTTTCTGTCATTCCCCTCTTTGGAAGGCAGAGCATTTTCATGCCCCACATGAGCGCATTTATGACAAATAGCTGTGAATTTGGGGTGCAGGGTGTGGCCGTCGGTCAATCGCAAAGAGATGTCTCGCGTCCCACCTGTCATGTGTCTGCGCCCTACTAGTTGGGGGCCCACCCCACAGTGTGAGAAACACTGAGCTAATGCTAGTGCAAATGCTGTAGCCTATGTGTTGGTGTTCCAGGGTCCAATAAAGCTAACACTAATGTTAATGCTGTAGCCTATGTGTTGGTGTTCCAGGGTCCAATAAAGCTACTCCTATTTGTGTTGGTGTTCCAGGGTCCAGTCAAGCTAAATCTAATACTAATGTTGTTTGTGTTGGTGTCCTGAGGCCCAGCCAAGCTAAAGCTAATACTCTATGTGTTGATGTTCCAGTGTCCAGCAATTTTATGCAAATCTATGACACGTTTCAGCTGTAAAATCTAAATGCTGTGCTGTAAATCGAATGACAACAGGCACGTCCTGAGCGATTTGAGCAAACAGACATTTAAGCAGCTGCTTTTTTGAGAGACAAAATTTTTTATAGCTTTAGTAGCTCTTGGTGTGAACGTACAGTAAGGCCCAACCAAGCTAATGCTAAAGCCTCTGCCAGACTTTTCCCGACTTTTAGTCTTGTTTTTTGGTTTTGCCCTCAAAGGAACAGGCAGTGATGGAGGTAGTGGTACTACCTTCAAGGCATCCCCTAAATCTAGATCTAGGGGATAGGGTTAGTGTCAGGGTTACGGTAGGGCCTTGCAGGCAGTGATTTTCCCCATCCCAGATGAACAGACAATAGAAGAGGAGAGATGATGAGACACAAGCATCGCCCTCCATACTGGCTGTTATTTATAGCAGCTTTCAAAGGGGAACAACAGCGTGGGCTAAACCCAGGCCAGATGGCTCAGAGGACGCTAGAGCAGGAGCAGGAGGAGGAGGAGGAGGGTGGGGGAGGAGGAGGAGGAGGGTGGGGGAGGAGGGTGGGGGCGGAGGAGGAGGGAGGGTGGGGGAGGAGGGGGGACGTGGATGATAAAGCTGGAGGAAGAGGTACAGGTGAGGGGGGGGGGAGTGGGGAGTAAGAGGGAGGTGGATGAGAAAGCTGGAGGAAGAGGAGGAGGGGGAGAGAGTGAGGAGTGAGGAAGAGGAGGAGGGGGAGAGAGTGAGAGGGATGTGGATGAGAAAGTAAGAAAGTAGAGGAGGAGATGAACCACTTCTTCTGTTTCTTCTGGTCGGGTTTAATAACGCTTTAACAGTTTATCAGGCTTGAGGTAGAATGGTTTATTAAACAGAGCCTATAACCCCACTCACACACACACACTCACACTTCCATTCCTCTCTCACTTATGTGAATGCACAAGTACATATATGCAAACACTCTGACGCCCCTGGGCCCGGGGGCGTGGCCGCTTCCCCGTTTCCCTTTTCCTGGTGTTTTTGTCTGTGTCTTAACAGGTGCGCTGCGGGATTGATTAGGCGATTGGGAGCCGGTGCACAGGTTCCCCGTTCCCTTAAAACCAGTCCCCGTTCCTTTCTCTGCTGAGAGAGAGAGAGCAGCAGACACCATCATTGTTGTCTCTGTCTGGGTTGCTTGCCTCACGAAGGCCTTAAAACCAACTGTGCTGTCTTTCTGTTCGTTTGGTTGTGTTTGTTTCGTTGTTCCGCTTGTTTGTTAAATAAATGTAACATTCTTATTTTGGTAAATCTTGCTCCGTGCCTTCCTTTTATGTTATTCCTCATTTTGGGGCGTAACAACACACACACACACACACACACACACACCACACACACACACACACACACACACACACACACACACACACACACACATATACATGCACACACACACACACACACACACACACACACACACATCCATTCCTCTCTCACTTAAGTGAGTGCACAAGTACATATGTATGCAAACACCAAACACACACACACACACACACACACACACACACACACATCCATTCCTCTCTCACTTACAGTATGTGCATGCACAAATACACATGTATGCACAGCACACACACACACACACTCAACACCCCAGTTTTCAGACAGTGTCATATCCTGCTGGCTTATCATGCTGTATACATGTATGACGTATATAGTGTGTACGTGTGTGTGTGAGTCTGCACATGTGAGTGTGTATGCATGCATGTGAGTGAGTGAATGTGTGTGTAAGTGTGTTTGCAGGCATGTGTGTTTACTACTGTCGCCAAGCTATGCTAAGATTCCATAGCGGTCAGCACTGGTGGCGAGCAGACACTGGATACGGTTGTTTGGCTCAGAGGAACCCAGGCAGGTGTGTGTGTGTGTGTGTGTGTGTGTGTGTGTGTGTGTGTGTGTGTGTGTGTGTGTGTGTGTGTGTGTGTGTGTGTGTCTGTGTCTGTGTGTGTGAGAAGCACTGCGGAGGCTCAACTCTCTCTCTCGCTCGTGTGTGTGTGTGTGTGTGTGTGTGTGTGTGTGTGTGTGTGTGTTTGAGAGGGGCACTATGGGGGCTGATCTCGCTCTCTTGTGTGTGTATGTGTGTGTGTGTGTGTGTGTGTGTGTGTGTGTGAGAAGCACTGAGGAGGCTCAACTCTCTCTCTAACTCGTGTGTGTGTGTGTGTGTGTGTGTGTGTTAGGGGCACTGTTGAGGCTCATCTCTCTCTAATATGTGCATATGTGTGTGTGTGATGCATGTGTGTATGTGTATGTTTGTGTGTGTTAGGGGCACCATGGGGGGCTTATTTGTCTCTCCTGTGTGTGTGTGTGTGTGTGTGTGTGTGTGTGTGTGTGTGTGTGTGTGTGTGTGTGTGTGTGTGTGTGTGTTAGGCCCACTATGAGGGGGGCTCATCTGTCTCTCTCTCCAGGTTGCCCACTCGGTGCCAAGGCTCTCAGCTCTGACCCAGATTCATGTGACATTCGTGGAAGATGGACACCTGAGACCCGGGCAAAGGTTCCGTGGGACGTCAAAGATGGCAACCTCTGCCAGGTGAACGTCTTAGTAGGAGGTGCTGAGTGTGTGTGTGTGTGTGTGCATGTGTGTGTGTGTATATATTAGGGAGTTGTTTTTGAAGTTATGAAGGATACTCACCCATGATATGTTAAACCGATTACAGAATAGAGGGCCCTAAATTGTAGGAGATGGTGTGTGTGTGTGTGTGTGTGTGTATTAGAGAGTTGTTTTTGAAGTGATGAAGGATACTCACCTACGATATGTTAAACCGATTACAGAATAGACGGGCTTAAATAGTTGGAGATGGTGTGTGTGTGTGTGTACGTGCGTGCGTGCGTGTGTATTAGAGAGTTGTTTTTGAAGTGATGAAGGATACACACCCACGATATGCTAAAGCGATCACAGCATAGAGGGGCTTTAATAGTCTATGCTGCTTACACCCCAGGCTAGCTCACTAGCAAGTAAACTCAACTCAGCCTTGCACGCTCGTGATTTAGGCCTAGATTTAACCCCAGGCTAGTGCGCAAATTGAGTCCAAATCCCAGGCTAGCATGCTAACAAGTGAGCTCAAACCCAAATCTAGCATGCTAGTGAGTGAGTGTATAGTCTAATCACAAATGATAGATCAACTCAATCATTCAGTGTTTGTCTTGCACTGTAAGATAATGCTACGCAGGGGGGTGCTGTGGCTCAGTGGCTAGAGCCATGGCCGTAGCCAGCATTTTGAATTTACCGAGGTCCTAGATGCGCGTGGAGCGTGCCCAAAAATTTTCAACATAAGAGATCTA
Source organism: Sardinella longiceps (assembly GCA_027497455.2). Lineage (NCBI taxonomy): Eukaryota > Metazoa > Chordata > Actinopteri > Clupeiformes > Clupeidae > Sardinella > Sardinella longiceps. The sequence goes on from JAODXP020000018.1 coordinate 12,624,787, forward strand.
CTGAAATAGTGTTTGAACTAATCTTTGAGCTTCTCCTGCTCATACTGACTTTGCTAAACTCATTTATCGTATTAGATACACTATTATATGCATAGTTGCCACAGTAAAGGGAAAGGTCTGAGACACTCCAAACCCCCTCTCCCTTTGCATTCTTCCACCAGTTGTGTGAGACTTCAGCAGACTTGTGACAACAGTGTAACCTGCCACTGATTGTGTTTGGAGAAAAATATATTTTACTTCAGTGAATGAGTTGTGTCCAGTGGATGTGATTTAAGTGCTCCAATCATTTAGTCTACAATAATGTGCTCCCACCACAGATTACAGTTTTTGTGTTCATTTCACAGGTTTCAATGACAGTGAAAACTTGAAAACTTATCTCTGCAAATTATATGTTTATATTATAATGTGTGATCTAGCAAGTTCAGCCTTTAACATTTAAGACATACCTTGCCTAAATATAGGCGATCTTTACACTGATATTAAACCCTCTCATTCTCTAGCAAGTACGTTACCAATGATACCAATGGATAGAACTGGTTGTCTAGTTTAATTTGATACCAAATACCTCGATTGTAAGGGGTATCATGCCCATATAAAGCTTCCGAAAGACAATGAAGCAAAACCGGAGATATGTTTTGCGGCACTAACGCGCGCAAAAGGATTAATTAATTGGTCTGAAGAATGTTGAACTTAATTTCGGCTCGAAAAAAATTACCGAGGTCCGGACCTCGGTGTCCTCTATTGTAGCTACGGCCATGGCTAGAGCGTCATACCATTAGTCTGGGGACCCGGGTTTGAGTCTGACCAGAGGTCATTTCCTGATCCCACCCCACCCCATCTCTCTCTCCCTCTTACTTCCTGTCCATCTCTATAATGTCCTATCCGATTAAAGGCAAAAAGCCCCCCAAAAATATCTTTTATTTAAAAAAAAAAAGAAGACAATTCAAACCAACACTGCTAAGACAATTCAAACCCATACTGCTCTTGGTTGAGCCCGCCCACCCCACTCAGTAGAGCGTTGTGATTGGTGAATGGCATCAATGTCAACGAGACCAGTGACAAGTCCCAGTGGCTCATTCCCAGACATACAGAACAGTACTGCCTGAGCAAGTGCATGGTGTGATATCGCCTGGCGAATGCCAAACTAAAAATCACAAAGTGACATTTAGTTTGGAGACCTACCTATTGCATCTCTCGTAGCGGAAGCATCGTTTACAATTGTCCAGAGCCATTTATTGGGCACTACGAATGTCTATTATACCGTCTGTACATACTGGAGCCAATACCAGAGCCACCACGTCACGTAAAAAACGAGGGCTGTACAAATCCCTTTTTGTTCTGT
>JAODXP020000018.1:12626228-12746228 GCA_027497455.2 Sardinella longiceps
AAATAAATAAATATACATAAATATAAATATACATAAATAAGTGCATACATTTACAGGCAGTTGTGCCCTAAAAAACTATGTTGGTAGCGGTAAAATAGTTGTGTGTGTGATAAGTTCTCAACTTCCAGCCAATTAAAATAGCCACCGGGATCTCCCGGGTTTGGGGATGCAAAAGAGCACGAGAGTTCGAATAGGAGGAGAGAGAGAGAGACGCCTGCAGAGTAGTCAGGTTGCTGGAGCCCCGTGCTGTAAAAGTTAAAATCAACATTTAAAGGCGTTTTGTTTTGTTTGTTTTGCTTCGTTCAGTTGTCTACTCGAGAACTGTAAAGTTTAACAAGTGAAACGTAATGTAATACGGGTCCTCTTCAATGTGGATTACTTATTGTTGTGGATGTACCCTGACGTGAAGCTAACTCAGCTAACAGTAGTGAATAGCTAACGGCTACCTCAAGTCTTGTCCAGTCCGGTCCAGTTGCGGTCATCTGTGTGGACGCTGAGGAGAACCAGATAGCGGTTTAGGCTACCGAGTGTCTAAACTTCCTCTGGCAACGGTGGATGTTGTTCAGCCTGTCGTTTCCCTTCGCTTGGTCCCCTACATGTCTCCACTGGACTGTCCTGGTCCCTCTGCTTGCCAAATCCGTTTTCCCCTGCAAGCTGCCTGAGGTAACGTTACCCTTTTTTTTTTCCCTGCTCGGAAGAGCGAAGCGGCTAGCTTGTTTGTAGCCTCACCGAGCACAAGCATCGATACAGGCCTGCAACTTAAGGGGACTTTTTACTGCTCTGGGGTTATTATCGTGTGTGAGTGTGCGTGTGTGTGTTTGCTAGAGAGTGGGCCCACGATCTGTTTTGTCTGTCCAGTGTCTATGTTATGTCTATGTTGAACGTATAGCCATAGCGGCTAGTTTTGATGCTTAACGCAGCTAGACTGACATTAGAATGTTAACTTCCTAACGCACGTAGCGTTTTTTACACCTCCCCTAAATAGTTTAAACGTATTCATAATAGTCCTATTTAATACTTTATTCTTCTCTTGTCAAAGTGTTTACCATTCTATACAACATAGAGTGACTTAATCTTTTCTTGCCAAAGTAATTCCTAAAATACTTGAAATAATATTGCACTGACTCTAAAAACTACATTCTATCCTATTTAAATACATTTTAACATTTGAAGTCTATATGACCACATCTACTTGACCCAGTAAAATCAGTTATGTAATTTGTAATTCCAAGTCTTATCTATAAACCCTTCACTTGCCCTACTAATACCTACGTTTGACGACATTAAATGACACCTGAAGTCTAGGGCTTATAAGAAAACTATCTTTATCCTATCTTTATTAATACCATCTTATTCTTACTGCTATTACCATTGTTATTTATATATTTATATGTAATAGAATATATTATTGCCTGTTTGCACTGTTATTTGAGCTGTTTATTGTTGAATTACTCAGTGTTTATTACATACTCATATTTCTATTGCTATTTATTCAACTTCCACCATCCTTTACCCTTGCCTAGTCAATAAATATTTACTATTTACAATAAAAGTAGCCTTTGTTGTTAATGAGGGGATCTTTATGAATGTAACTTCTAGCCTACTGTAACTAACTGGCTCAAACTGACTTACATGCATTGTTAAAAGTAGCAAATAAGGAGAGATCCACATTAAAAGAACTCAGGCCTTTGCCTTGAATGAAATTAGAGGTAAAAGGGCGTTACATAAATGGAGGCACCGCTGGGATATTTTTAAAAATTGTACTTTATTAGCTTGTATTTTTAACATATGCATACTCATTACAGGATATAGTCCGTCAATAATATAAAGTTCCCCTCTACTATTAAACATAGCAAAATGGCTGAAACAGTTACCTCATGGTCTCAGGACCTGTTAAACTGGTGTAGGGGAGAAGGCATTAACCCAATGCATGCATTCATACTCCTTGGTGTGTCCGAGAAATTTGAAATAGAAGACATTGAAGAGACCATGTCCACAATAAAGGCCTTTGGACGAAGTCGCGTCAGAGGTAAAAGGTTTGACCCTCGTGTTGGCAGCCTGATGGTCCTGTGTGAATGCCGGGAACAGATTCAGCCCAGTGTAATTCCCCCCGAAGTCAGGCCTCCAATGGGAGAAACTACATGGCGGATAGTCATTGCTGAGGAGGAGACAAAGAGCCCTGAAAGTTTTGCTGAGAAGCTGTCCAGGTTGCTTGAGCAAGAAGGAAAGACCCTCAGTGACATCCAAGCTTTAAGTGTGCCAAGCCCATCACATGACACAGCATCCATAATCAGAGCCGTTGGAGATCTGATCGAAAAAACTAACCGGCCCTCAAGTGAAAATGCATACAGGCGTCTCAGAACATTTTCTGGTACCAGTCCCACTCCCGCTGGTGAAGAAAACTTAGAAAACTGGATAGAGCAAGCTGCTACAATGGTAGAAGAATGTGGTTGCTCTGACAGAGAGAAGAGGAAAAGAATTATTGAAAGTCTTAAAGGGCCAGCTTTAGAGACCATCCGAGCTGTCAGAGTAACTAACCCAGAGGCTGATGCTACAGAGTACATTCAAGCCTTAGAGTGCTCTTTTGGAACAGCTGTCTCTGGTGAAGATCTCTACTTTGATTTTAGATTGTTACGTCAACAGCCTGGAGAGAGATTATCTGAGTTCCTCAGAAGGATTGAAAGGGCCTTAACAAAAGTGGTTAAGAGAGGGGGTCTTCCTGCCAGCTCTGCTGACAAGGCTAGAGTGGAACAGTTGATCCGAGGCTCATCTGAGTCTGACCTCATGATACTTCACCTTCGCTTAAGAGAGAGAAAAAAGAACCCCCCCTCCTTCTTACAACTCCTGAATGAGGTTAGAGAAGAAGAAGAATACGAAGCCACGAAACAGAAGCTGACCTCCCCTGTGCGTCGACCCCATGTCCGCACTGTGTGCACAGAAGAGGAGAGTGTGTTGGAAAGCCGAGGGTTGAGAGAGCTGAGAGAGGAATTCAAAGAGTTGAAATCTAAGCTAAGCGAGTGCATTCCCAGACAGCGTCCACTACTGTCCGAGGCAGCGGAGTCTGAACGAGCCGTGAAACAGAACAGCCTCACTGATGTGAGGGATAAAGAAGTGAGTTCTCTGAAAAGTCAAGTGCAAGCTTTGCAGTCACAGTTAAACACCTTGTCCGTGAATCAGACAACCACCTCCTCTCCAGGCAGTCGGTGGCCACCGTCCAAGAGAAGTGAGATCACCAGTGGACGACCGAGGGCAGAAGCACAGCCACCAAATAGACGGTTTGATCAGTTCTTCTGTTATCGCTGTGGGGAAGATGGCCACAAAGCGCCTTAACTGCACCAAGCCTGAGAACTTGTCCAATGTTGTTCAGAAGTTACTTAAAACAGTGAATAGTCTGCGAGGACCCAGAGAAAGTTCTTCTGCCATGGCCGTGCATAGTTCTCCGTCTGAATGCCATCCTGTCGAGGGGGAGACCCAGAATTGTTCCATTCCCGATGGGCTGGTAGGCTTCTCATCCACCATACCTGTTACAGTGTCTGGGCACACCTGTCATGCATTACTGGACAGTGGATCACAAGTCACTATAGTTTTTGAAGACTGGTTCTCCCAGCATTTGAACCACATCCCAGTCCATCCCATTTCAGGTTTATCAATATGGGGCTTGAGTGAGTCTACGTATCCATACAAGGGCTATGTTGTTCTTGACGTTGAGTTCCCGAAGAGTCTGTCCGAGGTGACAGGGACTGTATCTGTTTTGGCACTAGTCTGCCCAAAGCCTCAAGGCCCGTCTCAGGTGCCCCTTATCTTAGGCACAAATGCTAACCTGTTCAGACGTCTGGCTGACTTATGTCACACCACAACAGAGACTTTGTCCCCTCAGTCCATGAGAATTCTGACTCAAGTGAAGTCTGCACCTCTGATGGCCCCTGCGATTGACACAGTGGGAGAAATAAAATGGCCTGGTCCCGGTCCACTTACCATTGATCCTAAGGGTGAACAGTGGGCAGCTTGCAAGGTAGAGAAGACCAGCTTTGGGTCCACAGATATGCTTCTTGCTGAAGCCACAGAAATGCCTGGCCTCCCTGCTGGGGTGCTTGTGGAGCCTGTGGTACTTCCTGCCTCCCGCATTAATGCAAATAGCTTCAAAGTACTGTTGCACAATGAGTCAAAAAGAAAAATGGCCATACCTGCAGGCACAGTAGTTGCTCATCTATACACAGCGGACACGGTAACAGTTCCACAGCAAGCTGATCCTGGCCAATCATCCTTGGACCCTAACCTCATTGATTTTGGGGTTTCCCCAATCCCAGGACCGTGGAAAGAGAGATTAAAGTGCAAGCTAGCTGCCCGACGGAATGTCTTCTCTCTTAATGAATGGGACATGGGACTGGCCAAAGGAGTTGAGCACCATATCCGCCTGAGTGACGCTAGGCCTTTCCGGGAGAGATCCCGCCGCATTGCTCCGGCTGACATTGATGATGTGCGTCGCCATCTCCAAGAGCTTTTGGCTGCGGGTATAATCAAAGAGTCACGCAGCCCTTATGCTTCTCCAATTGTAATTGCAAGGAAAAAGAATGGCAACATCAGAATGTGTATTGATTACCGCACACTGAATAGCCGCACTGTCCCTGATCAATATACCATGCCCCGAATTGATGATGCCCTGGATTGCATGTCAGGAAGTCGATGGTTTTCAGTCCTCGATCTTCGCAGTGGCTATTACCAGATAGCTATGTCTGAAGAGGATAAAGAAAAAACAGCTTTCATTTGCCCTCTCGGGTTCTATGAGTTTCAACGTATGCCACAAGGAATAACTGGAGCTCCAGCCACTTTCCAGCGTTTGATGGAGAAAGCTGTCGGAGATATGCATCTTCTTCAGGTTGTGGTGTACCTGGATGACATCATAGTCTTCGGCAGAACCCTGGAAGAACATGAGGAACGTCTCATGAAAGTGCTGGATCGGCTTGAGGAGGTCGGACTCAAAATTTCCATAGACAAGTGCCAATTCTGTCAACCACAGGTCAAATATGTGGGTCACATCGTCTCTGAGGCTGGCATAGCTACAGATCCAGAGAAAGTGGAGGCGGTGAAGCACTGGAAGCAACCAACCGATCTTAAGTCGCTTCGATCATTTCTTGGATTTTGTGGGTACTACCGCAGATTTATTGCCAACTACTCCGCTGTTGTGAGGCCTCTCACTGAACTCACGAAAGGGTATCCTCCAGCAAATCGCTCAAAGAAAAGAACTTCAGTCAAGCATCCAGCGTACTTTAAAGAGTCCGAGCCATTTGGTGAGAGATGGAACGTGTCATGCTCAACCGCTTTCCTGAACATCATCCATTGCCTTACCAGTGCTCCTGTGTTGGCCTTTGCTGATTCTAATAAACCATACGTCCTTCATGTTGACGCCAGTTTGAGTGGATTAGGGGCCGTCCTTTACCAGCCACATCCAGAGGGAATGAGACCAGTTGCCTTCGCGAGCAGAAAGCTGAGCTCCTCTGAACAACGCTATCCAGTACATCAGTTGGAGTTTCTGGCACTCAAATGGGCTGTAGTCGATAAATTCCATGACTATCTGTATGGAGCACGTTTCACTGTTCGGACCGACAATAATCCACTAACCTATGTGCTGACCACCGCCAAGCTTAATGCCACTGGTCACCGCTGGCTTGCTGCCCTGGCTACCTATGATTTTGACATTCAGTATAGACCGGGCAAGCACAACACTGATGCTGACCTGTTGTCCAGACACCATCCTACTGAGGCAGTACAGGAGTGGACAAACATGCCCCAGTCCAATGTGAAAGCCATCATCAATGCTGCGGATGTTTCAAGCAACTCCGATGGCCCTTGCAATCCATTCGAGGGTGGCTCCAGAGTCTCCCCTGAACTACTCACTCTCCCCATCCAGTTCAACGCCTCTCCATTAGAGCTGGTGGGTAGAGAGCAGTTGCAGTCAGCCCAAGATAGCGACCCCACTGTTGGCCCAGTTAAACGTGGGTTTGAACAGGGTGACTTGCAGTCAGTGTCCAGAGAAGACCCCAGTGTTGCTCTGCTGTTGCGAGAAAGCGCCAAGTTGGTGCTGAGAGATGGCCTGCTGCAACGAGCGATCACTCGGTCTTCAGGGAAAGAAATTACCCAGCTGGTATTACCTGAAACCTATCGGCCTATGGTGTTGACGTCCCTCCATGATGAGTCTGGACACCTTGGAGTAGAGCGAACAGCAGAGCTGATTAAAGATCGATTCTACTGGCCAAAAATGTTGTCAGATGTGGAGAACTATGTAAAGACCTGTGGAAGGTGTGTCTCTAGAAAAACTCCCCTTCAGCGAGCCGCCCCTTTGAATCAGCTCACCAGCTCAGGTCCACTAGATCTCGTCTGCATTGACTTTTTGTCCATTGAACAAGACTCAAAAGGCATTGCCAATGTATTAGTGATCACCGATCATTTTTCCCGTTATGCCCAGGCTTTTCCCACAAAAGACCAAAAAGCCCCTACAGTAGCAAAAGTCTTATGTGAAAAGTACTTTGCGCACTACGGCCTTCCTGCCAGGATACACTCTGATCAAGGGCGTGATTTTGAGAGTAAACTCATCAAAGAGCTCTTGTCCATGTTGGGTATAAGGAAGTCAAGAACGTCACCCTATCACCCACAAGGCGATGCTCAACCAGAACGCTTCAATCGGACTCTCTTGTCCATGCTTGGGACGCTTGATCCTTCACAGAAACGTAGATGGAGTCAGCACATCAGCCACTTAGTACATGCCTATAACTGCACCCAGAATGATGCCACGGGCTATTCACCCCATTTCCTAATGTTTGGCAGAGAGGCACGCTTACCAGTGGACCTGTGCTTTGGAGTTGTACCCGAGAGGCAAGAGGAAGTCAGTTACTCACGCTATGTCGCTCAGACGAGGGAGAGCTTGCTGAATGCTTATCAGTTGGCCCGTCAGGCAGCTGACCGTAACCATCAGCGGAACAAAACACGGCTCGATCAGAAAGTGAAAGATCAACCCCTGAATGTGGGTGACAGAGTACTCATACACAACCTTGGCCTCCCCGGAAAGCATAAACTTGAAGATCGGTGGAAATCTACACCTTATGTAGTTGTCAGTAAAATGCCCAATCTTCCTGTTTACCATGTTAAGCCTGAGAAAGGAGATGGGGCCGTGAAGACATTGCATCGTGATCATCTGTTGCCGATTGGGCACTTGATCCGCATGCCCAGTTCCACAGGCCATGTTCCTTCACCTCAGAGAACCAGTATGTTGACACCAAGGTGGCAAAGGCGAACCAGACAGACCAAGCCAGTGAAACCCACAGCTGATCTCGTGTCTGCATCCAGCTCTGATGAATCCTCTTCTGATCATGATGATCCAGTCTGTTTTGACACGCCTGTACATCTGGTTAGAAAGCCTTCCCTGCTTGAACCTGCCCCTGAGGAGAGTACAGCAGAACTTCCAAAGGTGGACGAAAGTGAAAGCGCCCCTTCCTCTTGCGATGAGATGGAAAGCTCTTCCTTAAATGAGGCAGATTCTGAAGATGTGCATTCCGACCTTGATGATGTGGCAGACACAGGTCTAGAAGGGGGAGATGTCCAATCTGAAGGTGATGATGAGTTCCTGAGAGGACGTGCATCCAAGCGAGTGGTGAAGCCTGTGGTCCGACTGGGCTACGATGCATTGGGCATGCCTTCTGATAAATCATTAACTATTATCCACAGAGGTATGGTTATTCAGATTAGTCAGCCTTCTGAAGAGTGTCGCTAGTAGAGTCTGATGGGGACATTCAGACCTTCAGAAGGGGGAGGGTGTAACCCATAGGGTTAATAAATACTTCAATAAATAAATAAATATACATAAATATAAATATACATAAATAAGTGCATACATTTACAGGCAGTTGTGCCCTAAAAAACTATGTTGGTAGCGGTAAAATAGTTGTGTGTGTGATAAGTTCTCAACTTCCAGCCAATTAAAATAGCCACCGGGATCTCCCGGGTTTGGGGATGCAAAAGAGCACGAGAGTTCGAATAGGAGGAGAGAGAGAGAGACGCCTGCAGAGTAGTCAGGTTGCTGGAGCCCCGTGCTGTAAAAGTTAAAATCAACATTTAAAGGCGTTTTGTTTTGTTTGTTTTGCTTCGTTCAGTTGTCTACTCGAGAACTGTAAAGTTTAACAAGTGAAACGTAATGTAATACGGGTCCTCTTCAATGTGGATTACTTATTGTTGTGGATGTACCCTGACGTGAAGCTAACTCAGCTAACAGTAGTGAATAGCTAACGGCTACCTCAAGTCTTGTCCAGTCCGGTCCAGTTGCGGTCATCTGTGTGGACGCTGAGGAGAACCAGATAGCGGTTTAGGCTACCGAGTGTCTAAACTTCCTCTGGCAACGGTGGATGTTGTTCAGCCTGTCGTTTCCCTTCGCTTGGTCCCCTACATGTCTCCACTGGACTGTCCTGGTCCCTCTGCTTGCCAAATCCGTTTTCCCCTGCAAGCTGCCTGAGGTAACGTTACCCTTTTTTTTTTCCCTGCTCGGAAGAGCGAAGCGGCTAGCTTGTTTGTAGCCTCACCGAGCACAAGCATCGATACAGGCCTGCAACTTAAGGGGACTTTTTACTGCTCTGGGGTTATTATCGTGTGTGAGTGTGCGTGTGTGTGTTTGCTAGAGAGTGGGCCCACGATCTGTTTTGTCTGTCCAGTGTCTATGTTATGTCTATGTTGAACGTATAGCCATAGCGGCTAGTTTTGATGCTTAACGCAGCTAGACTGACATTAGAATGTTAACTTCCTAACGCACGTAGCGTTTTTTACACCTCCCCTAAATAGTTTAAACGTATTCATAATAGTCCTATTTAATACTTTATTCTTCTCTTGTCAAAGTGTTTACCATTCTATACAACATAGAGTGACTTAATCTTTTCTTGCCAAAGTAATTCCTAAAATACTTGAAATAATATTGCACTGACTCTAAAAACTACATTCTATCCTATTTAAATACATTTTAACATTTGAAGTCTATATGACCACATCTACTTGACCCAGTAAAATCAGTTATGTAATTTGTAATTCCAAGTCTTATCTATAAACCCTTCACTTGCCCTACTAATACCTACGTTTGACGACATTAAATGACACCTGAAGTCTAGGGCTTATAAGAAAACTATCTTTATCCTATCTTTATTAATACCATCTTATTCTTACTGCTATTACCATTGTTATTTATATATTTATATGTAATAGAATATATTATTGCCTGTTTGCACTGTTATTTGAGCTGTTTATTGTTGAATTACTCAGTGTTTATTACATACTCATATTTCTATTGCTATTTATTCAACTTCCACCATCCTTTACCCTTGCCTAGTCAATAAATATTTACTATTTACAATAAAAGTAGCCTTTGTTGTTAATGAGGGGATCTTTATGAATGTAACTTCTAGCCTACTGTAACTAACTGGCTCAAACTGACTTACATGCATTGTTAAAAGTAGCAAATAAGGAGAGATCCACATTAAAAGAACTCAGGCCTTTGCCTTGAATGAAATTAGAGGTAAAAGGGCGTTACATTGATGTACAATAACTAAAGATCAGTTTTGAAACCAAACCCAGATAAATGAGGCAACCAGATGAACAGTCCTGCTTGCGTGTTTAGTGTGGCACAAAGAAAGCTTGGTTCATGTATTTTTAATGCATTTATAGAGGCTGTTTATCCTGTGATGGATTTTTGGGTGTTTTCTTTGCCAGGCGGTCAGTAACAAAATCTCAATTAAGCAGCGCTCTCCAGCTCATTAGCAAGGCCATTGCTCAAATGATGCTAAGTAAGTTGTTCATTAGCAAGTGTAACGAAGAAATGGCAGGAAGCAATGGAGATTGTCATGACCACATGGACTCCCCACCCAGCAATCACACACTCTTAACCAAAATAGCTGCCAGCAGACTTAAAAGCAGTATTTTGCTAAGTGGGCATCATTATTTTGATATAGCTAAGCTTGGGGTGGATAGATGGATGGATGGATAATTGATATTCAAAGAATGTGCTAGGCATAAATGTCATCAGTCAGTGCAGTGAGATTTGGGAGTGAGTATTACTACTTGGCAGAAGGGTTCTGGAGAAGAGAGAAGTTGCCTTTTGGAATATTTGTGAAACTGATAATGCCTCAGAAGGGGAAAAAAACACAATGAAGAAGAAATAAAGACAGATAATTCAAGGCGGGATGGTACATTAGTGAAGATCATCTTTTTGCTTGCTGGTTATCTACTGTCCAGCTGTCTAGTGATATTGTGATTAGGTTTACAGTGATCGATGCACAAAAAATGAGTTAGTCAAGGTGGGGGAATGCGGGAGGTGGGTTGGGGTTAGTCGGTATCAGAGACTGGTGACTAGAATCATTGTAAAGGTTATGTGGTGCACTGCCAGGGGGGACTGGCCATATAGTGATGGAGAAGATGGGAACCAGACCAGAGTTCTTAATGAAGAACTGAAACCCCGTGCATATCACATCAATGCTTATTGAAATATTCTGATTCCGATGCAGATGCACTTCCCATTCAGACAGGCCTTTTCTATTCTTTTTTTTCTTTCGTGAGTGGGTTAACGTTGACCTGACACATCTTTCAAGTGTGATTTTAACCCCCATATATGCTATTAATTTATGGTGATATAATCATTGAGCGATGCTTGGCTTGGCTGCATGCGGATTAACAAGTGTCACGTCACAAGGTTAAACTTGCGCACCTGTTGGCACATGGTGCTCATAAGCAAGTCAAAGAGAATAGGCTTGTTACCGCACTGTTTGTCCTCTGTATTCAAGCCCTCTACGGCATTTATTTACCTTAGATGGGTATTGGTATATTGACTGTTACACTTCAGTGAATTTATTCAGGGCCCTAGTACTTGCATCAGATTGGAGTAATGTCACTGTAATCTTTTCTGTTCAGTTCATTACTCCATTAACCTGCACTTTTGTAGGAAAACTAGATGAAGACGGCATACTGTAGCATGACAATTGAATGTGTGTGGTTCCAGACATGAACCTTGGACTTTGGGGTTGAATATATGTTAAATCATCCTGTTTAGTTAGTGTGTGTGTGTGTGTGTGTGTGTGTGTGTAGGTTATGTACACAGAATGCTTTACTAACAATTTGAATAGGGATGTTGGTAGTAGTTATTTAAATGCATGTTGATCACTAATTTGGTCTTGACTGAGAAGAATTCTTGGCCATGCCATCAGTGACCTGACAAGGGCCCTGTGGGGCCCATGTTTTCCCTCCAGCCAGTAGAACAGGCCACACATAGTTTCTTAAGATTAACGCAATATCGAAATGTTGTTTTCATTCCTCAGAACAACAGCTATCAATCCATGACTGACCCCTACCTGTCCAGCTACTATGCACCCTCCATTGGTTTCCCCTACCCTCTGAGCGAGGCCCCATGGTCGACTGGTGGGGATCCCCCCATCCCCTACCTTGCCCCTTACGCCCCCCTCAGCAATGGCGACCACCACTTCATGCATGACACCGTCTTTGGACAGCCTGGGGGTCTTGGAAGCAGCATCTACCCCCACCGCTTTAACTTTTTCCCTGAGAACCCTGCCTTCTCGGCTTGGGGCACCAGTGGCTCCCAGGGGCAGCAGACTCAGAGCTCTGCCTACGGGGGCAGTTATAGCTACCCCCCGAGCTCTCTGGGAGGCACCCTGGTGCCGGACGGGCAGACGGGGTTCCACAGCGATACACTGAACAAGGCACCAGGCATGAACAGCCTTGAGCAGGGCATGGTGGGATTGAAGATCGGCGGCGACGTCACCGGCGGTGGCTCGGGTGTCAAGACGGTTGGCTCTGTGATCGGTGGCGGTGCCGTTGCAGCGGCAGTTGCCACTGGCAACGGGGGCACCCCCATTGGCATGCCACCGCCCAAGCCCACTTCCTGGGCAGCCATCGCCAGCAAGCCGGCCAAGCCGCAGCAGCTGAAGGTGAAGGCCAAGCCCGGCATGCCCATGGCTGGAGGTGCCCTCCCACCGCCGCCCATCAAACACAACATGGACATCGGAACCTGGGACAACAAGGGGCCTGTGACCAAAGTGGCCTCCCCCTTGCCCCCTCACCACCAACACCAACACCAGCAGCAGCAGCAGCTCCACTCCCACGGTCACCTGCCCCCCCCTCATAGCCTGCCCCCGCCTCCCCAGCAACCCATGCCCTCCACCCAGTCCCTCGCCCAGCAGATGGCCATGCAGGGTCCACCCCCACCCCAGCCTTACCAGAACCACAACCCTGTCCCGCCGCCGCAAACCCGATGGGTCGCTCCGCGCAACCGTAACCCTGGCTACAGTGGAGGCAGCATGGACAGCAGCGGCTCGTCCACCGGCGGTGGCGGTATGGGAAACGGTGGCGGCGGACCCCCCGGATCCGGTCCTGGTACCGCCGAGTCTCACCCGGTATTGGAGAAGCTGCGCGCAGCCCACAGCTACAACCCCAAGGAGTTCGACTGGAACCTGAAGACCGGCCGCGTGTTCATCATCAAGAGCTACTCGGAGGACGACATCCACCGCTCCATCAAGTACTCCATCTGGTGCAGCACGGAGCATGGCAACAAGCGGCTAGACGCTGCCTTCCGTGCCGTTAACGGAAAGGGCCCCGTCTACCTGCTCTTCAGCGTCAACGGCAGTGGGCACTTCTGCGGCGTGGCCGAGATGCGCTCGCCCGTGGACTACGGCACGAGTGCAGGCGTCTGGGCGCAGGACAAGTGGAAGGGCAAGTTCGATGTGGACTGGCTGTTCGTCAAGGACGTGCCCAACAGTCAGCTTCGGCACATCCGGCTGGAAAACAACGACAACAAGCCGGTTACCAACTCACGCGACACGCAGGAGGTGCCCCTGGAAAAGGCCAAGCAGGTGCTGAAGATCATCGCCACCTATAAACACACCACCTCCATCTTCGACGACTTCTCACACTACGAGAAGAGGCAAGAGGAAGAGGAGGTGGTCAAAAAGGTAATTTAAAACAAACGTAAAACACAGATAACAGTGTTTTAAACTGAAAAGTTGTTAGTGAGTGTGGTAACCATTTGTGGATTGTAGAGGGAGATGAAGGTGCAAAGGGGTATATGAGAGAGAGAGAGAGAGAGAGAAAATTGGGGGCTGAATGCCTAAAGGGTGCAAGTGACATTTCACCAACATTACAGGAGAGCCAAAGCAAATAAATGACTTCAGTTTGCTCTTATGCTACTTTCTGTACAGATTTTACCTGTTTAAAGCACATGTGTATACTCAGATGGATGACACAATACCTAATGAATAATGGTATATCTTTTAGTTAAATGCAGTTACGCACTTCAGGCTCTAACTGCTGTATGCTCAGTCAAGACTTTTTTTCACTAACTAATTATTAAACATTTTACTTCTATCATTTTAGTCATATGATAAAATGATAATTTATGACACAATATAGACTCATAATAATATGATAATAACTTAATGATTATGATATGATAATGATATAATGATTATAATCTATTAGCTACTCCGTGCATACTGTATGCATGGGTTATGCTCATTGAACGTCACTTAACCCAGTGCACAGATGATCTGTGCATTCTTTAACCAACTTAAAATTGATGTAAATTCAAATTTTATCAAATTATTTGGGAATTGTTACAGTTGTTACAGTTTACTCGGATATAGTGCTAATTTTTCGTGCTGTGTTAGTGAGCTGGGCCTACGCAATCCTGCAGATATTTGTATATACAACACTGGTGGAAACCTTGGTTGATTTATAACAGCTACAGATTGACTATCCAGCCTCATCATTTAACTACAGGACATGATGAGTGCACATTGTCATATCCATCACGGTGCACGCTAGCAAAGTCTTGCCTTTTGCAAGGGAATTTCCTCTTCTTGAATTTCATGTCCCCCAATCAAAGTGTTCTAAATTGTATTGTCACAGTGTGGAGGATCTCTGATTGCCATTTGACCACAGAAGGGTATAGTGTTTCTGCTCTCATGATGAAATGAAATGGTACATTTTAGTGCCTATATTCAAACCAAACCATCTGACCAGATGTAATGCAGTATATCTGGATCATTAGCTTGTTCAAGAACAGTTATTTTCCACACTAAGACTAAGCTAATCCTATAGAGCTACCTATTCTTTGGGGTATAAGCTAGATCTGAATGCTTCCCATCTTCATACATTGGACCGCAGCCTGGAATACACCTGCTTTCAAAAGGATCTAAACAACTAGTTGACTACAGCCTACAGGGCCAACTAGTAATTGAAATAGTCTCGACTGTTTGATGAAAACCCTAGTTGGCAATAGTAACCAGTTATTGCAATGCCAGTTTGTAATGAAGTATTACGCTATATTGTATTTTACACAAATGGTTTAGCAACATGGTGACAGAACATGTGCAATTGCCATAATTGTTGCTACACCTCATTTAAAGGAGCACTATGAGTTCCTGCATGGTTTCCGCACGATTGTGGGTATCTCCCCTTGAAACTCAGTGGGCTCGTAGGCCCAGTTTTGTCCCCAGAGACTGCTCACCACCTGTGCTGGACCCTCCAGAACACAGGTTGGTTGGACACAGCTTTTGTGGAATAAGTAGAGAACCATAGCACCAGAGCCCAACAAAATTTCCGTGGCATCTAGAGAAACCACGCCAAACAAGTCCTCATGAACTTGTGTTTGCTGCAGCGCCACCTATTGATGGACAATAAATGGCAAAATTGGTAATTGTTTAATGTTGTCTGATCAAATTTTAGCTGCACATACTGTAGGTCTCCAGGAGATGCAAGGAGGTGTAAATTCAGTTAATGTTATCTTTCTCCTATCGTGACCAGGGCTTTTAAGTGATTCATACTAGACTTCTCGTTTCAAAATATCTGTTATGAACATTTCTCTGCTGGCTGGCCTGATTGTCATCCTAACAATTTATGCCCTGCATTAAATGAGTTAATATGAGAATACAGATATTATGAAGCGGCTCAGGTGTTTTCAACCAATCACAAATTTATTCCAGCATCTGGCCCAGTCAGTAACCATTGGCACTTGAACCTGTGGTTAATCACCCTTCCAAAGACCCCATCATTGGGTCTGTTAATTATGATCTGAGCTGGCGAAGCCAGTAGCCAACATTCATTATTTTGAGAAGCATCTAATCATTTAGTACAAACCCGATGGAATAATATAACATTGGTACCATCATTGTGTGATCACACTGTTAATTGTATCTGTGTGAGTGAGAGGAGGTACAGTGTTCATTTTATGCTAAATTGATTATTTTATCGTTTTATTAATATGATTATTGATATTATCAGACTATCATAATCATGGTCCTGACGTTCTGCAGTCACACAACTTTCCTTCCTTTGTCCTGCATCTATGGCAAAATGGAAAAAGAGAGGTTGAGTTGATAATACCTGCAATGCCCTACTTTTGCACCGTGAAGAAGGCCTAAAGAGTGCATAATGAAATAGGGTATCTACCCAATTCGTTGAAAAACTGTTGTTTCTCTTTTTGTGACAGAGCTATGAGCCTGCTCCCATTCAGAATCGCTCCCGACTGGATCAGGTACGCCATTTACACAGGAAATACTGAATATCATTATTTGTCCATGGTTTTGTGATCGAGTGTTTGTTTGGATTTTTTCTAATTTATATTAGCATGTTTATATATATTTTTACCGTGTGTGTGTGTGTGAGGGAGAGTCTTGATTCTCAGTTCATGAACTTGTCTATAGCATGGACAATGTAGCCATTGTTCCAAACTAAGCTGAACCTGGTGTAATTTCTTTGGCCTAGACATCTTGCAAAAGGTTCTGTAACTATTGTCTGTTCTTGACAATGCTCCCACATGATAATTTTTGGTGATTTAACTCGTAGTGAACTTTGATCCTTTTTAATGATGGAATGATGATGGCATATAGATCTGTTCACCTCCATAACCCCACTTGGCTCTACTCATAATGTCTTTCATTTCCTTTTTCATTTTCAGGAACGCCAAAATCGAAGTAAACAATAGAAGACTGCACCCCATAGCTTGATCAACGGTTGTTTTAGGACTGACATTTTGAAATTGGAATTTAAGAGGACATGAAAGAAGAAATTATAAAAACAACATTATTGAAAAAAAAAACAATCTTTTTGTTTTTCTATTTAATTCTGGTGACTTCAGCCAGCATCGAACTTAAGCCTCTTTCTCTTGGTCCACCCCCCCACCCTCCCACCCACCTCCCCCGTCATAGGCCGTGTCTGGGGGCAGGAGGCAACGTCAGCCATCGCCTATCAAATTGCTTTGTTTTGTTTTTTTTCTCTCTCTATCTCTTTTTCTATCATCGACTATGGTTTCCCTCCACCCTTCTGCTCACCTGTAATGTTGACCAACCAATATCTGCACGTTGTCTTTTTGTTCTGTCAGCACATTGCTCATGAAAGTCAATGAGTGCGATTCAGCGATTGTGAAGCCTATGACGTGTGAGTGTCTTGGTCATGTATATGCTTTTGTGTAGTAGTCAGTGGAAGGGTGAACGTATGGGTGACAGTGATTGAGCCCAGCTGGGGTTTGACCACACCTGTAATTGTACTTGGCCAGTTTTATTTTGTACAGTCAAAATAAGAGAAGAAATGTTGTGTGTGATACCTTTTTGTTGTCCATTCGATTGAACATGAGATGTGTTGATTTAACCAAGGCCAGAAAGTAATTGTGCAACCCACAGAGAAGGGACAAGGAGCGATATAACATTAAGGTATCGATGTAAAAGAAAATCTATATTTTTGAATTATGTAACACTTGGCTTATTACTTTTTTTTTGTGACAAACAGAAATGTCATGTCAGTGTCACAGAACTTTTTCATTTGTTTTTGTTTTGTTTTGTTTTGTTTTTCCTGCTTGGAGCCTTAACATTTTCAAGCTAGTGTGTGTGGTCAACACAGTGAAATCTAATATCCAAGTACCTCAAATGAAACAGCACCAAGTTATCAGGGAAAAGAGGTCGTCCTGCGCACCCTTACCAAGGGAAGTCACCCCTCATCACCCCTGATTGGCTGGAAGGAGGAATTGTGCCGCTCCAGTTAAGGTTATGAGCCCCATGATAAGATTGTCACATTTGCCTAATCTTTTTTTTTTTTTTTTTTTTTGCTTTTGATGCCGAATTGTAACTTTTTACTGTTCCACCTGTACCCATCAAAGGTCGCTGTTTCTTTGTGTGAGTCAATTTGGGGAAAATGTAGCATTCACTGCTTTTGAAATCAAGTTTAGACCTATCACTTACAGTATTTTTTTTTCTTGTCCTCTGTTAACAGAAATCAGTTATTTCTTTGCTTTCTTCCCCTCATCATCAGTATAATGCTAAGCTTTAACGTAGGAGCATATAATAACGAAGAACGCCTCAAACGTGTAACCTGAAAATTAATGTTACTGATTTACCGTTAAAAGTAAGACAAAAGATTATATGGTTTCTGTGCGTGATTTTTTAGGACCTGCTTGCTGTTTTGTGTGTGCGTGTTTGTGTGTGAAAGAGAGGGTGTGTATTGTGTGAGGGAATCAGATTTATATAATCATATAACAAATGATTCATGAGAATATATGAAATACTAAAAAATTATGAAGCAAAGTTTAAAGTCACCCCTGAAATGAATATGCATTGTATCGAAGGTCACTATCTATCACGTTCTTAGATTTGATCATGGTCATTATTAAAATAATACTATATGTTGTAACTGGTGTGAGGATCACTGTTTTATGTTTTTCACCCTGTTTTGGGCTATATGCTTTTAATTAATCTATACTACATCGATAAGGGGTTTTCATTACAAATATTAATGTGTCAAAATCTGAACATGCACGTTATGACACACCGTCTCGTATATATAAACAGGACTTGTATAGCTTTACATTCTGCCTCCAAAACCTCATTGGAAGATTGTAACTTGCCTACAGCCATTCTGTGCTCGTGCGCCAAAGCTATCGCGACAGCACTGATACATTGGCTTATCCTAAACCCTACGTGACCGACCGTGGAGGACTCCATGTTGTGTGTTTGCCATCGACTCATGATTCATGAACTGTTGCGAGCTACTGTACTACTGCCATTTTATCAAGTACAATGGTGTGTTCATTTTGCCAAGTCTTTGTGAGCAAGGCCTTTGTGCTAGGACTATGGGGTATATAGTCCACTTTTGACTGAGAAAACCTACAAAAGATTCAGCAATCAGTATAGAGATTAAAATAACACACGATTTCTGTCACATTTGTATTTTTATTCATCTGGTCTTCATTTTCACAGAACTAAAACGTTCACTCAAAATACAATTTACAACAATTCAAACGTCGCCAAATTCAGGCCTGAGAGGTAGAGGCAACGAGGGCCCAGGTGGGGTGTTGAACGCAACCACGAGCTTGATCAAAAGTAGCCTGTTTCTTCAGTGGGGTTATATGTCGTCTTGCAATCTACATGAGTATTACAAAATCAATAGAAATTGACAAATGGTTGACCTTTCGTTATGCGTAAATGTTGTTGCGCCCCCCATGGCCAGTTGTAGGACACGCAAGTGTACTGAACATAATTTTTAATATTCGGGCTACAATGATTAAAGTGCTGGAAATAGTGACCGTAGCCCAACAGAGAAAATAGATTTAGCCTGGGCAGTGATTTATAGCTGCAATCACACACCATAGAAATTAGTGCCGCGCAACTAGGCGAGGTGTTGGATAGAGAGTCTCTTCGTTACATAAGAAGCCCGTCCTGAATTTGAATTCTGATCATGCAGCTCTCACAGAAGTGACTCACAGCTCCAGTCTACCCTTCAGAAAGTCAATGAGATGTTTAGCTATCCTAAATCCTGTTTCCCATTGTAAGCTTGGATGGAGGTCCATCAAATTGCCTATAGGCCTGCGTCGCAGTATCTCAGCATTCCATTAAGGTTTCAAAAGATGGATATGAGGCTGCATCAGGGGCTAAGAAAAGGGTCGAACACAAAAAAAAACCCTCCATCGACTGCCACCGTTCCGAAATTAGGCTGCTACTGATGCATAAATTCGGTCAGGTTTGAGACCTCGCTACTTAAATGAAGCTCACACAAGCAACCAAGAGCTGTCCACGGTATGGCAGTCCAGCACAAAACAGTTACCTGAAAGGAATACCGTGCATTTCACCGAGAGTTACATCTGCAGCCTTACAAGCTATCCACCAAGAAGGCTCAAATGTTAGCTGTTTGAGCCTCCAGAAAACGACACGACAGTGGGGATGCTACGCGCGTATCTATCCATTTTGAGTTGTGTCCTTTTTAATTAAGATGAGATGTTTACTGGGCTGCTCTCTTGGCATTCACCGCGTGCCTTAATTGTGTATATATTAAATCAAGGTCCGCCGTGAACACGCAGAGTGGCAACCCCATGTCCCTTTTCTCCGTCCAGCACACGTGCACGTACACATGCACGAGAGTTTGCACGCACTATGGCGCGCGCGCACTCACAAATGTCTCTTGGGTGCCGCACTGCACTAGGCTAAAGCCCATCGGCAACATTGCGCTAGTAATCCCGTTTGCTAAGAAAAATACCGTGCGCTAGTTGGCTGTATAAAAAACGCTCAAACAGCAACATTTTGAATCAAAACCAAAAGCCATTTCTCTGGTCTTAGGCTACCTTACATGGGCTGTGAAAATGAGCTATCTTGTAAAACTAACATTTCTCGAGAATGGTGCACAGAAGCAGCCCTCTGACCGAATAGCTAATTCGGGAACGAATAGACGGTAAACCTGCAGCATCTAGACCAGCCTTTTTGGTAACCTACCTTGAAACTCTGTACATCAGTGCATCCGTTTATGGTGCGTAATTGTTAGCTCATATCTGTTTGTTTACATATTCTGGCCGCTTCAAAATGGCCCGCAAATTCCTTGCGGAACCCCTGAGCCTATGCAAAGGACAATCTCCACGGCGAAAGTAGACTCTACAATAGCGCAATACCCAACGCAGCATCTATTTCGTACAGTATAGTCCATTCACATTCATTACACAAGAAGCACCTTTTCATCATCTCCGAGCTTTCTGACAAGCAACGGTATTGCCGACAGCGCAGCATGGCCTGCAAACAAATTGATTGGGCAACACCCAAGACAACAAACAAGAAGAGCAACAAAATAAATTTGTATGAAAAAACACATCTTAGTAACATTTACAAGGTTAACTGAAAGCAAAAACACCGACCGATACACACTAAGCTCATTTCATCAGTACCCGCAAAATCAATCGCTTTTCGGCGCGTCGGTATCGACAAGAATATGACCAGTCGATGCTTATTCGAGAAAATATCCATTTTCCATCATAGTTGGGGTAACGGTTCTGATCGCATCCTGTTCGCCTTTCGGCCTCTCTGATCCTGACTTGCGGGATTAGCGCCTCTTCCCTCTCGTCCCAGACACTCGCCCTCCTCTGCTGATTGGGCTCAACGCAAGAAGATTACATCGGGACATGGTGACGTAATGACCCAGCCAACCCCCTTTACGTTTGCCACCAAATCCTCATCAGCAAGATGTCCTTGAAAACACCAAAATTGACATTTTGAGCATTAGCTTACAACGTGAAAGACTCATCTGCCTTCGAATGTATTCAGTCACTCAGATGTGCCATTTTTATGAAAGTGCCTTATTGTGGTGCTGTAAAGAGGAGGGGGCAGAATATCCCATTTCCACAGTGCAGTAGATATTTTCTGTTGTTCTACCAGGTTGAGAAACGAAGTGATAATTTTACAGAATAATTTCATAAGCCTAATCACAAAAAAATATATATTTTTTTTAACAAAACACAACTATTAATTCAGTAGGACCTATACGATGTTTGCGCACAAATGAGCATTTTTTGATAGGCTAGGCTACTACAAAATAATCCCCAGCCTCTGTCGAATACAGTATAGAGCAGTAGGTTATGCATTTTCAAATGAAGAAGCACAAAGATTTGTAGGATTGGTTTGACATTCCCACCTTGTATAATGTACTGCCTAGTCGTTAAACATTTTAGGATATTATGCGAGACATTACAAGGATTGGTTTGCCGTTGAATATTAGGCCTTAAGTCATTTTGTCATTTCAGCACGTCACAATTTGTAGATTTAGCTCGTACTTTGGTTATATGCCTTGGTATAACATTTCTCCGTTTATACTGAAAAGTGTGTTCCGTTTCTTCGGTTACACCTGGCACTTTATAACGCAGTGGGCTATTTGGTGAAACGGCCTAACAGACCGAGGTCGTTACATGTGAAGGCTTTCCCCTCCTATTCCATCTCACGATTGACGGAGGAATTCTCATTGCATTACAATAACGAGGAACTTTTCATTATGCTACATCTTTTAACCGCCTTTGGCTTAACTCCTACCCCTGTGGACTATCCACCCATGGCTTCTCCCTCGCAAACATATGCATCACAAAAGCTATGTCAGAGTGGAAAGAGCTACCCTTAGTTATGCAGAATATACAGTCGGTGGCTTTGTTATTTCTGTGAAAGAAAGTTAACTTGTCCTTTCCAATGGCCAAATGACCTTAGACCATTTTCTTGTTTCACTGGCTGAAAAAACATAATACCCTTTAATTAGGGGCATTGTTCAGCTGAGCATTTGCCTAAAAAACACAAACTGTTATTAAGATTACAACCAGGCCCCATTTATCCTTGGATGTCCTATATGTTCCATATCTTTGGTAGGCAACAAAATTTAGGCTACTGTAAGTAGAGCAACCTATGATGGTGTACATTGCAAGTTGACAGAAATGAAATGAAAAAGCCTACCCTTCTGGTGCACTATTATGTCCTCATTTCATGTGTTGGTGCATATGACGATGTCAGGTAATTTAAAGAAATGCTGGCAACATTAATAATCTATTTC
Source organism: Sardinella longiceps (assembly GCA_027497455.2). NCBI lineage: Eukaryota > Metazoa > Chordata > Actinopteri > Clupeiformes > Clupeidae > Sardinella > Sardinella longiceps. The sequence goes on from JAODXP020000018.1 coordinate 12,648,099, forward strand.
TGCTGTCCAATATGCCATGTAATATAAGGGTTTCAAAGAAAGGATAGGCCTGTTGCTCACCAGCTATTCACCGCTACCCTATTTTTTTTAGACCAAGCTCTCTGTCAGCAGAGATTACTGCTCATCTTTGTTATATATTTTTTGTAGGCCTTTACATTTTTTATTTGATAAAGTCAGGAAAAACTCAAGATGCAGCACATTTACCCACAAGACAGGGTGACCTGCTTGAGCAATCTCACAGTATTCTGCTGTGTTTACTCTTGGATATAAAAATAGTTTCTCAAAATGTAGGCCTATCGTAATAACTCCAGGGGTAAAACAGTTCAGTAAAATGTCAAAAGCTTTTCTGATAAGTTATGTAATTCAATTTCTTTATACCTTTTCATTTTTGTAGCTCAAGAGAATGTTGATTCTATTGACCAGTGTATTGATAATATCACCCCTCAAGACTTATGGTGAGTATTTTTTAGAGCAGTATCATAGATCGTCATTTGTGATGAGACATAACTCATCAGTGTGCCATTGATGTTGTCCCATTGGCTATATTTTAGTGGGATAGCCTCTGTTCTTACTTGCGCAGAAGTGAAATGCATATAGTTGCAAATATAGTAAAATGGGTTATGAATTTGCTATAGAGGGGAAAGAAAACACAAAGCTGTTCATGGGATATCAGACTGCTGAGAGGGACGGAAAAGGAGAGAGACATGAAAGCTTGAGGGGGAATTTGAACTGGAGAGAGAATGATTGATTTGATGGAAATAGGGAGGAGAATGCAAATCCAAAGGGGGAGGAAAGAGAAAGGAGTTTCTGATGAATGCACAGTATCTACATGGAAGGTTTACTGAAGCATGCTTTTACTGATGTTTCTTAATTCTAAACATTGGCAGGCTATAATCTGTGTTCTGTCCAGTTTGATTGAGTTTAGGTCGTTCTGTCATTAAATATGAAATTCTTGATATTGCAAAAATCATTAAAAGGTGTGTAAAACTATACACATATAATAATACACAAATACACTTAAAAAGTATATATTCTTTTCTTTCCGACCTCCTGCACCTGAGTGCAAATCTTCAGAATCTCAATACTAGTAGAAACCCCATTAAATGAGTAGAACCTGATTATGAAAACAGACTTGATTCTCTGTAGGTTTCGAATAAAATGTTATAATGAATGTTCCTGTCATATTATGCTGATGCAACCAATGACTTTGGTTAAAGCTAAAGGTTCCAGTGGGCTACTTAGACTTCCAATGCATTGTGAGATCCGAGATGTCTTTTTGCCTCGACATCTGAGACAGACACAGCCTAGTGAATTATGACAACTCTCTCTTGAAACTGAAGCTCAAGCTGTTTCTTATGTGAACAAGGTGGTGAAGCTTTCAGGATTTTGTCTGTGTGATAAATTCATCTTTATGTGGCTGTGTCTGCCATCTAAATTAAAGAAATGTTTGGATGGTGTAGGGAGATTAATTTAGTGTTTAGATCTGTTTTTCATACCAGTCTCTTTTTTCTCCATTGTTTCCTTCTTCTGCATGCTTACACATCTTCTCTCAATCTCTGGCTCAAGATGTGCTTCACCCCTACAAGTTTCAGCTGATTGGGCCAGCTGCTGTGCTCAAATTCACCATAGCAACCACTATCCAGTCGCCAAGCAACAGGATCTTTATTATTTTTTTTACCCCCAACCACTAATTTGGAGACCCCTCTCTTCCACAACAAACACTTTGTCACTGAACTAAAACACTGTGGTATTTTCTTCACACCCTCCGAATCAAGGCAAGAGGAGTGCAACTGGACAATATTGACAGTGCTATCAGGAATTTGTGCTCCCTCTTACAAATGCAATGTAAATTTGTGCACAAAGTTTTCAGGATTCCTGTAGGCCTAGCCTATCCAATACATAGCCAGTCAGAGAGAGAATATTCCTGATGAAAATTTTATCAATTCACCTGACACTCCTAATGTTAAGTCTTTATCCAAGTCCTGTGGCTTATACAGCACAAAGTAGCCTATGTGTGCTTTCTCTCTGGGACTGGCTGTTTTCTGGATGGAGGCCTATCTTTGAATTAGCTATCATATGCATTGGTCTATGGCCTAAAAAGGCAAGGCCACTTTCAGTTATTTGTCAGTACTGCATCAGCTGGTCGCCCGCCATTTTTTTATAAGCCCCCTTATGGTCCCAGGTCAGAGGGTAGGAATGGGGTTCAGAGGTCGCTGATTCCAAACAAAAGGCTGACTGGAAGGCGGGTTCAAATCTGTCGGTTGTATGATAGATGTATGCCTGCCACGCTTCTGCCTGATTTTATTTCCATACATTAATATATTAATCCCATTTCAAAACCATACCCCCACCTCAACTTTTGTGCCCTTATTCACCTTTCTACTCTGATATGATTCTTTGCCTATGTATGTCCAAACAAACTCGGACGAAAGAATGAATTTGATTATGACACAATTTGATTTTATATATTCAACAATATTTTAAAAGGCTGAAGTCATCTTAGAATTGTGCAATATATCACCAAGTGCATTACATGATAGCACGCATCATAATATTGCAGCTATATAACAAAATGGCATTACATGGTCAAGATAAAAGAAGTGTGTTTACTGTGGATATTTGTAAACTAAAAACGCTTACAGTACAAACATTGCAGTTACAGATACAGTTGTAAATATTTTGTGTCCAATTCCTTAAAGAGTGACAAAAGGCTGAAGAATAATATAGTGACTGAAGCATATTTGCACTTGTTTATAGCCTATAGAATGTTTCACAATTTATTAGCAAAGTATACACAGTGTATGTCTGAAAGAAATATTTTGAACAGGAAATAATGTAGTATAGCATTCCAAATGTTGCTGTCAGTGTAGGGCCCCCTAATCATGCAGTCCTCATTTTTAGCTGTAGAATTCAAAATGCATAAAGTCAGTATCATGTGTCCCAGTTGTGTGTGAGTTGTGTCAAATTAGTATTTTCTATGATTGTTTCTGATTTTGATATGCTAATACTCAATTTTAAATAATACATGCCAACCCACTTTAAAAATGTATTCAGTTTCACAATAGCCAAAAGGCAGAGATAAGAAATTAAATTTGACTGATTTGCAAATCTGGGACAGGCAGTTTTATCTGGTAGGTCTATGCTATTCAGAGTGAGCTAATTGCCATACTTGGTTGGGCCCTATAAGCAGGCAGTTTGCTTACGACTAATATGTAGGATTTTTAAAATGTCATTCAGTGGCACTCAGTTGCTATTGTAGGTTGGATTAAGAACAGCTCAATTTAAGCTGAATTAAGCACTTTAATATTTAAAAGCATGTAACATTTACAGTTCATAAATATGTTGTATAAGACAAGAATACAATTATAGAAGGAGTAGGAGATGACAGAGAGAAAGGGAAATCGATTGTATGAGTTTGAGGTATCTGACCATAATCAAAGACAGGCAAAAGGCAATTAATTTGAAGAGGAAAGGAGGTTCAGTGGCTCTCTGAGTGAACCAGTATTCTAATATCATATGTCCACTGAGGCATTCATTTGCATGGCTACATGGATGTGCAGGTGAGTCCTGTCAAGGTCTTCATCACATTGTCATGTCTGAGAAAAGAGTCTGTTAACCAGTTTAAAAGTAATTAATTGGATCAGTGTTTACTTGCAGTGACTGGTTCACATCTGTAAAGCGCTAAACCAAAAGTCCCTACAAGCTGAAGGACTTTCCTCTTCCTCACCACAAAGTGTCTACAGTGACACTCTTCACTGGTGGCTTGCGGAGGAAGATCAAATAATGCAGGTATAATTGCCCTACATTGATATTGCTATATAATGCCTGACAATGCCAACACATCACATTGCTGTATGTTAATGTGAGTATTTTATAAATTATTGTATTGACAAAAGCATCCACCTCAAAAAATAAACAAGATAAATATTTGTTGACAATACAAAAACTATTGCTAAACACAAAAACAAGTAATTGGAATCACTTGACATGGGTGCACACAAACAATCCAGACAAATGCAGAGATAACTTATCGTCATAGAGAAGAAAATGCCCCCTCTCAGACAAACATGTTTAGAAGTGTAACAAAGTGCTTGAGTTCTTTTTCCCCTCTCTTGCGCACAGCACATCTCAGACTGTAATAAGGGAATCCATTTGCAACAATGAATGAATAAGGACTAATTAATGTGCTCCATAGAGAGCACTATCTGTCTTTCTGTATATTTACATTACAAACTCATGCTAGACATGTGTTTTTTGACAACACCAAGCCATGGACTGTATGCACTAATTAGGTAGAGTGAGAGATTGGGGAGAGGGTGGTATGAAAATGCCTCTACCTGTATCAAGGAAACACTGAGGAGGTGTTTAGACTTTCTCCTAAAACTCAAAGGGGGTAACGGTGAATAAAGATGAGACAAGACAGGAGCATGGGATGCTTTCAAATCCCTTTATTATTAAAAATTAAGAATACACACTCCAGGGCATCACGATATACTTTTTACCCTTTTTCTTCAGTTTTTCTCTTATATTTTTAGAAAAGGGGGTGACAAAACTCATATCTGGCCTAGGACACCAAAAAGGCTAGAGCTGGCCCTGATACACTCAAAACAAAACCAGCAAAGTTTTCATTATGCCTGCATGCAAATTCAATATACTCTGACCAGATCATTGAGTCGGAAAGTTGTTATGTTTAATGGGCAGGGGGCAGATGGAGGCTGGGAATTCTAACCATAATTGAATGGAAAAACTATGTTTGAGAACGATGCCTAGGCAAAGTGAAAAATAATGTGTGATTGCTCAGCGTCCAAGACTTTCAGAACAGCAAAGCAAGCCCCAAAGTTACCATGGTTTAAAGACAAATACTGAAAGAGAGAAGGTTGTGCGGCAGAAAAGGCATAGATTGTGAAAAGAAGTGAGAACCATGACACCAACATATATAATCTGTAAATAAACGTGGGTCACATTATTTTGTGGTACTGTGTGTTGCATTCTCTTGCACAATATGCACAAAAATAAAGCCTAAAACCAAGTTCAAGGACAATCTGTATAGGGTTATAGGGCTCGACATCTAGGGTAAATATTAAACACAACCAGGCCAGATGTCAACATGCTGGTAATTATATTTTTTAATATCTCCAGCCTCTTAATTATCAAAATTATTTAATTCTCTTCCCTTTTGAAAATCACGTTTGTTTATGTTTTTCAGCAGAAAGATTGTTTTGATGTGGTGGATTACTCCAGCTCTCGTCATCTCATTGGACACACGTCAATCCCAGTAGGGTATATCTCCGTGATTAATTCTGCTGAGGAAATACGGTCGGCAAAAGTCGGGGGTCTAGCGTGGTAGGCTGAGATATGAAAAGGGTAGTGATGTTTCAGTCTATCAACTGTAGCCTTGAAGTATCTCGACCCCTAGTTCGTAGGCCCATGCACTGCGCTGTCCATGGTGATGAAAATGTGTGCTGCTCACACGAACATTCCAACACTGACTACAACTACAGTGACAATGAACAGTCAGCTGTTCTAAACAAAAATGTGCGATCGTCTCATCAAGACACGCCGAGGAGACCCCGAGCTGTACGACTGAGTGTTAATGCGCGGGAACGGAAGCGGATGCACGACTTGAATGATGCTCTTGACGACTTGAGGTCCGTGATCCCGCACACGCCCAGCCCCACTGTGAGAAGACTCTCCAAGATCGCGACGCTACTCTTAGCAAAGAATTACATCATGATGCAGGAGCAGGCTATACAAGAGATGAGGAAACTGCTTGGAAATCAAATTGCTACACCTGTTTGGCTAAGGCAACCCCTTCTCCTGCCATTTTCTGGACAATCTCAAGACCTTTTGCCAGCTGTGCTTTGACAGGTGTTGTCAAGCCTCCTATAATATGGCAAATGTGTTTAGGACTACTTTGAGCCTTCATTTGTCTATAGGCCTATGCTGCTAGCCTATAGTCCCAAATATGTATTCACATGTTAAACAATGTAATTAATAATAAGAAGCTGTTCTTTAGTTAACATTAGTATGAGTGTTAGACTACTTGTGTCATGTTATTTCAGAATTTCTACCTTGCTGTGTTTATGTTGTGGTTGTACTAAGAGATCTTTTTTAGGCCTGTATGGTTAATGATTGAAGGGCTGCTTTAACTCTATTTCAATTGGTTCCTGCTCTTGCAGATATGTACAAATATCTCAGGCAGTTTAATAAAGGCCTTTTCCACAAAAAATGTTGCACTGTGTAGAGAAATTTGATATTGCAAATTGTCTATGTTGTTTAAATTAGTTTTTGGAGTCAGTGTCAATTGTTTCATGTTCACAGAAGTGACAAAAGCTTCTAGTGGCATCTACTGGATAAAACAAGGAAATATCTCGTTTCCATCAGTCATCAGTCACCACTTATGCACTTAATACGAAATTTCGGAAATATAATTCAATTTGATCAAATTAGGGGGGGGGACCGGGTACAAAGGAAATATTTGGTTTGTTATTTTAAATTACTCTCCATAGCCACTACACAAAGAGGGTAAAACATGAGAAACCTGCTTTGTCAAATGGTAGGCCTACAGCAAGTAAACAAAACAAATCTGTGTGGTATCTCTTGATATTGAATATAGAAGTAAGTAGAATGTTATTCTACAATAACACAATTCCTCAGAAACGTGTAAAATATTTTATATTACATATAATTGATATGAGACTTTATATACATATAAATATCTGAGACTTTGGACAGTGTATACTTCAAGGCTGCTATTTCAGATACAGATTTCTGGGTTAGGTGTCCCACAAATCATGTTCTCCCAGTCATTTTCTCTTCTTCTTGAAAAAATAAATAAAAAATCTGAAGGTTACACAGTTTAAAAGCCTTCCAAAAACATGTTATTGTGTTTCATTCTTCCAGGCCTTCCTCAAGGCAAGTCGACTTGGCCAACAAGACATGTTGGCATGTTTTAATTGAGTAGCCAATATTAAAGCCCTCTTGAGTTATCTGGGATCCCCAAACTGAAGAGCATCAGAGAAATATGGACTTGTAAATGGACTTCATTTATTTAACACCTGTCTACTTGCAGTCAATTAAAAACTTTAATTTCATGTCTCTCTCTCTCTCTCTCTCTCTCTCTCTCTCTCTCTCTCTCTCTCTCTCTCTCCCTCACACACACACACACACACACACACACACACACACACACACACACATGCTGCCATGGAGAGCACCAACCATCTCCCTGGTAGCAGTTTGAGCTTCAGTGACTCGCTCACAGAACAAAAGGCGTCAAGCTTGAATGGGCATATGGATGTAGTTGTATAACATCATTTTAGTAACAAATATAAATTGCATATCAATTAATAGTATGTTGGATACCTACAACATTAATATTCATGTTTTATTTAAAGACAACAAATATAAACAGTTACTTTTCTTCCTTTCTACAAATATTTGAAAATGCTAGAAATAACATGGGTTCTAGGCATTCTGCGTAAAAATCCATTGGCAATAAAATAAATGAATACAGCAACTTACAAGTCTTTTTTTTGCATTCTGTTTACAGGTTAGACAAAGACAAATACTTTTTAATTTAACCTGTTTACAGGAGAAACACAAATACATCAAAACATATTTTTCAATCACTTTGTTTTGCACCCTTTATCCATATGCTTTAATAGTATCAGGTAAAAAACAAAATCTCATTGGTTGACATGAGTGTAAAATCCACAGCTCTTTCTAATACCTTTTCGTCACAGGATTGTTTTGCGAAAACAAAGGATGATTATAATGAGGATGCAGAAAAAGATGTATTAAAAAGAATATCAATGGAACGATGACTAATACCTTGATCTTCTCTTTTTGTTGTAGGGGCCTAGTGATAATCACTAACCCCCTAGCCCAACCCAACCCAATGGTCCCATTATCAATGTGAGTATTAATCTTCTTATGCATTGAGGTGACAGTTTAATTTACACATGAGAAAATATTACCCTAGACTAGCTTTTAGGCACTGTTGAAATAATGCCGTCTTAAGTATAGCAACTAAACAACTAAGCAGATTGCAAACCGAAAGAAAAGTGTTCAGGCCTAGAGAGTGAGACTGATTAGCATGCCTGAAAATGGTTATTTGTAAACTTGTATGCCTCTGAACCTCCTGATGTAGGCCTAAAAGAAAGTTGTGATGAACGGAGAGGCGACCAGTTTCAGTCTTGTTAGAAAAAAATATTTTTAATCAGACTAGCTTTCGTATGGTTAACTCAAGCCATTTATAAGTAAAGGAACTGATTTAAAAATATATATATAAATCAGATTAATCCTGATTGACATGCATCCACTTTCCTAATCTGCATTATGCTAAATTCAGCTATGAATGGTTAGGCTAACAAGTCAAAATACTGTGGACATTGTTGACATTGTCCAAAACTCTCCTTCCAAGTCAAGTTTAATTTCGGTCCCCTGACATTTTTCATTTTGACATGGATTACCCAGCAGTTAGGCCTACTTGATATTTGGGGAATCAGTGGAGAGAATAGGTGTGAATTGCACCTATTTAGTGTCAAGGACTTACCATGGCAAAATAAGAATACAACCTGAGTTGCGATTAGTAGACAGTAGGCTACTACTTAAGCTACTGCATTAAACTATTTTCCTCTGTTACATCAACATCATGTCCTTCATGTCGGTCTGATTTTTACCTGCAGTTTGGCCTAATTAATAGCCTAGTAGGCCTAGGCCTAGGCCAAAAACATGCACTTGATTTATTTTGTGAATTCCCAGAATAATCCTATTTCAGGGAATAATTAACATAAATATATAAAGGACAATTAACCCATTTCATTATTGGTTCGACAATTGGCTGTAGCTAGCTGTACACAACAGTGGTTGTCGACTAGTTAGCCTACAGCCACTGATCTATTTTTTTCAGATCAGTGTGCGCAGCTAAGAAGACCCGTCTGAACATGGGCCTCGTGAACATGGCCATCAGTTTTACCACAGCAACGATGATGTCACTAAACTGACCAATCACTGAGCCCGACTGAAATCTCAGACAGACGCCTAGTCATCGCGCGATCTCGACAGTGGCCCGAATTCTTTGCTGCTTCCAAGAATTAATAAAATCAGGTATGGTTTAAATGTTACACGCTCCAGTTTATTCCTGAAATGTAACGATAAGATGTAGTAATTGGTAATCTATTACATGCATTGAGTCAAGTCTTTTTATTAACGTCCGTATTAGTTAAATCTTATTTGTGCAGCTCATAAAGAGCAACTACAGGCTCGAATGTTTTGCTGTGTAGCCCCACAGGCCTCAAATAACGTTAGCTGGCACCTAAAGGGTAGCAGACTTCGGCTTGTCGTAATTTAAATCAAAAGGCGCCGAAATGTAGAGAATGTAAAAATAAGCACTTATGTTCTTAATGAAGGTCAGCTACACTTTGTTTTACATAAATAAGTCATGTGCATAGCAGCGCAACAAGATTAGCCGGGTAAACTTGCTTCTCCATTGGCAGTTGGGATAGACCGTAACGTCAGCTACTCGGCTAACTGTAACGTTGTTAACTACCTCATTTACATTACAATCATGATTGCCTATCACGATCGATCGTCTTTACTAGAAAGATGTCATTGGGTCAGCGTCCAGCATCCTCCGTCCAAGTCAACTTTGTTGTCGTTAAGTAGAATGCCGCACAGGCGATAGATAGCCTACCTATGCCATGGTTCTCTCTGAGAGTCTGTTGTTGTGCATCATGGAGCAGGTGCTTTAAAGGTTACCATATAATGCTACTTCTTTTTTTAGTTTCTTCATGATGAGTTACGCCGAAAAGCCAGAGGATATTTCAAAAGACGAGTGGATGGACAAATTGAACAACGTGCACATCCAGCGAGCCGATATGAACCGGCTGATCATGAACTACTTGGTTACAGGTGCGTCATCTCTCCCAAATGAAATTCTGTCGTCATACTGTGGTCACTTTTTCTTAACCCTATAGTCTAGTCAAATGTATAAACATAACTTTAAAGCATGTAGGTATTACATTCTCATTGTTGTTTAACCTGAAGTGGTGAATGTGATGTGATTACTATGCATTTTGTGAAGGTCTTTGAGGGAATATGAAAATACAGAAGACCCCAGAGCTCTTGTATATTAGGTGTATCCACAGAACTATTTTTTTATGTCTATCTGCAGAAGGTTTTAAAGAGGCTGCAGAGAAATTCCGTATGGAGTCGGGCATTGAGCCAAGTGTGGATCTCGACTCCTTGGATGAACGGATAAAGATCCGTGAAATGATTCTAAAAGGTCAGATCCAGGAAGCTATCGCTCTCATCAATAGCCTTCATCCAGAACTCCTGGACACCAACCGGTACCTGTACTTTCATTTGCAGGTAAGAATGTTTCCCAAAGTATACAAGGAATACATTTATATCTACATTTATATCTCCCATCTATCCTTGTCGTCGTCCTTGCCTCTTTTTTTCATTTTCTTTCCACATCTGACTTATGTCTTGGTCTCCCCTATTCATTGTCTCCCATACAAATAACCCTACCTCTCCTGTGTGCATCATCTGCACATCTTCTGTTCCTTGACTCTGTAGCAACAGCACCTGATCGAGCTGATCCGGCTGCGAGAGACAGAGGCTGCACTGGAGTTTGCCCAGACCCAGCTGGCAGAGCAGGGAGAGGAGAGCCGTGAATGTCTGACTGAGATGGAGCGCACACTAGCCCTGCTGGCGTTTGACAACCCAGAGGAATCACCCTTTGGAGATCTCCTCAACATGATGCAGCGGCAAAAGGTGAAAGACTGACTAACTGGTTGATATGATGTAGATGCTTTTGGGGGTGAAGTCTGTCTACTGGCTATACTCATATACATTGTTTGGCCAATTGCCTAAAAATTTGTATTGACAACAATCACCAGCATTTATCATCACCATCACCATTAAGGGTATCCCTGGATCTGTTTTTAGAGGTGTGTCATGTTAGGAAGGCCTGGTTAGAAGTTGTAGAGCTTGTTGGTAACGTTTTATATTAAAGCCTGTGAACTGATGAGAAAGGAATAGGTATGAGCAAAGTAATGAAATACAAATCTATGTGTCATATTGTCATAATTACAAAAAATTTTTTTACATAAAAGTTAAAAGTAGTTGGGGAATTTGAGTGATTACTCTGCACTGTACTGTCATTACTACATTACTACCTTACAATAGCTTAAGTGTGATTAGATAGCCAAGCGGTGTAGGAGAAGGAGATTTTAGGCAGAGGCCAAGGGTGCCATTTATTTACAACATGGAAGAAAAATATTACAATAGTAATCAGAAGTCCATATTCCAACGCACTCAACGTGAAATGAAAGTTAGAAAACAAACACAAAACAAGGACGGAATACGTAATGGTTTTAAGCCATTCAACACAAGGCCTATACAAAAGCGACCAAAAAACAGCAAGGCTTACACCTGCCTCCTTACCTTGATAGCTATACAAACCTGAAAGACTCCCTAAATTACATACAAGCCGGCATTTAGACAGCAAAACAGTTAATTTCTTTCACTGATACCAGTTAAGTCAAAACTAGGCAACCTACCGAAAACCTGCACACCATCCCTACTAGGCAAACATTATGTATACACAAAGGATGACAAACAATATTGATTTCCCATAAACATACGTTAACACAATATTAAGACAACATCCTCACACTCAAAGGTACATGCTACAACAAAGCACACAGCCATACAGACATTGTACAGCATTTACATAACTCAAATCAGTAATGAGGATAATTATATCTAGTTTGATGTGATTCTCACCTACCCTGGACTTATTTTGTAATTGTAGCAATATTACACATTGTTGATAATGATGGTTGATACTTTATGAACAGACGGACTGTCATCCCATCATCGCATTTAATGCTGGTTTTGTTCTATTATGACTACCATGGCGTTTTTTCCCCCGAAATGAATCATCATTTTAAGAGATTAGATTTCCATCGTACAAAGGTGGCAAGGGACCAGCTTTGATTTCCCCTCAAAGACCTGTAATGATTAAGATCGCCTCATTTGCTGTGTTGATGCGTATAAAATGCGTAATATTAAATAACACCCCTTTCCATAGGTATGGAGTGAGGTGAACCAAGCAGTACTGGATTATGAAAACAGAGAATCGACACCAAAACTGGCAAAGCTGCTGAAGTTGCTGCTGTGGGCGCAGAATGAACTGGATCAGAAGAAAGTGAGATACCCCAAAATGACAGACCTCAGCAAGGGCACAATTGAAGATCCCAAGTAGAATGAAAAACAAAATGGACAACTACACTCATTTCTCTTTTTATTTATGAACAGTCATGGACTGGACTATATATTATATATTATAAGACCGTATGTATAAATATATATACACTTGATGCTTTTGAGAGAATTTACATAATCAAAGGTACAAACTGTATATGGTTCTATTTCAAAATTAATTATCACTACAGAAGTAATGCTATAACATATGCACAGTGTCAGAGGCTTTTTAATTGTCACTACTGGGTTAACACCATTTACCACCATTTGTTTCTGCATCACATTCTGTTTTTGTTTCTTTTTCTTTTTTCTTTTTTCTTTTTTTTTTTTTTTTTTACAGATTTTAAGCCACTGATTTGCATTGAGTGTGCAGGGGGGTCATTTGTACATACAGTGTGAGCTTATATGCCTAAATTAGGCTTTGTAATGGACAGCAAGGTAAATTTACCTATGTTTTCTTTTTTTAAGTTTGGTCCATTGCTTTAATGATTGTTTTGTATTTTAAAGAAAAATCATCTGTGAACTGATAGGGTGGAGTTTGCTTGGACGTTCTTGCTTGTGTGAGGCAGCTGAACTGATCACCATGTCTGACTTCATATTCACTTCAGTGAATGGGATTGGTAGTCAGAGATATTATTTGGACTGTCTCTCTCTATTGGTATGATTGATTCCCCCCCACTGCTTTTTTCATCTCTGAGTAGGGAGGACGCTGTCGTGTGAATTTACAGTGTGTGGTTGTTTTAAGCTATCTGGAAGTACAGTAGTGAAAGGTAAAAGCTTTTCATATACAGTCATGTCAATCCCAGGTTTCCTAGTCATGTATGTGATGATTTGCCTTGTAAATACCTTGTAATGCCTTGTAAATGCTTCAAATTGACTTTTTTCACCTTTAAACCAGCTGCTATGTTTTCTTTTTTCTTTTGGTGTCATATTTGCTGCCATTGCATTGTAGGAATGTGTTCATGCATTCACACATAAACCACAAAAGTATAGTCCCTATTTTGAAAGTTTTTTTGAGGAAAATATTTACAAATAAAGGCTAATAAAACCATGCAAACTAATGTCCTTCTGATCCCGTGATCTTTTGTTTACATTATTGCCCTGGGTGAAAAACGTTTGCTCAGTTTTTATAGGGCGGTACAAGAACATCAGAGAGCGTTTCTGCAGGGTCTTATATAGAGATAGAGATAACAACTAAATCCAGTGTGATTCTCAGAACTGCTATAAAATGTCTGTATTATCTCAGTACCTGTGGTAAGCAACTGCATCACCCAGATTTGCTAGTAGGTTCTGTGCCTGTTTGTGTACCTTCCATTACCCATTAATTCTAGAACCACTGTGAGCTCTGGAGTGCCTCCGAAGCCCGTCCATTGTTTTTCAGTCTGCCACATGCTTTGATTACAATTAAAAACACAAAAACATCTTTTCACTGGATTATAGGTACATCTGAACAGTTCATTACATTGACCACTAGATGGCATTCTTCAGGCATGTTTAAATAAAGCAGGGATTCAGATGGATTATGTTTTTTTAACTTATAGACAAATTTTATCATTCCATAAATCAGAAAATACAGAGAGTTGTAAATATACAAAAGATTTCACAACATTGGTGAATGCAAAATCTTGAAAATGGGGTAAATGAACATAATTTCGATTTGATATGGTTTGATAATTTTATATGTACCCAGAGGCAGAGTTGGTGTGCAGTCAAATGAGGTGGCATTCTCAACACACAACATAGGCACAAAAAGTGCACCAATAGATCCCATTGAATGTCATGAAAGAGAAAAGTAAGTAAAAAAATAAATAACAAAATGAATATACTGTAAATAATGCTAATGATGAAAACAGATGATAAACTTTGGTCTTAGTTTGGTCTGTTTTATTCATTTATCTAATGGCGATGGGAACAATGCTTTTTGTGAATGAAAATGGAGCCACCTATCCACAGCAACTAGTGTACTGTATAGAGTCTCAGGCTTAAGTTGTGGCTCACCAATGACCCTGCTCAACCACCTTACTTGATTGACAGAGTCCTTGTTTTTAAAAGACAGATTGCTAAACCAACACAGGTATCCTAAATCCAGGTATGGAGTCGGCAGGGTTCGATCTATCTGTAAATCGGAACGATTTCCTCAGACAGTAGAAACGATGGTTGACAGCTTCTCAGTTTGCCTCAAATGTGAGCTGGTTGTCAATAATGGTGTCAAGGTATTTAGCATCTATCCATTGTCTCCACTTTCTGACCTTTTATGCCTAGATATCTGCCTGGGGGTGTTTTCTGAAGTCAGTCCTCATTTCTTTAGTTGAAGTAATATTCATCTGCAATTATAACTTGTTACACCAGTCTGTGAACTCAACAGCTATAGGCCCATGGTTTGCTTGTGTCGTCAGCATAGTTTGGAATAGACTTAAGTGCGATGTTGCTGCAGTAATTATTTGTATAAAATGAACAACAGAAGAGACAATATGCACCCCTGCAGGCCTGGTAAGGTCTGTCCATAAAACATAAAGTCAATAAATAAGAGCCGAACATGTATGACCCTTCCATTTATAAATCATGTCAGAGAGAGTATAGCTGTAGCATCCTCAACTCCCCTGTGTGTCCTGTAGGCAAACCTCAGGGCATCCATGTCAGGCCATTTCAACATTTTTTCACAAATATTTGAAGGGTTTCTTTTTGACAGAGCGATTTCAGAGCAATTGGTCTCAGAGCAATTTCAGAGTGATTGGTCTAGTCATTCAACACTTTATAGAACATTGGATTTGGGAATCGGGACTACATCCATGCAGCATCCTTTCAGCATTTAGGCATTTATGCTGTGTTTGCAGAGACTTGTTGAATATGTGATATGTATCATCAGGTCCTAGGTTCTTATTTGATGTTATGCACATGAAAGCCTTCAGAATATTGTCTGTCTTATCTGAAAATAGTCTTCGTCCATTAATTTATGTCTAAACTCCTGTATTTTTCTATTCAAGTCTGCAAAGTCATAATCTGAAAGCCCTCTAAAGTGGCAGTGTTGCCATTGTTTGTGTCAGACATATTGATAATACCTGCATAACTGAACCCGCCTTGTTTGCAGCCATGCTATTTAGTTAATCCCTATAATTCTTTTAGCGGTTAATATTTAAATTTATAAAAACAATTCAATGAAACCCACTGTTGCTAACCACATGCCAAACGAACTCAGAAGTGCCCATTACTGTCTAAGGTCTAAGTAGCATTTAAGCAATGCATGGCATTTACATGTATGTTTTAACTGTGTGTGTGTGTGCGTGTGTGTGTTTGTGTTTGTGTGGGTGGGTGAGTGTGGGTGTGTGTGATTGACGATGTGTACTGTATGTGGGCAAGAGGTACTAAGAGCTTGTAAGAATTTCTTCAAGGTGGAGAGAAATTCTGGAAGATCAAACTCTTCTGAGGAGAGTGTGTCAACGTTCCCGCAGCCTTAAATTCCCTAATCGCAACCCTAACCCTAAGAAATGCGGGAACATGGGGCAGTGCATGGGAACATAGGGCAGTGGGAACATAGGGCTGACCCCCTTCTGGGAAATATTGTACCTCTTCCCCTAGAAATTGCAACTACCTACAATTTACAGTACTGTTTATCTGACCACTTAAAGGATAGCTCCGGAGTGAATTCAAGCATAGTCCTGTTGAACGAGCCTGCTAAATGAACTAGTTAACGAGTGGAACAAAATAATTTGGAATAGCATAGACCGAGCACGCACGCAGAAGCGAACAAGCACTTTACACTGAATCAATGGAAACTGATTATTCAAAATCGAAAGTAAGATCTGAGGTACCGTTGACTCAATGTAAAGTGCTTCATGTTCACGTTCGGTCTGTGCTATTCCAAATTATTTTGTTCCACTTGTTAACTAGTGCATTTAGTATGCTCGTTCAACAGGGCTATGCTTGAATTGACTCCGGAGCTCTCCTTTAAAAAATACTACACTTGCTTAGTGTAAGATGTAAACAGCAGGATACACACACACACACACACGTAAATTCTCTTTTACTTTCTCTTTCTTTTTCTCACCCTCTCTCGCTCTCTCTTTCACAAGCCAATGACATTTGATATAGGCCTAACTGGCAATGACATTTGATATAACTCTTTTATTTTAGTGACGATGAGCTAATTAAAAACTGAGACATCATATATCTTCTGTCAAACTCACCCTCCTTAAACAAACAAATGCCTTTGATACACCACAGCTCCTTTCATACCCACCCCCATTGCCCATATCAATGCAGGACAGGTTTCCTCACCTGTTGGGTGGGGCCATTCTAATCTGACCACCTGCATCAGTTTTCACACCTTTTCGTAGGCCTATTCAGACTTCAGGCTTTACCATGGTTTTTAGCAAACTGAACCAGCCTGACTATGTCCTCCTCACTCTTAATGGTGGCCATGTCTGTATACCTTCCGGTTAATTTGTTCTGACACAAACTGCTACGGACAAGGACTTTTTTTGCTCACGATGGCTTCAAACATTTTTTACTAACAGTTTATAATAGTATTATCACACAAAGCATATAAGTACACCTTGCTCCAATTGCTCCAAAGTAATATATCTTGTCATTAGGTTTTAAATGCCACTGTCAGTACATCTTAATGGTAAAATTCATGCTGAACTATTGTTTTTTTGTTTGTTCTGTTTTTCATAGGGTATGATAATGTGAAATACCACCAAATGGGATTAGTACATAATTAATATAGATCCCGGTCCATTATAGATGCTGGAGCTTGGCAAAACAATCAGATTTTCTTGCTTTTTGTTTTTTAAGATCAGTTTTTGTGGTTTCCTTATGTTGAGTTGTTTGTTGGTGTTGCAGAAAGATTAAGATCTATGTTGTTCCCAAAACGTGTGCCTGTGTAGAACTAGTTGAACACAATCTGTAACCTTCCTACTTAAAATGAAATGCAAAACATTTTTATATACAAAAGATGGGGAAGTCCTCTTCTTCTTCTTCTTCTTCTTCTTCTTAAACTGTTGTCTGTTGTGACTTTAAGTGCCTCAAAGCAAACTAGACCTTGACCAGTGACCACATGAGACCTTGACATTGCACCTACAAACTGATCTGATCTGCTACTGTACAGTATATACCTCAGTCTGTCTACTTCCTGTAATCTCCACTTCCCTGAGGTGGAATGAGGATGTTGCTCAAAATGCCTCTGTGCATTGTTAAGACCTACAACGGTTGTAGCACAACCAATCAGACAAAAGCTTCTGATGATGTTTGCAGATAAATGTGATGGAGACAGACGTGATTCATCATGACTTAATGCAAAACCCACATTCAGCCTGCCTCCATCGTGTCTGAAATAGAAGCGAGTTTAGCAAGACAAGACAGACGTTTCAGCTTAAGCCTTCTTCAATGTTTAGGTCGAAACATCTGTCTTGTCATGCTAAACCCGTTAAAATAAAGTAGGAATTTGAGAGTGCGGCTTTCCTACATCAAATGTTCTACAAATGTTCGCTTGCACCTGTAGACTCTGAGAAAACTACAGTATCTGGAGTTGAGCACACTTTTTTGAAAAAGACTGAAATAAAAGCAATACAAGGTTCCCTCACTCAGGCAAACGAAAAGAAGAGTGCAGATAGGTCTAGTGGCCATACCAAACTGCACAGCAGATCAGTAAGATGTGAGAACTGGGCTAATTTAACCCCACAACCTGCCCATGTCTACGTGATCAGTGTATGTAGACTTGTGATTGGTAAAGTTTTACAGTATCTCAGGCCAGTTGCCTATGGTGCAAATACTGTACAGAATGTAGAACTACTGGGCCCAGGTCTCACTGAGATCCCTATGTCACATGTGACACATCAGGTGATCTTTTTGACATCTTAATGGCCTATGGACTGATTGGTGGGTCTGCACCCACCTACTGTACTTAAGGGATAATGTTATATCTGCCACTAAAAACAGCATTCATTTATCCCATTACTGGTTCTCATTAGGACTCTAGGAAACCCCTCAGAAAATATCACGCTGGTTTTCCCAGGCTGTCTCTTTAAATTTGGCCTGGTGTGCATTGGTTCTAAGCTGTCTAGAAAATATTGACATAGTCATGCCAAATGGCAACATAGGGCTTATCAGGAAACTCATCCTTTACACCCCTTTATTTGCATGAATGACGCCTACAAGTAGGCCAAATTAGGTTGTCCTACAAACACCTATTCATCACAAGGCAAAGGCGGAGTTCCGACTTTCAAGCTTGTCCACATAGTTTGAGTTGATGGGCCTGCTTGAACGTGCATGAGATTAGTCGACCCCTCCCGCTGTAGCGGGGCAGAAGCGTTGCCATGCTGTCCTTGCAAGCAAGCCAGAGGAATGGTAGCATTGTAGATGTCAACGCAGCAGGACAGGGTAAAACATTCAAAACTCAGCCATGGCCCAGGTAAGAACTGTGGAATGAGTGACCTGCATGACTGTGCTGTCTAAACATACTTGTGTGTAATGGTAACTTTCCATGTTTACCCCAGATTGCAGGAGAGAATGTCTGACTTGACATGAAAACAAGAGTAGGCCTAGATACAAATAGTGAAATTGTGAAGTTAACTTTTATCACATAAAGGAATCTCTGGTTATATATTGTCATGAACTGTGCCTAGCTGGCTCTGGACTCAAAACTCCCAGAATGCCAATTTTTTTAATGTAATAAATCCGCACCTCATGCCTATGTGTCTGCTGCGATTGTATGTATGTGTAGTGACCGCAGCCATGTGTGTGTGTATCCCACTTGTTTGGTGAGGTGTTGTGTTAAGGAATAAGGGCTAGGGTTTGAGCCGGACATAGTGACTGTTTATTTGTTGTTTACAATAAACCACAGAAACTTTTGCCTTCAAATTTAGTGATTTACAATTTAGTCAATTTATCCTGCTTAGCTAACTGAGTGTGGTTATACAATGCTATTATAAAAGTATCTATAATGGTCAATGGTTATAATTCTTTTAACAAAATGCATGTTTCATTTGTGACTGTCTTTCTCAACTCCACTGTAGCATAACTACGCCTATTGGATTTTAGTTTGGTAAAATAGTTAATAGTTAATAACTCATAATCAAACTACCTGGTAGTAATAATAAAAAGCAAAGATACTGTTACTTCTGGTCAACCCCAATGCAGCTTTATTACCTTGGTGTGATACTCATGACTGGAAGAACTGGTCTTGCAGCATTTTGAATGGATGGTTGATTAGCATCTGGTAGTTAGAACAACCTTACTGACAGATCAGGGGATACCCTCTCCCCTTTCAAGAAAATATTTTAACTAATATCTATATTTATGAAATATTCTAGATCTCTGGCTCGAACATGGACCACAATGCTTCTCCTCATCACTTGTTTGCTGTACTGCGCCAGGATGGCCATGCCGGTGTGTGCGGTGGCCATGGCCACAGAGTTCAAGTGGAGCAAGACAGAGACTGGAGTCGTTATGAGTGGGTTCTTCTGGGGATACTGCTTCACTCAGATCCTAGGAGGCTATGCCAGTGACAGGTAGGTTCACACCCCTGGTTTACATACCTAATAAATGACGGGGAAGGACAAATGTTGATTCTGTGCCCTCTGATTCTCTTTGTTGATTCCGACAGTGTAACATACTCTTTGAAGTAAGATAAACATCAACAATGTTCTGCATCAAATGTAAAATGACTGTTTTAGTTTTAGTATTTGTTACTGTGTGCATCACGTTTGGCCACATATTGATGTTTACATACCTGACACATACCTTTTGCAGGGTTGGTGGTGAGAGAATTCTTCTCATGTCCACTGTCGCTTGGGGATCCATGACAGCTGTTACACCAGTTTTAGTGCACCTAAATGTCAGCCCTCTGATCACAATGACAACAGCCAGATTCTTCATGGGACTTTTTCAAGGTAAAGGAATTGATGTAACCAGTGGTTAAAGTGGGATTTGGCAGGAGGGGGAACTCTCATATTTTGTGTAAGCATAAACAAAGAAAAATGTATAGAAAAAGAATGGGATGATATTGTTCATTTATCTGAGGTGCCGGAATTGCATACCCCCACGTTCCCCCCCACTTTAACCCCTGGATGTAACATAAAAGAGAAGAAATTACAGTGACGTAAAAACCAAAACATGGAAATGGAAAAAGTATCTTGTTTTGTTTTCATAAGATTAATAATATATCAGGGTATAAAGTTCTTTAGCACATTCCCTGACTTCAGATGAGCTTCAGATTGTTTAAGATTTGAAAATAGGTCCATATAATGGTCCATATTTAAAGCCCTATGATATTCAGTACAAATGTATGAACTTGGCACAGGTGTTCACTACCCATGTCTGGCCAGTGTGTGTGCCCAGCGAGTGGAAGAGGGAGAGAGAGGATTCGTGATGAGTGTTATTGGCTGTGGTTGCCATCTGGGGTGAGACGATACATTTCACACACACACACACACACACACACACACACACACACACACACACACACACACACACACACACACACACACACACACACACTAAGATGTATTAACTCTTTTTCATGGTTGTTTGACAAACTGTATATGCCTACATAGCTACCTCATTTTTGATGAAACATTTGAAAATGTCTGTAAAATCTGTTCTTGAGCGCTTGAAATCATCACCACCAAAATTCACTGTCATCTTGTGATGCGACACTGTCGGCTTTACATTGGAATCCCAGAAAAAGTGCTGAAAAACTGGTCGTTATTACTGGTTTGACTTCTTGCCATCAATGGTGTAGAGGGGAAAGGGCTTCTGAACCTTCTGATTTTCAAAAGTTAATTTAGGCCCCTCCACTCTGTGTTATGAAAATAAGGCCTTTGACAAGCCACCATTTTCTCTGTAGTCTCTGTGGCAAAGCCTCACAGAATGCTGTTCAAACACCATACCTGTCCACTATACATTTTAAACTATTTATCAGTCCTACTGAAATAATAACTATACGAAGTTGTTATTGCTAATAATATCAGTTCCTGTATGGTATTTTAGCTAAAGATAATTGTCATGTTAATTGGGTGGCATCTTGCACTAATGGGTGAGGTCATGTGACATTTTCGAATCACCTATATCACTTGTCAGTGGCTTGTGAATGTTGAGAATCAGATGAAACCAAATGCAAAATATGTTGTATACTAAATAAATTCAGAAAAATTCAGTGTGCAGTGATTTTTACATTTTTGAATTTCACTAGCAAGCTGCATCAGCACCTGGGACTGACACTAAGGACTAATTATCTTGCTCTCTGACTTTCTCTGTGTTGTCAGGGTGCTGTCTGTGGGTGGAGTAGGTTCTGTGATTCTAGAACTGTACAGCTGGGAGCCAGTGTTCACAATAGTTGGCTTCTTCGCTGGTGTGTGGGCCTTTAGTGTCTGGAAATGCCTTCTGAAAGGTAGAATTTAACTACTGTTCCAGTATAGGTGTATGTATATACTTATTGATTACACAAAATGCAGTTAAGGGTTCAATTATGTTTGTGTTTATAAGTTTCAGCTCCACCTGAATTGCCAGAAGTTTCATGTAACCATGAGCCCACAGTCAGCCACCAGAAATCTGTATCTTTTTGGCTAAACATTTGCATGGAGCCAGCTGTATTGTAAGTAAAATATTACACATTGTGCTTTATTTTATGTTAAAATATTTATTTTTGTACATTTTGTACATTCTTTTTGTTTGCTTGAGTTTGCATGTCGGTCCATCTATCCATAGCATGCCTACACCCAGTTAGTTAATTAGTTTCTCCTTCTTTGATCCCCAACCAGGTCCATGGTTTTTGCACATCTGTGCTTCAGTAGTAGCTATTACACACTTCTCTCATGGCTCCCAACCTTCTTCAAAGAAACCTACCCTCATGCCAAGGTTAGTCGGTTTTGGAAGCTTGCATGCCATTTTTACTGTAAGCCATATAGAATTGATAATGAGAAAATGAAATAACACAGTTTTTTTCACTAAAGATCATGTTGAATGTTTGATGTAAATCTATTTCAATGCCTTGTGTTTTTTGCCGCAGGGCTGGGTGTTTAACGTAGTTCCCTGGTTTGTGGCCATGGTCTCATCTCTGATTGGGGGCAGTCTGTCAAGTCACCTCATCAAAAATGGTACATGCTCCTATTCCACAATGTCCTTCAAATATCTACATAATATTCAAATACTTATAATACTGTAGTTATATGACTTCATTATATAACCATTTTCATTTCATAGGATACACAACCATTAATGTCAGGAAAATAATGCAGGTATGTAGTCTATAAGGCAAAATGTTACTTTGTTTAAATGATTTATGTCTGTTGTTATAAAATCATATTGGCAAGTCAGATGAACCACAAACGAGTTGAAATGATAAGCCCCAAATGTTTGTGATATTTTTTTTTCAATTGATATGAGAATAATATAATCAGTCAATAAATATCCTACAAACTGAAAAATAAAATAGGATAGTAAAAGGATTTGCAAGCTGTGGCTTGTCTACTTTTCATAATTAACTTGCAGCATGCATTCCTTTGGAAACCATTTCAAATACCTTTTGTTCTGTGTTCAAACAAGTTACTTGCTGTCTCCAAAAATGTCTATACGTACTACTCATATACTGATCTTACTGATATACTGAGCAGTGTGTGATTGCACAGGAAAAATAGCACAGGAGTGATACGGGGCTCAATTGCTGTAACTTACATATCACCTGCAGTCCATTACTGTTAATAATGAGGTACTGGCCCTGTGGTTAATACAGTAGAGCTCTTCTGCTGCTTGCATGTCATTTTGCATACTGGTGTATGAGGCTCAATAAACTTTGAGCCAGTCAGGTAGAGCACCTGTAGTTAAGTCATTTATTGGGGAGGCAGTAGTGTGTGCTGTACTGACTGTGTAGTAGGTCACATACAGTATGTCGCATAGCAGTATGCCATTTTGGAAACAGCAACCGTTAAGCTACTATACATACAGTAGTTGCTCAGAGTTTTTGTCTAATGAATGCTGGCAGTTTTATGGCTTGTGTTTGTGTGTCTGCATGTGTTTGGCGTGTGTGTGTGTGTGTGTGTGTGTGTGTGTGTGTGTGTGTGTGTGTGTGTGTGTGTGTGTGTGTGTACTCCATGCGAGTAGATGCAGCTGGATAGATGCATGTTTGTGTTCACATTCATGTGGTCTTATAGCATACAGTAATGTGTTGTTTGATGCTTAATGTTTGTTTCCTGGGGCCTTTTCAGTTTTGTTCCATGGGGATAAGCAGCGTGTTTCTGCTGATTCTGTGCAGAGACCCATCCTTCACTTCAGCTGTTGTGCTTGTCTCAGCAGCCATTGGCCTAGGCACTTTCAACAGCAGGCAAGAAATATTTTTTTGTAATATTTTAGTGTTGTGACGTACTATATGTGTAGATAAATATTAGTTATCATAAGTACAGCGCACTAGAAAGAATAGTTAAGAATGAAATGTGCTTCTAAAACATTCAAAAAATACTATACGTTTGAACAAAACACTCATGTCAAACATATTTTATATGATGAGGAATGCTATTCTTCAATAACTATCTCCATTATTTGCACAGTACCGTTTGTCATTTAACCTTTGATTTGATTGCTTGATATGGTTTTGATAGTGGTCAATAATATAGAGTGCACACACTTGGAGGTGCTGCCAGGCGAGGTTAACTTTATACAGAATTTAGCTCACACTCATGTCTTACTTTTCTTTAGTTTATTTTCACCAATGTTTCGGCCGTGGCCTTTGTCAAGGTTTCAATCAATATGGTTTTGAATCATGTACTGTAACTCTTTGGTGTATCTCAAACTGCTTCATGTTGATTGTGTGTGTGTGTGTGTTTATGGACTTTTACAGCGGAGTGACTGTGAATGTGCATGACCTGGCTCCCACCTGCGCTGGAGCATTGTTTGGTGAGTTTTCCACTTTTTAAAGATATTTTGGTAACACTTTACTTGTCGGGTGAGTACATAACACATTCATTGCAGCTTTCATAAAATGCTCACTAAGCATTCATGACGGATTCATAAGACATGACTCCACCTTCATACCCAGCCCTTCATAAATGTGGAAGATAGAATGCCGATAACCTATCAAAATAAAAGTCCAGTGGTCTCAAAGCAGCACTGCCATTTATGTTTATCACCCGATCAAGTCACATCTGAATATTTCATGAATATTTTAGGAAGTCCACTTTAAATGTCACTTTACTATACAGGTTGCAAAGTATTCATAATCATGTCTTATGAATCCGTCATGAATGTTTAGTGAGCATTTTATGAAAGCTGCTATGAATGTGTTATATACTCACCCGTAAAGTAAAGTGTTACCGATATTTTTTAGGGCTTTTTGCCTTTAATTTGATAGGACAGTAGAGAGTGTGACAGGAAATGAGTGGGAGAGAGAGAAGGGTTGGGATCGGGAAATGACCACGGGTTGGAATCGAACTCGGGTCCCCGGATTTGTGGTATGACACACTAGCCCGCTGAGCTATGCCACCCCCAGTTATCCACTTTTTAAGTTACACACAGCTTTGCCTCTTTCACTGAAGGTGTGAACGTGTTTTGTTTTTGTGACTAGTTTATACCAAGGGTTTGAAAAGAGATTTGATATTTTAGGAACAAAAGGTCACCTGAAGTCATCGCTGAATAAACCATTATAATTAACCAGTTCTGAAACTATATTTATTTGTCCAAAGCAGTTGGAGAACATGAATTTTAGTTTAGTAAACCAAAACCAGAAATATTGATTGAGAAGTTCTTTTCTTCTTTTTTTTTCTGTAACAAACAAATTAAGGGAAAAAATGTTTCAAGTGGTGGTTTATGCTTTTGACTCAGCAGTTTATTTTGTGTTACTTATTGTTAGGCCTACTTGAAAGAGTTGTGTTGTATACACTTCATGTTTATATTTGTTTTCACAGGTCTCATGAACACTTGTGGTGCTTTCTCAGGTAAGACTTAACGCAGATTCAAAGATATAACTGATTGTAGATCACAGGTCACAGTACATTAATGTTGTTAATTCAAACATTAGTTGGTTGAAGACCGTCAGAACTGTCTGTTGTTTAGGCATTTTCATAGCTAATTTAAGTTATGGCACTTGTGTAGATGTAGATTTACTGAGTATCTGTATCCTATATTAGGAATCAAATAATGACCCATTAATTTGTCTCACTTGTCTGTTTAGGTCTACTGCTGGTGTACTTCACCGGATACATTATAGAAGTCACTCAATCCTGGGCTAACATGTTTTCCATTCTGACTCTGGTCAATGTGATGGGTCTGTCAATGTTCCTGATGTTTGGAGACGCTCGCCGTTTGGACTTATAGGATGTCAAGCCTAGCAAGATGCTAATATGGACTTATGGCTGGACTGGCATTTACAGAGGGAGGAATCCCAACCTGCGCCTACAATGAAGGTCATTACAGAGTAAATGTTTGTTATTGTAAAGAGATGTAATTAAGACAGGTGCATTACAGAAAGGCATACATATTAATTTATTTGTGCCATTATGGACGTCAGTGTCGAGCACTGTTCAAGATATTTATATAAATGTGGTGTACAATAAGCTTACTGGTTAGCCAAGTTCATGTCTGCTATTTCTTCTTTTGACAGATGAGGGCAGTAAATGCTCTATTTTTATATTTTATTGACTGATGCATGTGGAGCATAAAGAGATGTCCTTTTCAGAAAGGATTTTATTTATTGTGTATCAGGCCTATTATTTACCGCCTGTGTGTGTGTGTGTGTGTGTGTGTGTGTGTGTGTGTGTGTGTGTGTGTGTGTGTGTGTGTGTGTGTGTGTGTGTGTGTGTGTGCGTGCTTCATAAATTATTATTTTGTAGCCGTAAAAATGTCAGAAATGCAGAAGTGAATGACAGTTATTACACAGTGCACGTTTTTCATTCAGTATTTTAGAATTTAAGTATAGCTGATTGGATGGAGCACCTACCACTCATGCATATCTAAAATAGGGGTCTCCAATAGGTAGCTCACAATCTACCTGCCCAGGATCTATGTAACTCTCCAAAGGCTCAAAGGAAATTGAAATACATCTCTTAAGATAGTGAATATACAATATAATGTAGGTTATATATGGGCAATTCTGCGTAATAGTCAACCTCACCTTAGAAATAAAAGTCTCGTCTACAAGTATTTCAGTAAACTTGCAATACAAAAAATGATTGTGTCAATGTAAATAATCAGTTGAGCAAGTTTTGAAAGGATATCTACAGTATCTTTTTACCGGTATAACCATTTTTGCCCTATTCACTCATAATGTAAGCCTATAGAGGGGCTTATAATGGGCATAAAGTGGGTGACATGACGTCCATAACGTCACGTCCATAATGCCGGTTTTCCCCAAATAACCCCAATCAAAACCAACTTATTAACATTTACATTTAAATTAAGTCTTTTTCTGTGTTCACTGAGGTGTCATGTTTGGTATGAATGGAATAATATTTAGGTTTCTCTGTAAACTTCACAGACCTCATAGTTAAACTGTAATCTCCCATAAAAGCTTGTCCATTTCTTGTCACGTCCATAACACAAATTGAAAAGCTTGTATTCTTATGATGTAAATCATGACATGAATTTGTTGTATTTGCCTGTGAAATACTGCTAGGCTTGCAGGGGTTATGTGGCATTTTGTCCATCAAAATGCATGCAAATGTCACGTACATAACGCTGGAATTGCCCATATATTTTTTCCACATACTACAAAAGTCACACTTCAGATGAGTCTTTGCACTGTGCTGTAAGTGTTTAAAATTGTAAAGGATGCAACATTTATCTTCAGGACTATCTGTATTACCAATTAAAAATTGTTTTGTAAAAGCTCTAGGAGGAAAAAACAAGTTGGAGACCTCTTATCTAATATCTGATGATGAGAAATTAGAAGCATACGCTCAAAATGCCATTTTTTATATGGGAACCTGAGTAAAATAAAATTTGCTAATGGAGAAGAATTGTACAGATCATTTATTTTCTTTTTTGGTTACTTTTGCTTTAGCTCTAGCGCCTTCCTACAAAAGATGAGCTCACTGTTTCACTCTTTTAGAAATAATGTGCTCTGTAATCTTTGGTGTTACCTCTTGACAGTTCTGGTCTGAAACTTCACACCAGTTGATTGTAATTACCTCCGCCAAGGAGGTTATGTTTTCGGTCGCGTTGGTTTGTCTGTCTGTCTGTCTGTTTGTTCGTCTGTTTGTCAGCAGGATAACTCGAAAAGTACTGCACGGATTTGGATGAAATTTTCGGACAATGTGTATATTGGGACAAGCAAGAGCTGATTAAATTTTGGTGGCGAACGGTGATCCAGAACATGATCTGGAATGTATATTGTGTTTGTGACCACATTGTCTTGGCGGAGGTCTGCGCTCTCTGAGCGCTTTTCTAGTTTCAAATTGCAGTTGTTACCATAAAAAGCTAACCAGGCAGCATCATCTGCAAATTGAATTAAAAGACTATTGTGCAATGGCATATACAGTAAGTGTGGTGAGTGCTATCTTGCGCATCACAAACAGGTTTATTTTAACAATACTTTTAAGCCAAAGCTTTTGTATTGCCACTGCAGCTCATGTTCACTGAAAGTAGAGTGTGTCATGATCTTATGTTCTAATTCATTAGATCCTGATAGGTCTTGGCAGTCATGTGACAGAATTTTATAGCAGACTCTAGGGAGATGGTGGCATCTTTGATCATGATTCAGAGTGTAGTACCTGACATAGATGGCCTCCTTCACTCCATGTTGGAACTAACAGTTGTCTTTGAATAAGATTTTCGACTTTGCAAGGTTGTGTGCTCTGTGTCTCAGATGGTGCTCAATAGTGGAGATTTCAAGCTGATGTTCAGCCATCCTCTTCTTGAAAGGGCATGTAGTGTATGTAGTAGTGATGTCCACAGTCACCACATTTCAGATGGTATGACCCCGCAAAGGTCGATGATGGGATCTGTGTCTTTGAGGGACCTGAGCCTCCTTTGGATGGTGTCAAAGGGTGTGGAGTGGGTATGCCAAGTTTGCCCTTTTTCCGACTCAGGGCCTCTGTGACCCTTGGCAGTATGACTTGTCCCCTGGACTGGGTCTGTATTGTGCACTCAATGTTTTTTTTTGCCCTCAATGGCACCTCCCAAACACTGCCTGAAAGGCACTACCTTAACCCTAATCCTAACCCTAACCCCCTTAAACCTCATCCTAACCCTACATTTTGGCAGTACCAGTAAGGGCAAAAAGACCAAAGATGGTCACAGTAGGGGTGTGGTGTGATTTTGCAACTACTGCACAGTAGGGGTGTGACAAAGCCATGCACTCTGGGTGGTCAGAGACATGAAGAACTGATTTGAGAGGTTTCATTTCAGCTTCACATTCCTCCAGACCAGACATGAGAGTGGTAGGTCAGTGTGTGAGAGTGTGTACCACTCCAAGTTTGTGTTGGAGTAGCTGGCGGCTGTCAAAATGCAAATGTTGGTCCGTGTGTGACTTTTTTTCAGTATACAGAGAAACTTGATAGAATATGGGTATAGCACCTCTCCCATGGTTTGTCATGCCCTTACCTTAGTTAGGGGACTGCCCTTGGGAAAGTCTAGAACTGATTTGGTTTTGAATCGCAATGAAAATGCTTTAATAGTCTGTCAAGCAGCATTAGTGGGTATTTTGTATTAAATGCTGATGAAATGTCTACAATTCCAGCATGTGTTTTAGAACCCTCCAAATGCAAAAAGACTCAAAAGCATTACAAAGCATCGATTGGCTTTCTGTCAGGTCTTTCAGGCTTTTAATTTACAGCGGGTGAAAGGCATGCTGACAGTAGCTTTAATGATCCTCTCTCATGATTTAACTCAAGGGAGGTGAGGGATATGCAGTAAGTCTGGATGGATGAGGGACACTGGTAATAGAAGCGTTTTTCCACACCTGGCTCTTCAGTTAGCCTATTGTATGCAGAGACCATTATTGTTTTGTTGTTGTTGTTGTTGTTGGTGGTGGTGTTTTCGTTTGGGACCATGCAATGATGACATCTTATGTTTGCTTTTTTTCAATTGAACTGTAGGCTATCCCTTGTTTAAGGGAGCGCCAATATGGAATTTATGGAGTCAGAAAAGGCTACACGATAAGCTTCCGTATAGGCTGTGCTTCCGTAGGCTATAGAGTAGCCTACGGATTTATGAATTCTAGCCAGACCTAAATTTGTCATTTCTGTCGAAATAAATATCAACCTATTCAACAAGGAGAGAGGAGGAAGAAATATGGCTGGTCATATGACTGCAGGACTCCTCTTTCCGATAAGGATGGAGCCCACCACAGGTACATCCAAAGAGGGGACCCCCAGTCCTGTGAACGCGCACGACATACGCGAGTGTAGGGAAGGAGGGGTCAGGATTCTGCTGCTGCAGCTGCCTGCCTTGGACGTGTACGCGAAAACTGGGATGCAGCCGTAGTTTCTCACAGCCTATTACTAAGCCAAACGGCACTGAAATATCCCCCCGACTGAAATTTATCACGCCCGACAAAACGGTAAGATACATATATTGTGATGATCTACGAGATTTTTCTCACATTTTTTTTGTCTCTTGAGAATTAATATTACTCAAACCTGTCTTCTGTATCAAGCTAACATTAGCAGGCCAACCAATATGGATGCGTATGGTTTGCTAGTGCACTCCTCGGTGATGCAGTAGCTGGCTAAAGACTAGCTTCTGTAAATCCAACCTCTTTAAACGATGCTGAATAACCCAGTCTACAGTTGTGAATTAGGGATACGGATAGCCTACCGGTTGAGCGCATTTCATGAATCTCTGCAGTAAGCTACTTTATCACTGGGCATTGATTCAAACTAAGGAAATCTCAACGTTAGGGGAGGTTTATCATGTCTTGAGACAGGCTACCCGTGATTTACCTGACAATTCTGTTGTATTCCATGTTTTGCCGTTGACGGAACTATTTAATGCTTGATAACCGTTCTGTTCTTCACCTAAATGTGCATTTGTGTTTTTCCTCAAATTTTACGCCTTTTTTGATCATCCTTCAGTACGATGCGCGCATTCGGTGACCATCGCTGTCATGTTGGATGCTCTGGTGAGGATGCAGGCCGACGTGTACCAGCCTAGATCATTATCTTCAGGCTGAGCGGATGCTATGTAATATTATTGTTTGCTGGATGCAATACTCTTACGAGCCAGTCTGTCAAAGGCAAAGATCAGGATACATTATTCGGTTCGATATTTCAGTGACACCCACTTTCTAGTAGCTTAAACATCGTGGCTTTATTCCACTTCAAATACTGACGTCAGAGTGTATTACAGACTGCGTTTCCAGCAATGTCTTAATGTTAGCATATACAGCAACGTATTCTTGACATGCTGATCTCAGAAGCATCTTAGAAAGCCTGTTGTAAGACGAACGAAGCGATTTGTGCAGTGACAAGTCACGGTCTATGAGCAGGAGGTCTACGAGGATGTTAGGACTCAGCGCCCTATGTCAAGACCCTGTGGTGCTGAATGGACAGTTCCCGATTAAACGGGTATTATGCCATTGTCAGTTTTATGACTTAAGAGTTCCACACATCACTGTCAGCTGCCTTTAAAATCTAATGTAGACTTAGAAAACCTTAGATCACTGGCCGTCTTATGAGGCAACCATTTTAAAAAAGAGTAGGCTATGCACTAGGCCTACGTTATCGAAACTTAAATGGCCTCTGTTATGTATGCTACTGTAGCTAAGTATTGCTTTTTATAATTTCATATTTCAGAATAAAAAATACAGATAATGATTACACCTAATGAATAACATAATCACAATACCACGCCTCAGGAGTGGGTTATGCAGTGAATGGTAGCAATGAAAATGAGCACAAGATTTGTTGGCTATAATCAATGGATGGAGTTTGTGTATTTCTCTGACTGCTGACACGTATCAGGGGAGGTGAGTCACAGTTGAATCATGGGAAGGACCCGTGGTGTGTGAGATATAGGGGAATTAGGATGTCATCATTAAGCTTCAAAAGGAATAAAGTATTTTCTCGTGGCAGTTGTCAGATTAAAGCTTCAGCCATCATGTCAAGTCATCATGTGATATGATTTCTATGAGTATTTTTGTAATTGTGAGGTGGCTTACAGACGTTTTATTTTTACTGTACACATGCATAATACAACATAATATGTTTTCATGCTTCAACAGTAGTATTGAGATGGGAAAACAAACAATGTAGTTTAAAGCTGATTGCCTACTGGCAGCAAAATCCTCTCTAATTTAGTTTTTTACTTTAAGGTATCCTGTTTTCTGCCACTTTGGGGAAAAATAAGATATCAAGTCAATATTTAGTGCTATTATTAGTCAGAAGTTATTGTGAAATGATGCTGTGAATTCTGATTTAGTGTCCCATAAAATTATTAATTATCTTTCTTTGTCAAAAGTTTGAGTCTTATTGATTCTAAATGATTTTGTGTCCAAAATGTCTGACTTTGAGGCCATTCCTTTCCAGGTAGTATAAATATCAGACAATGACTATGGTTGTACAGTTGTTCTGCAGTTTGGTATATCTTGAAGACATTACCACTTTAAGTGACTGACATGTGCCTTTTTACGTAACTTTCAAATTACCATATTGATCTGTGTCCCATTTACTGATTAGCTGAAGTGGCGGTTGTATTTTAAATCTTCAAGCCAAAGGCTTGCTTTATTGTCCATTCATTTAGTCTTCAGGTCTTAAGGAAACAATCAGAGCTCTGTAGTCTGCAGTTTTCAATCCCATGTATTTTGTCAAATTCTAAACTACAGATCTTTTTTCCATTTGCTTTTAAAACTCACTGCTATTTTGGTCCCAAAGTATTTCTATTTTGGAGAGTTCAAAGCTGTCTAAGCATTTATGTGAGCTCTGTAAGATAGCACATTCATAGCTTTTACATTTTTATATATAAAAATACAGTATTAAATTAAACATAATAAAAGACCAAGGCTTTCTCAAGAGGTGAACTTAATCGCATAGAAACATATTTTTGGAAACTACATGGCTATACATGATGTCACTGCCATCCTAAACAACAGTTCTTTGGCCTACCTAAAATATTAAGCAACCCAGGGATATGTGCCATGCATATTCATAGCTGGTAAGTGGTAACCTACATCTTCTCAGAACAGAAATATCCGTCTGTGCCTTCCAAAAAAAAAAGAGAGAAGGGACGTCCAAGGTTGTGTTATGGTATACACTTGCTATCATGGACTCAGTTATCATGGATCTATAATGGGCATGCTATCTTGTTACTGTGCGCCGAAGGCAGGGGAAATCCTGTTGGTAGTGAGCCACCAGACTTGGTGTCTGTGTAGAGGGATGTGGGTCGCTGGGTGAGACGGTTCAGTTACAGTACTTGTGGTCATTTTAAGCACGCCCAGTTCACACCTATATTTAGTGGCCTGTTCAGTTGGAGGCTGGTTCAAATGTTAGTGGAACTTTCACTGCCACAGAGTAGGACTAGGCTATAGAGCGTTTCCATGGAAACTAAAGCACAGCATCAGCGCACAAACGCAGTGTACTTCATCAGTGAGTGGAAACACACAGGGTTTATGGTTGTGTGCTGTGCTCCTTGCCATGTCGGGTCACTGTGGTTTATATTGACCATCTGGACAGGTTGGAAGTGGACCATCCTTCATCCTACAACAGCATAGCATAGTGTAAACCTACACAGATGAATGAAAAATAGGCTAGGCTACAGCTTCAGCTTCTAAGTCAGACTTAAATGATGTCATTTTCTTTTCTCTATCATGAGAAACACAGACAGTCAATGAGTCGGGGAGTGTGAACAGCAGGGGTTATCCATAGGAGCCAATGGAGTGAGGAAGAGGGACTGAGAGTGTTTAAACGTTATTCTACGTTATTTTCTATAGCGAATCATTCTGCCTCATAGTAGCACATTAGAAACTCCATCCTATTCTAATTCCATGGAAGTGCCTGGTGTTGTGTCACAAAAGGGAACCCCCACGTTAAGCCTGCCAAATGGACCAGCAGTCATTTGCACTAATTTTTTATGCAAATGAGTGTCTTTGGGATGTCATGTAGTGTGCTTTTAGGTCACGCTTCAGGCGTGATGAAAACAGTGTGGATGTGAGTTACATTTGTGCACGTAATGGCACGTGTGTTGACATGGCTGTAAAAATAACATTATAGCAAAATTGACAATGTTTGTATTTATTAGATGTAATAGATATAAAAAATGACAAGGAAAATGCATAATAAAAAGATTTTTTAGATTTATTACAGCACTCTAATATCTGCATGTTTTCTGGCCAGGACATTGTAGTTGCTTCTGAATTTTATATTTAGCTAAATTCTGATGAATGGTCTTTGGCGAGAAACCACCAAAATATGAAAGATCAGCAACGAGACTCAAAGAGAGCTGGACCAAGAACAGACCACCGCCTCTCACTTACAGACTGCCCATTCTTGTAACACTTCTCCCCATAGGAGGTAACTGGGAGTGGAGTGCACTCGAGCTGGTGCAGGATTAGAGTCTATTAATCTCTGGCCTTTTGTTTGGGTGGAGGGGTAGTGACAGCTTTGGAACATGCACATCAACAGCCGTCAGAAGGAGATGGTGTTTTGGGGGTGACCTGCCCCCGTTGCAGTCCAGACATACGCCATGAGCATAATCTGTTAATTTGTCTTTGGCGAGTGAGTTAGACACAACAGGGATGTTGGCTGAGCTGTAGGCCTTAGTTGATGAGTGAATGAGTGTGTGTGATTGTGTGTGAGTGTTGACTGTGTGTGTGTGTGTGTGAGTGTATGTGTCTGTTTAGAGCAGATAAAAGGTTAGCTTCCAAGAAGGCAGTTGTCACTGAACAAGATCTTGCCTTGGTTGAGTCATAGTAAACAGTATTGGAGATTCATATTCATAAGTTTCAGATTTCTTCCTCTAGTGATGGTGTACCTGATTGATTTGTCAGTGCTGCGGATTAAAGCGTTTAAAGGCTCATTTGTCATAGAACTCATGAAAAGCTTTCTGAGCTCAAGAAACAGTGCGTATTGTTAGCTTTCATGTTTATCTTGCATGTTTTTCTTTTGGTCTGTTCAATTTTTACTGGCCCTATAAATAATCTCTCTTTTAGTGTCAGTTGATTTTGGTTGCAGAGATGGTTTTGTACAGTATTGGTCATCACTGCTAAATGTCTTGCTCTCTCTCTCTCTCTCTCTCTCTCTCTCTCTCTCTCTCTCTCTGTCTCTCTCTCTGTGTGCTTGCTTGCCATCCCACAGATTGTTGAGGAGATAGATTCTCATTATGGCCGAGCAGCAACGGCAGCGGTCCCTCTCCACCTCTGGAGAAACGCTTTACCATGTCCTGGGTGTTGACAAGTTGGCTACACCTGATGACATCAAGAAATCTTACAGGTCAGTCAAATGTGTGGCCACCGTGACTATAAAAGTGAACAACCTGGCTCTCTAAAACTACTTAGGTTATAAATAAGTTATGTTTAAATAGCTTCAAGAGTGAATGGTGAAAAAAAATGTTTTAGTCAAGATTCAATTGCATTTCTGGCTCCATTTCTGAAATTATACACAGCCCTAAACTGAAAGTGTAGCAAGATTCATGCTTTTATCCTTTCACAATCCTTATCCTCACAAGACTGTTGAGAAATACAGAATTTTCTGATACTCATGGAGAGATTGGTTAAAGATGAAGAAAAAAAGAGAAGAAAAAAGAGAAATTGCGAATTTTCATTTACTGTTAGCTTAGCCTAGCTAACTGTAGCCCTGTGTGAACCTGATGAACCCAGCTACAAGGGAGTGGTCCGACAAGCTTTTCCATGGAAATGAGCCATCTGGGCCTGCAACATCAGTCCAAATGGCTGATGTAGGTACTTTAGCGGAGGTTACTTTCTGTTAGTCATTTACGTGGCTGCATACTTTTGCTATCAGATCACAGCCTATCTTGGTTTGGATAAAAATAGAAGGGTGATGAAGGGCTGCGATTTTTCTGTCTTTAAATCATTTGTGAGATTGTGATCTTGAAGTTGAGGATGCCTGATGGTATGCTAATAAAGCTTTCTGTAAGTTCCATTGCTCCAAACTCTAGCAGTTTGATTAACCATTGAACTATGCGTTAGAAAAAAAATGTAGGCCTATAGAAATTAGCTTTTTGTATGAATGTCAAGCTTGAAATAAGTCATCAAACACATGTTAATATATAGAGCCTCTTCTTCCCAAAGTGTTACTGTACTATACATTAATAGTAGTTTGTTTTTTGTGTGAGTTTGTAAAAGAGGCAGTAAGAGAAGGGTTGCACTGTAGTATCACTGCTTTTGCATGGTTGAAATACAGTCTAGACTGACAAGCTTTGAACAGCAGCCATTAGACCGACTAGAACAAAAAATCATGTGATGTTACTTAACTCCCTCCTGTCACAGGAAGCTGGCATTGAAGTACCATCCCGACAAGAACCCTGACAACCCTGAGGCAGCGGACAAGTTTAAGGAGATCAACAGTGCCCATGCTATCCTGACCGACGGCACCAAGCGCAACATCTACGACAAGTACGGCTCCTTGGGGCTCTACGTGGCCGAGCAGTTTGGGGAAGAGAACGTCAACACCTACTTTGTCCTGTCCAGCTGGTGGGCTAAGGTAAGGTCACAGGAGCATGGTAAAGGAGAGAGATATTATAGAGAACAGAAAAGAATTTGTACAGTGAGATGTGTTGTCTCATCTGTATCATTTTGTCTATTATGTTGATATGAGATATGAAATTAAACCTCTGTATGTATATATATACATGTATATATGGTGTGATCCTCACCTATTTAGACTTGTAGTCAAGACCGCTTAAACCAAGACCAAGACAACACCAAGACCAGAGGCTAACAAGACCGAGACGAGACCAAGACAAATTGAGACCAAGACCAGAAAAAAAGCAGACTAGGCTATAGGTCTATTGGAAGTTATAACTTACAGTACATGATTTGAATAACAACATCGGTTCACATTCAACAATGTGGATAGGGATAGGCAATTTGGGCAGAAAATAAAAAAATATATCTTGGTTTTTTTGTTGTTTTTTTTTTTTTTTTTTTGATAGCCGTTGAACCAAAGATTTTTAAAAATTACAATGTTTTTACAAGCTAGAGTGCACAAACCACCTACTGAGCTCACGGTAAGAAATAAGGCCAACTCCATAGCAATATTAGGCTAATTAAATACCAGCAGGGGGATATCACCTAGTGGCCTACTATGAGTTAAAGTCTACCAGCAAGATGTCTCCACTCCAGACATTCCAACCAGTAGAAAATCATTCTAGGAAAGATTTTTTTTGCTTTATCATAATCTATTCATTCACATTCATAACATACTCCCATAAACTTTCTTTAAAACAAGTAGGTCTATAGTGGAAACATAGTAGTTTGGATCTTGTTTTTATCAGGCAATTGGAAATAAGACTACAAAGCAGATTTTAATCTCCTAATGCAAATTCAAATTGACGTCTGGTTGTCATAATTTTTCAATATCGTATTTATTGCATTTATTTATCTTGTCTTGGTCTTGCAAGACACCAAGACAAAACCAAGGGATCTCAGACCAAGACAAGACCAAGACAAGACTGTGACCACGTAACATTGGTCTTGAGACATCCAACTCTACACCTATTTGTGGCCCTCTGTCTTGTTTTAACCTCCATTTGTTTCTCTTTTCTCTGCTTTTTTGCTCCTATTTTGGCGCCCTCTGCAGGCGTTGTTTGTGCTCTGCGGAGTGGCCACAGGTTGCTATTTCTGCTGCTGCCTGTGCTGCTGCTGTAACTGCTGCTGTGGGAAGTGTAAACCCAGGCCCCCTGAGGGTCAGGATCCAGAGTTCTACGTCTCTCCCGAAGACCTGGAGGCTCAGCTGCAATCAGATGAGCGAGGTTAGACCAGACTTACTAACAACAATGTATGCAATTGGCTCTAAGTATGCAAGTGTTGAGTTTATTTGATATGATGGGACATGATTGGATTAACGCCTGTGTGTGTGTGTGTGTGTGTGTGTGTGTGTGTGTGTGTGTGTGTGTGTGTGTGTGTGTCTGTGTTCCTCTCCAACAGAGGCGGGCGGTGAGCCCATAGTTATGCAGCCCTCGGCCACAGAGACCACCCAGCTGACGTCCGACGGTCACCACGCCACTTACCGGACCGACACCGGTTTTAACTAACGCGCCCTTCACTTCCAGCCTACCACACATGGTCCCCCCTCCTCCCTGCTCCACCTGAGTGTTGAAGAGCTCGAGGAACGATTCGTCTGAACAACATCGAACGTGCCACCGTTGGTGGCGCACAAGTTGAACTTTTTAAAGACATCCCCCCTTCCCCATCCCATCTCATCCCTTCCCACTCCACTCTACCCAACTCCACTCTACCCAACTCCACTCTTGCCCTGTCCCAGTCCTGCCAACCCGTCTCCCATCTCCATCTGTTTCTGAGTGGCACATCATCCCCTGTTAGTGTAGCGAAAAAAAAAAGAGAAGAAAAGATGTTGACTCTCCTATTGTTTGCTGCCACCTTGTTTTGGCATTTTGATCCTAAATTTGCCGTCCCACAATCCCTTTCCGGTCCTGGTGTCCTGTAGCATGTGCAGTTTGATCATTAGAGTGGGTCTTTCCTATGTGCGTTTTTTTTTTTTTTCTAGTCATAGTTGTTTATGAAGGCGTCTTTATTTATTTTTATTTTTTTGTTCATTCACAGCATATGCTCATGTTGTGTCATTCATGATATGGACCAGGCTCTGTGTACAGGGCGTAGTTATGTTTGAGGTGTTTGGGGCTCAGGGAGGGTTTGGATCTGAAGAGGAAACTGGTTGTTTGTTTGTTTGTTTGTTTGTTTGTTTGTTTAGTTGTTTATCCCTAAAGCTGCATGCTGTCTCCTCTCACACATGCCCTAGGCTTTCACCAACACCTCCATGGGAGACATCAGAATACACATACTCAAACACACACACACACACACACACACACACACACACACACACACACACACACACACACACACACACACAAACACACACACACACACACACACACACACACACACACACACACACACACACACACACACACACACACAAACACATCAATATTCATCTGTATACCAATTTATGCCAAAACACTGCTTGTCATTCACTAGAGTTCTCATTTCTTATCAAGAGTTAGCCAGCCGTAAACACTTCTTCTTGTGAACTTGCCTGCAAAATCAACTGGGTTGCAACCCTCAGCTCTGTATCAAACAGCCGTTACGATTTTTCATTCTTTCTGCCATATTTCTACACTGTAAGACTTACAACACCAGAGAGACCTTAGGGGTGACTACTGAACGACCACACCTTAGAGCAGAAGACATAGTGTGCGATGTTGTGAAAGACTGATCTTTGCAAAGGTCTAGCCAGTTAACATGTCATGTTGCTGTCCTGTGACAAGTTGATGACAGGAAATGGGGAACGTCATTGTGGTGATGCTGTTTGACAGGTTAGGTGGGTGTTGACTGTGTGTGGTGGTATTTTTGGCACGCAGTTGGCTGACTGGTCTTACCTGATTCTGGGTCCTTGTTGCGGCCATCTTTAACTCTCTGTCGTGTTGTCTCTGAAATCAAAGGAAGACTATGTGCGTTTGTCATTCTTTCCCTCCTCCAAACCTCCTTCCTGAGTGTTGAAGATTATGCATAAAAAAGATCATTTAAAAATCTTATATAGATATACAGTATACACACATGAGAGATGTGGCTGTATAGTATATGTATATTTTGCTCATTTTTTACTTTGTAATGGAACCATTTTGTTTTCATTATTCATATTTACAAGTACATTGATGTTTGTAGTAATTGTGATTGTTTGTCCTTGCGAGTGCCACATACCCGTCTGGTTGATTGAAGCTTTGACAATGACCGGATGTGAACTCATAACAGTAAGCCATCCGCTTTACGTGACAAAGGCTATTTACCATAGAGTGCTGTTTCAATTTTAAACATTTGAAATCTCTTACCACCAGTGTCTGAAGATATACTATTTAAGTTTATTATTATTATTATAGAGATAATATAATAATTGGAGTAATTTCTTCTCAGGATTGAGAATATTGGAGCCTCATTGGTTAAAGAGAGGCCCCTATAATATGTGCATCTCGAAGATAGTTTGTTGAGTCAGGTGAGGGGTTTGTTATTAAATGAATGCAGTTGTTGGGTTACACGTGTCAAAATGACATTTGCCTGTGGTTTTTGCACTGTTGGTGTACTCATTCTTTAATGTGGTGATGTTTAAGTAACTGTTGTACTTAGGTTTGATGGAAATGTATGATCTATTAGACGATTTATTTAACAGAAAAGGTGTGAATATTCACAACCTCCTGGTTTCTAAGAGAAGTCTTAACATTTCAACTCAGTATGGGCAGTAATGAAGTGTCATACCTCAAGCCCTTTCCCAAAATGGATATATAATTTACTGTGTTCAAATTAGGCACTGGTCTGATTTAAAGGGACATACAAGAACAGTTTTATCACTTCCTCTTATGTTGATAGCATTTCATTTTAAATAATTTATGGTCTCTACTAAAATTCATTAATATTAAATGTCTGCAGCCAAGGACCCCTTTCTGATATCTTTTATACCATGACAAATATTTTGTGTCATTCAAACACAACAAGTACGAGCCTATTTATTGACCTTTTTTTTTCTTCATATTTTGTGTTATATTTTTGTTTCATCATGTTGTATAATTATGAAAATGCATAGAGTGTATAATTGTTGGTGTTGTTTTCATGTTTGTGAAGTGGAATTCCTACATACCACGGGGAAAAGGTCCCCCTTACGCTATGTACAGTGACATCGGCCTCATTATCAGGTCCCAAGTGACCACAGTGGGCAACAGCCACTAGCCGATCCTCCAGTTAACAAAAACATGTAAATTGATTATCTAATTGATCTCGTAAATGTAAACACTGAGCCGCCATTATGCATAAGCCATTTTGTTCTCAGCCATTTAGTTCACATCATTTTTATGTTGTAACATCACACTCTAAAGTTATGATGCAGTTTCATTTATAAAATGATACCCTCCTTAAGCAGATCACTGCTCATTTTCTATTTTTTTCTTTTGAATTAACTCCAGAGTAGGACATAATTGTGATTAACCACAAAACCAGCCATATTCAACCTTACGTACTCTTCTTTTTTGTTGTCTGTGAAATGCCAATAATGTGAGTTTGAACTGTTTACAATGAGTTTGTGAGCATTCCTCCTCTGCCTCCTTGCCTTTTCTCTTCTCTATCTGCTCTTGCTTACTTGGGGGTCGGTTTGACCCCTGTGGTCACTAACATGGCGTTTCCCATACTTTCCCCCTGAAACATCTGACAGCTACTATAGCTTCTTTATCGATATGTTGGAAAAAATGCAACATGTTTTGAGTTGAATGCAATGTGTAAAAAAAAGAAGTCTATTGTACTTAAGAAAAAGATCAGGAAAAAAGATTCTTTAGGAAAAAAAGAGTCTTCAAAATGAAGACAGTGCTTAGTGTAATAATAGTGATATGGTAAGTTGATGCGTTTTTTTATTTTATTATATTATTTTGTCTGACAAACTGTCCTAGCTTCAAATTGTATGTAATTTGGATGTGGCGAAGCTATGCTACCCATGGTCTAATGGTTAAGGTCTCATGTACATACACTGAAATATGAGGTATAATAACAGACCTTTATGTTGTAGCATGGTTATTGTATGTCTGGAAGAGAAAAACATTTATCTGATTTGCTGTTGTAAAATAAATGTTTCTGAACATTTAAAAATACTTTGTGTTCTGTTTTCATGTAAAAATCAAATGATTGTCATGTCTGAGTGGATTATAAACTTTATTACTTTATTTTAAATCACACGATTTGAAACTAACACCATTTTCACAACAATAATATTTCAGTATTTGTTTCAATATTTCATAGCTGAAAAAGCTTTACATTGTCTTGAACTATGAACAAATTTACTGTTTAATGTAATTCTATGACCTTTCAAGATTTATTTACCGAGAGTGTGAAGTAATTTTTTGTTCATTTGCGCCTTTTGCGACATTTTCTCTGATCTTGACGTTTCCATCAGCTCTCTCAGGAGATGGAAAGTCAAATCCAGTGAAGTTGGTTTTCCAGCTGGTGCAATCCTCCGCAACCGAGAATCTGCATTTTCCCCTTGTTTAATCTGGTAAAGTACATTTTTGATATCTGGATCATCATCGCTTGGGCTTGGGCTAGTTGGCAACGCTGGAAGCTCACCAGTAAAAGCCAGTTCATCTTCAGATAGCCCAAGGAAAGGATCACCTGCCACACCGTCCAGCCCACAGACACTATCAGGACACAATGGAGGAGGTCTTCTGCTGCGGGAACTAAAGATGTCCAGTGGGTGGCAGTAACTCCATGGCAGGTAGGCACCAAGAAGTATGCCATACACAAGCAGAGGGCCTATGGCCGTTCTCATGTCTGATACAAATCAGCTGAAAAGTAAAGAAGGAACTTTAATATGAAGATTCTTTTAAATAATACTTGAAATTCTATTATAACTAACTACAAATAAAACCAGACCTACAGTATATTACAAAATTTGCCATTTTTGATACATAAATGAAACAAAAAATAGCCTAAATGAATGATTTTATGATATGCAATTTTGTCAAAAA
This sequence comes from Sardinella longiceps, assembly GCA_027497455.2. Taxonomy (NCBI): domain Eukaryota; kingdom Metazoa; phylum Chordata; class Actinopteri; order Clupeiformes; family Clupeidae; genus Sardinella; species Sardinella longiceps. Next base: position 12,689,994 of record JAODXP020000018.1, read on the forward strand.
TCAAAGTTTTATGCACTTACCAGAAGAGGAGGTAGTACAGACGTCTCCAACACAAAGGATGGTGTGTCTTTGATAGGAGGGGGATATACTGTAGCTTTATACTATCGGTCCACAGTGTAAGGAATAAATCCCACATGAGCTACTGGGCATCTCTGGGACATGACAAGCTACTAGGCTAAATCTGTCAGATTTAGACATCACAAATGACGACAGAAGAGAAAAGGGACTGGGTGGCTCACTGAACCAGAGTGTTTTCAGAGTATGAATGAAGCATAATTATTGACTTGGGAATTTCATGATGCAAAACACAATATTTTTTATTATTATTATTTGAACATGAATCCTGTATGATTTATTCATATTTATTGAATTTATTCAATGAACTGACCAGATAGAAAATTATATTTTCAAATATGACAATATTTATGTCTATTGGGAGCTTTTTGTTTCATTAGACATTGGTTGCTGAGTAGGAAATCAGACAAGGGCCATTTTAATTTGTTGTTTGTACATTATGTAAGATATTCAAGTTGCTGATCTTTAGTTCAATGCTGGAGTGGAAACTTTTTAGATTGAACAAGGCCAGAATCTCTTCACAATGTTGAGTCTACAATGCTAAGACCAGTATCAACCACATTTTACAGTAACATATAGACATTATAACACAACACACACACACTGTCAAAATAAGGCTAGTTTCAATATAAAAGGTCCAAGGCTATGGGCAAACAGTGAAGAAATGTAGGCTGAAATATGTCATGAAAGAAGGCAGCTGAAGTTAGGATATAGGATTTAAAGACAATCATTGTCAGAAGAACTCTATCCTACAAAACTGTATCAGTTATTCCAACTCCTATGTGATCTGTACTATACTTATGGACAAGCATTGTTGACATAGTTTGCAATTGGGATGAAGTAATAATTTGCCAAGCATTAAAAAGTTTGTTTGAAAGACACAAAAAAAGTAAACATGTTAAGTGTTAACTTTAAAAGAATAGGTCCAGCCTAACCAGTCAGTCACACTGATCAGGGATTTCTAATGTCACTTTTATAATGCGATCATGTGACTATAAGGAAACATTGTGTGTTTCATCACCATCCTTTCTGTTCTGATTTCTTATGCTGTTCTTGTGACTGTTTGACAGGCTGTTGCATCATTATGTGCAAGATCTAAGTGGGATGAAAATAAGTAGAGATGTGGGCTGAACCAGACTTTTACTGTATTTTCTAATAACATAATAAAGGGATAAATAGGGCTGTGTGATTTTCATTTGGACTTTATTCTTTTAGTTTAGGTTTCCACAACATTCTCCAAGCAATGGAAAAAAAATAGACAAGAAAATGACAAAAAAGGCCACCATAAGGCACAATACAGCATTAAAAAGAAAAGGCCCCAACATAAACACAACATATTAAAACAAACCTACCAGAAGGCACAATTTACAACATTCAAACATAGTACAATTCAGTAAATAGGCATATGGCAATAGCCTCTATGAGTATACATAATTGAATTGCATATACCCTCTCACTGTCATTTTTTTCCACAATTAAATGTTTAAATTACACATTTAAAACATACACTATGCAGTACATTTTGAAAAATCCTTCAGTCCATTTTTAAAAGTAACACTTAACAAAATGCATACAATAATTATTTACGACATTATCAAACTGATCAACAACGTTCAGGCCATTCATTATATTTTCACATAGTTATTTACATTTATCTATCTATACATGTCTACAACGTGCAAATAAAACAGACACATCATGCATGGATTAGGTTAAACCGTGAAAAAAGTCAATTTTGGCAGCTATTAGTGCAATAAGGTCTAGACAAAGAGAGTGATGGTTGTATTCTGTGAGGTTCTGTTTAAAGACTCTGATTCTCTTCCAGTTTCTGGAACAGCTCCAGACTACGCAGGTGGGACTGCATCTCCCCATCTCTCCAAATGATCAGCAGGTGGTCAGAGGAGCATGTCACCAAGCCTCTCTGGCCAAAACTCAGAAACATCTGAACAGCTCCAGAGTGACCAACTAAGTCACCAATGAACTCCAGGGTCTTGAGGCCTGGATCTTCCAGAACTTTCTTCAGAGAAGGACCCTGCTTATTGGACCGCCCAAAAGACCACATTCCAAAAAAGCCTGCTGAGGCAGGCTCTGCAGGTAGAGGGAGGTCCTGAAGTTCCCACATCTTTACATTTCCATCCTCTGAGCATGATATCAGCTTGCTAGAAGAGAGCAGCTTGGTGTGTAAAATGTCCGAATCATGGGCCATTTTTCTGTATGCCACTACACACTTTTTTTGAACATCATACACATACAGTCCGCTACCAACCGCTGCAACAACCAGCTCTCCATCAGATGCAAGATGCTGGATACACATTTCACTCTGCTTCTGGGACCCCAGTCTAATTTCTGGCTGCCAGTCATGACTGACATCCTCAAAAATAATCTGTTCGTTGGCAAGAATGGTCCATTCAACAGAATCCCATATGATGAGCTCACCGATGTGAGAACCACTAGCAAACACCTTATCACTAACATTGATGAGAATTCTGATGCTGTCTGTATGGTTGGACAAATGTCGAAAAGCTGTTATTGACACATCTGAGTCCATGGATGAAACCTTTAGCTCATAAATGATTATCTCATTGTCCACTGCAGCGGCTACATAGTTCCGAGGCAGCTCTACCATAGCAGTGATTCCTGTATCGCTGTGTTGTTCAGATTTGCTGAGAAGCTGGAAGCTTCTATTCCAGACACACAAGTCATTTCCTCCAGAAAGCCACATCATGTTGTGGCAATCCAGCACTAGCAGGCACTTGACTGAGGACTGCAGGTCAGAGACTGTCTGAACACGATTCCCAGTATCTGGGTCCCAAAGACTTACTGATCTGTCAGATGAGGCTGTGATGAGAGAGGTGTGTGTTATTTCGTCTTGGGTTATTGAATATGCCACCATGGCAGTGATTTGCTGTGTGTGTCCTCTCAGCTCCAGCAATCGTTCACCTGTTTCCACATTCCACACCAACACTAGGCCATCATCTCCAGCAGATGCAAATCTGACATCGTCAATTTTCACCACATATCGAACAATATCAAAGTGGCCTTTCAAGACCTGCAGTTCCGTAAAACAGTTTTTGGGTTGTTCCTCTCCACTGAAGAGCACGGAGTTTTTCTCAACTACACCCTGTGCTTCGCGACCACCGAGAATCCATCGCAACATGATCGTCTTATTATGTTTATCCAGTCAGACAGAATTGCCCTTCCTTGGTTGGTTTGCTGTGGTTAGACTATATCATTGAAAACTGCCAAAAGGATCACTGACACTAGCAGCAGATAATTTTTTCAGCTTTCTGTTGTTATTCATACGTCATTATCGTGCTCCGGAAATGTGGCGCGTACTGATGACATAGATTTCAAAATTGAAACAGGTAACGCTAGAGGTAAACATTCCTCTGAGGTCTGTGCCTTCGTCTGCTGTTGTATTTGACTGTATTTTGTGATTTTAAATAGCATCCACTTCTTTTTGCGACAGGTGTGTCGGTGATATTCCTCCGATATGGATTCTGTTAACAATGGTAAGACTAGGATTTACGTTTCTTCAGATAAACCTAGTTTTGCAAGCATAACGTCAGCTAGCTAACTTGACATCGTTATACAGACTAAAACACGAGATCTTTGTCTTTTTTCAGAGAAGGAATTGAGTTCTTCACTACAGTTTACTTAGTGGCGACAGTTGAAAAAATGGGCATCACATATCACGTTAGCCAGTGCTGGCTAACGTTAATTTAGCTAAGTTTGAAAGTAGCTGACGCAACTGGTGTCGCAGTTAGCAAGCTAGCAACCTTGCAGGAAATTTAAAATATAACGTTAATCTTTTCACGCTGTCGGTCTTTGGTACAACTTTTCAAACTTTAAAAGTCTTACACTTATGCATAAATACAGCTGACCGTTTAATTACACGGCGACTTGAAGCGAGTTTAATCACACATGGGTAATAATATTTTGATATTAATGATTTCGACAATACCTGTAATTGGGCTCATTCCTCTGAGTTGGAAGTTTGAACTTGAAAAATCTTAACGTTAACATTAAAAATGATTTAAGAAATATGGTCTAGCAAATGCTTAACGTGTGGAGAGTGCTGCCATCTATAACATTTAGTAGATGCTGATTGTGAATGGTGTAACATACAGTTGGCAATACAGTTGGTTTTCTGTGTTTTAGGTTATGGAAGTGCTTCTGGTCCGGGAATGACGAGATCAATGGAGGGTGCCCCTGGTGGAACCTTGCCCCCTGGTCTCACTGAAGAAGAAGCAGAGGAGTTGAAAATTGAACTCTCAAAGGTTATTTATTGGATTGTGCCATATATGATGTCATATCCCTCTACTATAAAAGTTTGCTACTGTGCACTGGATATTAATTCTATTATTATAACCGTTTTATTCACATGATTTTGTCCACTCAACATACAAATGAATGTGGCCTTGTCAGATCTCCTGGAGATGTAATGATCACTCTTCTGTCTGTAGGTGGAGGATGAGATTCAGACCTTAAGACAGGTTCTAGTGGCTAAGGAGAAGCATGCTGGAGATATCAGGAGACAACTGGGCATCAGTCCGCTCAATGAGATCAAACAGAACATCTCTAAGGGATGGCAGGATGTCCAGTGCTCGAATGCGTGAGTGCTACCCTCAGATCTGTTCCTCTATTGTATGGGAGGATATGGAATCCATTCTGTTTGACAAATGTCTGGTGCTCTTTGGGTCTCATTTGACTATTGATCATTTATGTATGATATGTTGGTAAATTTGTATATCATCGAACATGAAGTTGGGTATCAAGTAACCGTTATGTTAGGCATTTGAGGGGCTGGTTTTGTCAGTCATCTACTTTCCTGGAATGAGCGCAGCTACAAATGTGTAATGAATTACCTGATATATAATGAGAGAAAAAAACTAAATAGTTCCCATATGCATCCCAAGAGAAGAATAAATAGGTTTTGTTTTTTTCTAGCTATGTGCAAACCAAAGAGAAACTCGGACAGTGGAATGAAAGCATTACCCACTCAAATGCGTGAGTCACTCTTTTTTCTTTTCTTTTTTTATCTTCAGCTTAGGCCCCTCTCTTACAATCACACAATTTATAGTTATTTGGACTTGGCCAGCTAATCTCATGCAAAATCAAGTCATAGGTTGTAGGGTGAGACTAGTCTCAGTCTGTGGTGAAATATATCAAAATGGATTTAGCTCATTCCACCCTACAGTACATGTTGTTGCTGGTTGCTAATGCAATTGTGCATGTAGTTTATGTGCTTACAGCATAGAGCCGTTGTTAATGACTTGGTAACTCCGTTTGAGTTTGCAGTATTGTTTTCCTCCCAGTATTAAATTCTTGTAAGACACACTCTTCAAATATTTCTGGTGTAGAGGGACAAGGGAACACCTTTCTGCGGTCTGTTTACGGTCTTTTCATAAGCACTCCTCAAGAAGAGTTGTGATGTAACCAGAGTATGTAAACATGGTATTTTACCTACCCATTCTAGTGAAAACATATGTAGCTGGCCAATTCCATCTCTTCCATCTGTAACTTGGCAGAGAAGACCTACTTGGATTGGTGCTTGTCAGAGTAATATACCCTTACAAAGCACAAGACAAACTACTGTATGTGCAGGAAAGTCTAGTCTAGACACACACACTGCTGACTTTGGTCTTCTTCAGGACCTAATGAGTGTGTAAAAGGGTGGGAGTGCGGAGATGGTGAAGGTGGAGATTTAACCAAATCTTTCATAGAGGTGTCTTTATGTTCACTGTGCTGTTGGTGGCTGATTATCATGTTACCCTCCCATTATGCTGACTCTCTGTTGAACTTGTTTCAGGGTGCTTTCAGGTGTAAGGACTGACAACTATGCTACAAAAAGTCCTCCACATTTTACTGTTTAGGATTTTATTGATAAACGTTTGCCAGTGAGATGATTTCTTAATATCCCTCCAGACATTTCTTTGTGGATGCACAGATTTTTGCATAATGAGGTTTTGAATAAATGTCCTGCACAAGGGACTTTAAATGTAAAAGCTTCTCCCAGTAGTCCTTTTCAGTCTTTCTTCCTAATTAGTTCAAAAATATTCATGCTTCACCATCCATGGTTGTGTGCCCTGCCTTCATTTGCATAGTGTTTAATCGTGACGGCAGCAGTTATTACCAGCACAAGCTGGAAATTGTCCAGGGAAGCTAAATAATTATTTTGTTCCAGAAACTTCCTCATGCCATACTGTGTGAAGTATCAGGTTAGCGCAGCTAACCCTACAGTAGGATAAGATGACAATCTTCCCTGTCACTATCCTCCTCCTGTGTTAGTGTTAAATGTTTATGCATATAAAAACCCAGTCCCTGCTCATGCTGTTTGGAGGACCCTTCACCTTTAATATGCTGTCTGTGTGTTTCTGTAGTTACCTCACAGCCTCTGCAACTCTGGATGACATAAGCCGATCTGACGCGTGAGTTTGATTCATCTGCTACAGTAGTGGTTGTTTTTCAGCATTAGTTCATGCCCTCCCCTCCCCTCCCCAGCTTGCAGTCAACATGCTAACAGCCAGGGGCTACAGTAAATCAAATGGGAACTGGTGTCAGGTCTGGCTAACATTCTCTTTCTCTATCAGCCTTTTTGTTCAAATACACTAAATTTGCTTTTGATAAAATACAATAAAATATGCTTTTGGAAATTAGGTGTAAGCAAACAAATTGCACTTGTTTTGCACTTCAGTATTTTGAATGCCAGAACTAGTCAAGTCATAGCCCTGACAATTTCTTCAATTTCTAACTCCTTAATAACCATTGAACAATAATAATCTTAATAAATAATTCATTTTATTTATAGAATTGCTCAGGACACTTAGATGTGATTTTTAGAAATTAAAGACAGATCTATCAGGCTTGAAGTGCTTGCAGAGCAGTAGATTCCAGGTAATACAAATCCTTAGAAAAGTGATGATTTTACAACAAACTGGAAAAAAGAAAAACAAAGAAAGTGAAGAGAAACCATCCAGGTTGGTACTAGTCACTAGCATGTTTCTAGTTAAGTCAGCTGCTCATATACATTTTCTCTTCCTGGCTCACTCAGTGTCATGCGCCACTGTATTTGAATCCTGTGTCATAGATAGACTGAACAGTGTATTTGTGGCATGAGTCTCCTCATGACTAAGTGTAGCTTTCCCCGCTAGGAGCCATAATTGCCTAATCCTCTACGTGCTCAGTGTGAAGTCATGCTTAACATGTGCTCTCCAGTACAGCGCAGCAGAGGACTGTTCAGCCACGAGGGGGGTTGGGGGAGGGAGTGTTTGTTTGATGAAAGGGGGGGGGGGGTCCTGTAGGTGTTGCCTTAAGATGGTATCATCCTCCTCCTCTCCTTGCGTATGGGAGAGCACAAAGAGGGCAGCGGGAACAGCTGATCGGATTGGCAGGTTAACCTGGATCAAGGCTCTGTGATTAGCATAGCCCAGGCACACAGCTAATGACATTAGCACAGGGACGGTAACTGTATCCAAAGGGAAGGAACAGATACAGACACAACAGGGAGGTCCATGCTGGAAGAGTTCCTAGCAGGAGTCCTGTGTGTGTGTAGCCACTAAGCCAGTCATGTACAGTATAGCACCAAGAATAGATCACTTGTTTGTTTGTTTGGATTGCAGAGAAGATGAGTGCTATGTGTGTCTGACTCAGGGTGATTGAGTCATTGAGGAATCTATTGAGTCATTACTAACGAATGTTTAGTCTCAAACAGTTTTTGTCTCGTGGAGATAATTGCGTGATGCCAACGTGATATTTATAATGTCAAGTGTCACATTGATTGACTGTTGGTTTGATGATTCTTGCCAAGAGTTGTGATTTCACACTAACCTCTCCATTTCTGTTGGCTCTCTGCTCTGTCATAATGCTGTGACTGAACCCTTGTGTTATCAGTGAATATGGGATGCATTATGCAGATCAGAACCAACACTACTCCCTTCATCCCAAGTGTTTGGTCTATTTTGCATTGGATGCACTGCAGAACATTTTCACTACTATCTCTGCAACTTGAGTCTCACCTCAAACAAGCCTTCTATGGAGACATTTAAATGCTCTAACCCGTTTAAAGGGACGCTGTGCTGTTTTTTCTATAAAACTAGTGTTTGCTGTATTTTGAAGTGGTTTCCTACCCCCCACTCAGACTGAAACATGCATTTATCCACCCTTCATATGACTTTATGTCATCCCAATTAATTTGGAGATGATGCCAAAACAAATCATAAGGAAGGATACCTCAAACTGTGGCGAAAAGTTGCCTAGTGTGCCTTTAACATGGGTGCACATATGGAAATCTGCAGCCCTCGTGCTCACACCATGCATCCAGTCTGAAATAGACCTTATTTTGATGTTCAACCCTTGATCCCCAGCCACCCCACCCCATTGCCCAGAATGACATGAAGCACCATTGTGATGATGCAAACAAAACCATCACATCATCTCACTGCTTTAAGACCTTCCTCATGAGTCCATTTCCTAAAACAAATTAACCTTCTCTTTCCTGTCCTTTTCTATCTTTCTCTCTATCTTCTATCTTTTTTTTTTTTTCTTTCTCCACGAACCTTATCTGTCTGTTCTCTGTTTCGCCCTCTTGGTTCTTGTCCGTCCTGTTTTTCTTGCCCACTCTACAGGTATAAGAAGACCCAGGAAACCCTCTCTCAAGCAGGCCAGATGACCTCCGCCGCCCTGTCCAGCATGGGTGCAGCCATCACTCAGAGAATGGGAACTATGAGGTGATACTTTTAAACATCTAAAACATGCAAACAACACTCACTCAACGTTCACTCAACGCTAAACACTCAATCTGACCATGTTCCCATTCTTTCGTCTCTGTTGCTTAGTACATTTTATCATAGAGATTAATAATTAATAATTAAGTGTCTTGCCAATGAAGGTACTTCCACATTATACTTCAGATACTACTAATGTGCTTGTATCATTTTCCGTAACAAACCTCTCCAATTGAATTCTACTAACCTCTACTACTGTATTTAGCAGCTGCACTGATTCTTGATGATGCCGAGTTGATGTGTGTTGTCTGTTAGGTGACATGAAATACTGTGTGTTATCATTTTATGGCATAAATGATCAGTTGTGGGAATTCTGTCACCTTGACCTGACCTAGTCAATGTGCACTACAATCTGTTGCCTTAGCTGCAGAGTTTTGTGTCCTTCCCTCTCTCAGACAGTGAGCATAGCTGATAATGACACAAGACCATCACCAGATATGCGACTCTTTGTCTAGCAAAATACAAACATACAGTTCTATTTAACGCAGTTTCAAGTCTGTTTTGGTTCATGTTGGGGATTGTGACCACAGTGTTACAGAGCTCTTAGGATTATGCAATCAGACACTCTATGGTCCGTGCGTGTGTGTGTGTCACTGTCTGTCTTCATTTGAAGAATGTTGTCTCTCACTCACGGCCATGTTTCTTTCCTTTAATGCTGCTTGATGGCTCCTCAGGGCTCTGTCATTTAATAACACACCTAGGTAAGGCGGTGTGGAGGTATAGCACACAACACAGGGCTTTAGTTTTACCCAATCCAGAGTATTGCTTCATCTTTGTAGACTGAATCACAAAATCCAGTTTTGGTTCTATTTTATTCCTGGGGCTCTGTCTCACTATAGTATAATAACTTACCCAAAATCTACCTTCACCAGAATTGCAGTTCACTTTTTAACCATATTAATCTACTGTTTGTGCTTCACTGCTAATATGTCCTCGGGCAACTTTAGTCCGTGATTATCATAAATACATCTTCTCAGAAATGCTGTTTGCCACCCATGCCTTGCCTTTGGCTTTCTTCCATTCTCTCCTCTTAGCAACTGATTTAATCTTGTTCATTTGCTTTTCAGTATGTGTAGTCAGTCTATATTTAAAAATATATATTTTTAAAGAGTCTGTGCTCAACAACTTCTGTTGATTTTTTTTATTATCTATTTTGTGTGTTTACTTTTCATTTGTGCCTTTTATCCATTAACCTTTCCTTCATAATATTTTACTGCCAATACCAAAATGGCTGCTAGTAAAACAGTCAGGATTTGGACTACACCGAAGTTAGTGAGACAGGCCCCATTTAAGATTGATAAATTAAACCCAACATACTGTATAATACTTTGTACTCCTGCTACAATGTCTGTGGGTCCCTCCTTTACTAATGTTGGTGGTAGGTCTGGTCTTTCCAAACGTCTGTGCTGCATGGCTTATGGTCCTCTTGGTCCTCTTGTCCCTGTCTATGTCTGTCTGTGTGCTCTAACTCCTTCTGCTTGCCTTAACGCTGCCTCTGTCTGCCTCCTCTCCACTGAAGACTTGGTTACAACGTGCATCACTCCTTAAGTATGCCATCCATGAGGTAAAGCACCAGGACAAGAACACCAGCATATTGTGCTGCTGTTTGGTACTCCATGTCTCACTTCAGCTCACAACTGTGGATTTCCTGTAGAAAAATATTATTTTTTGACTATTAAATCACTGAGTGCTTTCATATTACACGGTTATTAGGGCAAAGCGTTCGTGTAGTATGTGTTCTGTTCTAGAAAAGTAGAGGTGCAGTGTTTAGGCTAATTTGAAGAAATACGTTATTGGTGGTCAAGCAGTGTCTGCAGCTACATGAGAGACTTGTTGCCATAAATGTGTCTTTCGCTCTCCATAGGAACTCCCCTTCATTCAGGTCCTTTGAGGAGCGGGTGGGAAGTCTACGGGTAAGAGATCCTTAACTGTCTTCTCACGTTTTTGTTGACATTTGTTTCTCTTAACAGCTTCTGGTGTGTGACGTTTTCATTTGCGTGTTTGTGTGCTTATCAGCGCATTTGTGTTATTCTTTAACAACTCCAGTGGAAAGAAATGTTGTGTGATCTTGGGCTGTCCTTGACACTTTTCATGACCTACATTTAACTTTCCATTAGAATTTCAAAGAGATCACACTGGGACACAAACTGAAATTGGGCATGTTTATGTATATTTATAATGCATCTCGCCGCCACCCATAAACTATTTGCTTATTTTGTGTCAATGTTTGTTCTACTATTCCACAGAAGTAAGAAGGACCCAGCTCCCTCCCTCTCTTCACTCCTGGTAAAGAAGTTCTTAGCCCGAAACCTAGTGGTATGATGAAGGATCTTTGAGGACACCAAGTCCCCTAGTGAAAGCACCCCCCAGTAACCTCTTAACTGCACTCCTCAAACCATTAAACCAACTCATGTGAATGTACCGTACTAATAAATTTGTGTGTACAGAAAAGGGACGAGCACAACTGAACTGTCTCAGATAATCTCAACCCTGGAGATATTTATTTTTATTTTTTTTTCTGTTACACAGTTACACATGTTCTTCATTTTTGTACAGTTACAGTGACTGTACATTTCTGTACAGTTGAAGGCTGTGCTGCTGCCTTAAGAATATGAAATCTATGCTCAAATGTGTTAATGCAGCAGAGGTTAAAATATGTTAGACCCGCTTAATGTGTGAAATCCCTAAACCAAGCTAAAAACATCCTAGATCCTGGACCCTCTTTGTCAGTCACAAGTATATTCCTTGGAAATGGTCTGCATTCTGGTTTTTGTTCTCGAATGCAATTAGATTGCATATTACTGGTCCATATTTCTGTCTAATTGGAAAGGAATGTAGGCCTCTCCTTTTGATGTTTTACAGTCTAGTGTGTCAGTTTTTTTGTCTCAAATCTTAACTGTGCAGACCTCCGACTGTTCGACTGATGAACCTTTTGCTGCTCTTACTTTGGAGTAACAGAATTTTATTCAAGAATCAGTTTTCACGGGCATTTTAAGACAACAGACCTGCTGCAGCAATGGCTGTTTGGAGCTTCTGTAAACAGCACTACCTATCTCTCTTGAATGTTAGCTGTTTAATTTATTACTTGGATTGCTTGCTAGTGGTTGTTCAAAAAGGGCTAAGTAGAATTTGTAAGCCACATTGTGGTCTTTTTCTTTGACACTAGTGACCACTGAATTGTTTAAAATCAACTACAGGGGTCATACTAAATTTAGTTTAATGCTCATTTTAAATGTATGGATGAGGTACTCATACAGTGATGTCTGAAGAGCTAAATGTTCTATTCTATGCAAAAACCTAGACAAATTAACTTGAATGTCTGAATACACAAAGGGTTTTGTTTGTTTTCTTTTAAGGGTGGCAAGATGATGTATGGCACAATTCAAAACTTGGTGTTTGTTAATCATAGACTGCCTTTTTGGGGTTATGGTGGAGAGACTTTTCAAATAATGTGATGGAAACTCAGAAAAAACTACAGGGCATGTATGGAAGAGGATACATTTTGTGTGTATTTATGAAAACGGCACTTTGCATAAGCATCCTGTTAAGATGTGCAAAGTAAAGTGAGTTTGCTTGTGTAATGTTTGATGGCCACAGGGATCACTTTTCAGTTGTCTCAGTAAACAGATGAAAGGTTGACAGTACTTTGATCTACATTACAATGTATATTTATTGTTCTTTGGCTTTGGTGACTTTAATAAAGGGTAGAAAACTGTCACTGTGGTGTTATTTTACAGTAAATATATCATTAAAGTGGATAAAGCTGCCTCGTGTGTTGTTTTTTACATTATGTTAGAGGGCCTGATGTATGGTTAGTTCTGCGGGTGGACACTGATTTCGTTATAATGTAGGCAAAAATATGTGTAGGAAAACATTCTTCCCTGACCGACCTGCGAGGACGAACTGACTACACGCAGAGCGGCTCTGTCTACACGAGCACGGCAGAGCCCTCTAGCGTTTGGCTTTAGTATTGCAGCCTCTGAGTGCCGCCACACCTGACGCGCACACTAATGTCTCTGTAGAAACTCGCTGATCCAGTCATGATGAGCACTGACCAGTCTGCAGATGCAGATGGGATCCTCATTCGATTCTGCTCAAGGTTTCTTCCTAAGACATTTCTTCCTTCATCCGTTGATAAATGATTGCAAGCTGGTGGCATGAACTAGAACAGGGGTAGGGAACCTATGGCTCGGGAGCCAGATGTGGCTCTTTTGATGGTTGCATCTGGCTCACAGACAAATCTTAAATAAAACGAATGATAACGTTAAAAATATAAAACGTTCTCATGTAGGCCTATTTCAATCCATTCATCTATCTATTTCAGTCCAAGGTGACTTGAATAGCAGTTGTGAGAAATGGAAAGCCATTCACAGATGAGGAGTATGCCAAAACACTCTTTTTCTGTACTTTTTGATTACTTTTCGAATAAAGATAAGATACATTAATGAAAAAAAGTCATGCCTGTATATTGTATGGCTCTCATGGAAATAAATGTTAAAATATGTGCCATTAATGGCTCTCTCAGCCAAAAAGGTTCCCGACCCCTGAACTAGAAGTTTGAAACAATTGAATCGGATTTCACCAAATTGCTAACGTTTGGCTGTGACATAGCCTATACTATGCGCCAGCTTGGTTGTGAAGTAAGCTACATTACAACAGCAGATAACACAATAATGTAGCCTAATCTCTCACAACTCCCGCCTGTGATCGCCGCGAACAAGGCCAATGCCCGGAATCCCAGCCGTCCCAGAGTCGTGGAGGGAGAATCGAACGGAAGCATGTAAAAAGGCAAGGCCAGGCTAATTCTAAAGGTAAAATGCAGCCATTGGTCTGAAATGATGAGGCACCCAGTCCTGGCACATGAGCGGTGTGTGTGTTATGCTATCCAGTAGGCTAGTCTATTAGGCCTACTGTAGTCTAAATGACGCAGTTTACTTTAGTGCATGCATTACTGTTAGGCTACTGACTATTGCCACAGAAAATAAATACAGCATTAATGATTAACAAGCTCATATTTAAAAACAATTAATCAATGGATTACAAAACTGAATTTGACACAAATATTTTGAATGTGATTGAAAAATCAAAATGTGAAGAGTCATTTAATAGTATTTGTTGCAAAGCATATTATGGTAGGCCTACTAGTCATAGTGATATAAGACAAAAAAGCTTCTGGAAATCAAGTTATTGATACTACGTGATAGCACCACATCGTCTGAGTTAAGTTTTCTAAGAATCAGAATAGGCTAAGCATTCATAGGGAAAAAAGGCCGTCGCGCTACATTGTACATTCAGACCTGTAGAGGTCACTGTTCCATTGTTTTTTACAGAGCCGTATACGGCACTGTTTTTTTACAGGACCTAAAATTAGATTAATATCTAGGCATTACATTATCAGTCATACTTTGTCACATGTTTACCAGAAAATTAGAAAAATATTTTATCTATTATTTCAAAGGATTACTAACAGTAGATATTTCCATGTTCAGACAACTTTGGAATTAATGGGTGCCAAAAATTGTTTTAGTTGATCAAATAATGCCCATGAACTGCTATGGAGGTGAGTAATATCAGTGGTTAAAGTCCACTTCATGGACTAGGCAAATAAATATTACACTGTGGGCCGGTCAGCTGTGTATCACATTGAAGATTATATGAATATGTGAAGACACCTATGTGCATCCAGCAGTCATGCTGGTGACTCCCCTGTTGTATGTGTATGTGACATCCTCCAATCATCCTAGATCTGTAGTAAGTCTCAAGCCTAAGTGTGTGTCCGGTGTTAACATGTCCATAGTTATAATTTGCGTTCCATATTGGGTCATAAGATCTGATCTCCCATGTCCTGTGCTCAACGCCCCCATAAAAGACTTTAACGTGTATTTCTTTTGGTCCAAACCAGTCAATGTTCAGAGCCCAGGCCCTGATCACGGTCACTGTGAGCCAGCCTCTGTGCAGACTCAGAGGGCAGCAGTTCGGTGAGAGGTTGGTACCGCTACATGTTGGGCGCTCCTCTATAGGCAGTGCATTCTTCTCAATATATTCTCTGATCGCCCTTTGAAGGTGACCTCTCACGACTTTGTTTTTCACCAGGTCATGGAGTGGACGTATCTTGTAGGATACAACAGCTGGTTTTCTCTTGATGCTACGTAACCACTTATGAATGGACGAATCATTTAAGGTCATGAAAAACATCCCCGGCCAAGTATCTCCACCCGACACCATTGTGAGGTGGTCCAGAAAGCCCAGACTGTTCCCTGTTATGCTGCCAATGTTGTTTAGCACTTTTTTGCAGCTGTCACTTGATAGAGAGGCCTGGAAAGCCGTGACTTGACCAAGGCCCACAGAGAAGCCAGCACTCAAGCATTCCATTACCTGAGAAGTAGACATCTGCTGGACTAAAGTCGCCAAGCAGGTACGGATGGATGTCACCATTTTAAATGTCCCACCAAGCTTTACCTGGTGGATGAAGTGAGTTCCGTAGGTATCAATAAAGCTCTGGTATTGGTCAGTGGTGTCATTGGAATAGGTCTGTGGGAGAGACTTGACATGCTGAAGAAATTCTGGACTCAGCGGAGGTTTCCAGGGAACACGGTAACTGCAAAACAGGATAGAATTGAATGTTCTTTCATAAACCTCAATACACAAGCAAATACAAAAGATAAATGGATTTAGCAAAACATAATCATACAAATAACGTTACAGTAGATGGCTATATTGAGTTAGCCTGACATAGCCCGCCCATAATACGAATGTTCATCCGTATCCATGGTCTGGGAACGGTCCTCTGGGGCGTGTTTACATAGGTAGAGAGTCTACCGGCCAATAAGCGAAGATGATTAGACGAGCTGTCCAATCGTTTCAAACCAGAAGTGAATTCCCTCCCCCCTGCAGTATAATCGCGTCAGGTTAAAGAACCTCCAGACCATGAATACGGATGAACAGCAGTATTATGGTCGGGCTATGTCAGGCTAATATTGAGTCCTAGTACTGACTGGTAGTGAGTGCAGGTAAGCTGATGGGAGGTGAATGAGGTCTTCTTGTCTTCCTTTTGTTTTGCAGAGGCAAACTTGAACAGGTCAGACTTACTACCCGCCAGCTGCAGGTTAAAGAATTTATTTAGTTTTAGGCCCAGCTTCCAATTATTCTCAATGGATAAGGAGGATGAGCTTGCTAACAGAGAACTGATGGAATTAGAGAAGAAACTAGAGATGCTTGTGTCGCAGACAGTGATGGGTCTCCAGTCCAGCACAGTAAGAGGTAGTTTCTGTGCTTGGTTTCCCATGAGATTGTTGGAACACAGGATACAGGTCTTATCGGGTCTAAGATAGGTTAGCATGTCAATGACGTATGCAGACTTGCGCCCCAATTTCACAACATCAATGCCTTCACCAACTAAATCGTGTCCAGGAACAAAGGGAGTTCTGTCACATTCCTTCTTCCTCCCAATTCTGCAGGCCTGAAGATGATCTAGGTGAAGCAGGGACATTGACAGGTAGAGAAAACTCAGGCTTGCCATGTAGTTACAGGAGACTGGGGGGGGGGAAGCAAATCCAGAAAGGACATCAACAACCCAATCTAGCTTAGCACTAAGTATGTAATAATAACCATAGAAGTAGCCTTAAAGGAACACACCAAAACAACTTTTTGGGAAACAAGCTTATTTGCAGTCTGCACAAGTAGGTGTGAGGATAAACCCCCTTCTCTTCACTGTGCATTTAAAGCCCAGTCTAACACTCTTAGCCTAGCTCAGCATAATGAATGAAAGTGGAAGGAACCACCTAGCCAAATACTGCTGTGGATCTATTGGAGTTTATACATAATTGGTCCCATCTTCTTTCACAATAGACTAAAATGTGCTAAAATGTTTATTGTGTCATGTCAGCAATGTTACTCTGCAGAAGTACAGGTAGCACATAGTCTACGCCTCGTCTGTATTCAAAAACTTGCACCAACCTCACTTTGCATAAAGAATTATCTTTATTTGTGAGTGAGAGAATAAGTTGGATGCACAGAATTTGCATTTTGCATTAGCATTCATTATGAAAGAAAAAAGTATGGTCAACATGTAGGTACTGTATGAGGGAAACTAATTTTCAGCTCCCAAATTATTAATCAATATTTCTCTGTGTTTTAATATCCCCACTGGGGACATGGTTCATATTTTTTAGACAAAACTTTTGTCTTCCATCGCAATACCTTTTGCATTCCTTTGCAATAGTTTTGCATTCCCTCACAATAGTTAGAGGTATTGCGAGGGAATGCAAAACTATTGCGAGGGAATGCAATAATACGGACTGAAATATTAACCACCATGACCCCAAGAGCTCCATATTATTTAAGGT
This sequence comes from Sardinella longiceps, assembly GCA_027497455.2. NCBI lineage: Eukaryota > Metazoa > Chordata > Actinopteri > Clupeiformes > Clupeidae > Sardinella > Sardinella longiceps. Next base: position 12,707,200 of record JAODXP020000018.1, read on the forward strand.
TCTAAGGTCCAATCTTATCTTTTTCCTCAGTGGCATAAATTATGGCGTGGTGTCTGTGCAGTGTTATTTGTTTTTATAAAGAATTGTAGGAAAGTAACTGCAGCAAACTGTATTCCTACTTACACTCCATTGTGCCCTTCATTATGTGGAGTATGTGTGTCTTCGCCTTCCTTGATTGGTCCTTACACTGAATCTCTTCTTTTTCCTTTTATACTGTAGGTGGGACTGCCAGCAGGTGTTGCGGTAAATGTGAAAAGGAGTTATAGAGTTACGTGCATGATCAGAGTTACGTAAGATCGTTTTTCAAAGCTCTGTGTCTTTTCCCTCAAAACACAATCAGTTAATTCCTCAAGCAAAATGCCGAAACACTGTAGCCTAAAGTTATATAATATGAACACATGTCAAATGCAAGCTTTTGTCTCAAATCATAAACACTCTCATCATTACATTAAATTTATTTTATATATCTTACACTAATGCTCTAAACTTAAAGTACTTAACGTCTTAAACAACTGAAACTGAATTACAAGGAAAAAGACCCAAGGACTAAGCAAATCCCTCAAACAAGAAAAAAAAAGTTAGTTTCTAGATATATTTACAACATTAGCATTGTAATGAAAATGAACTTGGTGTTGACTAATTCATTACTCCAGTCTAATAGGCCCATATTCCTTTTTGAGCACAAGTTTAGTATTTTTAATGAAAGCCTCTGTCATTTCTGATCATTTCTTTGACAAATGCCTCTGTCCCAAGAATTTTTGGCTTTTGCTTTAGCATCCCTCCCCACACACACATCCAAAGAATGGCTGCGTAGGTGCTCTGCTGCAATCTCCTCACATGAAATTTACTGGCCGCTCGAGTTACATGTCTTTAGGCATTAAGGCATGAATTCCGTAATATGTAGGATTACTTACAATCTTTACAAATCAATGGCATCGGCATTGACTGCGAGGAGAATAATGTATTTACTTTTTCGCCCTGCCCATTTCGACCGGACTTTTTGGTGCTCCCAACTTACCTGTTTACCTCTGTCTTCGACATCTGTTTTCGAACTAAGGCCCTGTTTTTCCGGGTTTTGAAAACAATACTTTTATTACCTTAATTTGGCTTCTGGAGCACAGGAGGGCGGAATCATCCAACCCATGCCAACATATAAATCATTAGCCTAGAACTCTAGACGTATTCTAGCAGTGGCAAATTGACTTGATCAGTGGGTACGTCTAACCATGAGCCATAGGTTGTACTCAGACATTGGTGGTGTTTAGCCAATCACAACGCTCTATGAGAACAGGGAGTTATTGGGCAGGCTTAGCGTTGTTTGAATCAGCTTGCTGTCTGTTCTGATTAGTTGTAGCCAGAACCAAACAAAAAACCTTCTATGGCTCTGGTCCTATCCAGAGGCAGTTTGAAAGATTCTGTCACAAGGCTCTATCCATCATGGCCAGACTATACATTTTATGTTATAGTGTGGCTTGTCAGTCTAATAAAGCATGGTGCTTTGAATGCTCAGAATTGTTTTGAGTACACAAACTGAATTCCAAAATAGTTGGGACACTTTACAAATTGTGAATAAAAACAAAATGCAGTGATGTAAAAGTTTCAAATTTCAATATTTTATCCAGAATACAAGATCAATGACATATCAAATGTTGAAACTGAAGAAATGTATAATTTTAAGCTGAAAATAGGTTGATTTTCAATTTCATGGCATCAACACATTCCAAAATAGTAGGGACAAGGTCATGTTTACCACTGTGTAGAATCCCCTCTTCTTTTTAGAACAGTCTGTAAACGTCTGGGGACTGTTGAGAGAAGTTGTGGACAGAATGTTGTCCCATTCTTGTCTAATACAGGCTTCTAGCTGCTAAACCGTCTTAGGTCTATTTGTCTCCTATTATGATGCACCAAAAGCTTTCTATGGGTGAAAGACTGCAGACTTGATGGTACCTTTCCAGATGCATAAGCTGGCCATGCCACACACACTCATGCAACCCCATACTATCAGAGTTTCAGCCTTCTGAACTGAGCACTAACAATAAGCAACCAGAAAAGCGCTCAGAGAGCGCAGACCTCCGCCAAGGCAATGTGGTCACAGACACTATAAATTCCAGATCGTGTTTTGGATCACCAATTGCCACCAAAATCGAATCAGTTCTTGCTTGTCCCAATATACACATTGTCCCAAAATTTCATCCAAATCCGTGCAGTACTTTTCGAGTTATCCTGCTGACAGAGAGACAAACAGACAGTCAAACCAACGCGACCGAAAACATAACCTCCTTGGCGGAGGTAATAATAATAACAATTTGTTATTGTCCGGGTTGTCCTTGTCGGGATGGCATGGCTTCACAGTTTTCCAAAAAGAACTTTGAACTTTTATTTGTCTGGCCACAGAACAGTTTTCCACTTTGCCTCAGTCCATTTTAAATGAGCCTTGGCCCAGAGAAAACGTCTGCGCTTCTGAATCATATGTAGGAATGGCTTCTTTTTTCACCTATAGAGTATTAGCTAGCTATGGCGAATGGCACGGTGGATTGTGTTCACCCACAGTGTTTTCTGGAAGTAGCCCAATTTGTGATTCCCATTATATAATCAGCAGTCCTGCATGTGATGCAGTGCCGTCTAAGGGCCCGGTGATCACAGGCTTCCAGTATAGTTTTCTGACCTTGACCCTTATGCACAGATATTGTTCCAGATTCTCTGAATCTTTGGATGATGATATGCACTGTAGATGATGATGCCTTCAAACTCTTTGCAATTTTTGTCTGAGAAACTCCTTTCTGATCTGGCACCACCACTTTCTGCTACAGTATTTGGGAAACTGGTGATCCTCTGCCTATCTTGACTTCTGAGAATCACTGCCACTCTGGGAGGCTCTTTTCATACCCAATCATGTTGCCAATTGACCAAATAAGTTGCAAATACTGTAGGTCCTCCAGCTGTCCCTTATATGTACATTTTACTTTTCTGGACTCCTATTGCTACCTGTCCCAACTATTTTGGAATGCGTTGCTCTCATGAAATTCAAAATGAGCCAATATTTGGCATAATATTTCAAAATGTCTCACTTTCAACATTTGCCATGTTATCTATATCCTATTGTGAATAAAATATAGGTTTATGAGATTTGTAAATTATTGGATTCCATTTTTATTCACAATTTGTAAAATGTCCCAACTATTTTGGAATTCCGTTGTAAAATTTTATTTGCATGCAGACAATGATATTCAGATGGAAAAAGGCCCATAGTAATTACTGTTTGTTACTGTTCATACTCCATGCACTGTACAAAGACACTGTTGTGAACAGCTTTTTTTTTTATATCTGCCATACGGCCAATATGAAGTCTAAATTGAAGGCCTGTAACCATGCTGGAGTGACCAGTCACTAATATTTTTTTTTTCCCTTCAGATGTAATTTCTCTCTCTACAACAAGAGGTTCCAGGCCTTGTTATCCTTACTTAATCATCAAGAATTTATACAAGTGTAACTGAGTGTTGGCACTTATCTTAATAATGAATAATAATTGAACACAGACTCAGAGGAAGAAACTTCAGATATACTTTACTCTTCAGGTGGAGCAGGAATATATTCATAAACATAGGCAAAGCCCTGAGGGGACAAATATACATTCAATCTCTAGATCTGTCTCACAGCAATCTGTTACAAAAACATTGGTACAGTACATGGTGATTCACATGAAAAGATCAGCAACATAAAAAATACAAGAGTCTGGCCATTTCATGGCTTTGGCCAGTACACATTACACTTCGGACCAGTCAGATATGGGTCACATTGAAGGCTATATGTAAAAGTAAAACGACCACGCTTTAACCAGCAGGTATGGTGGTGACTCCCTGGTCTCAGATACAAATCACACCTTCCTAATCTGTCGTCATGCTGAGGGTCTTTGTCCCATGCCTCGATTCTGAGCCGATCAGCTGTGTAAACATGTCCAAGATCATAGTGTGAGTTCCAAACAGGGTTTTTTGATTTGATCCATCTTGTTCGTCTGTAGATGCCTCCATACCAAAACCTAACATAACCTTCTGTACGCCCCACCAGGTCTCCTTTCAAATCCCAGGCCCTGTGTACCGTCACTGTGAGGCGCCCCCTGTGTGTGCTCCGTGGGCAGCAGTCGGGGGAGAGATTGGGCCTACTCAAGCCACATGATGGTGGTTTGGGCTTTTTGATCATCCCATTGTCTAGGATGTACTCTCTGACCTCTCTCTGAAGGTGATGCCTCACAGTAGCGTTGCTCACCAGCTCGTGGATCGGAAGGAGGTTGTAGGAAACAATCTCTGGATTTTCCTTAAGACTGTCTAGCCACCCGTGGAACCCGACTGAATCGTTTCGGGTCATGGAAAACACCCCCGGCCACCCGTTTCCCCCCGACACCATTGTGATGTGGTTCAGAAAGCCCAGATTGTACCCTGTCACACTGTCCTGGTTGTTTAGCACTTTTCTGCAGCTGCCACTAGATGCAGAGGCCTCTATTTGGCCAAGACCTACAGAGAGCCCTACACTGAGACAGTTCTCCACCTGGGAAGAAGATACCTTGTTTAAAGTCGACAAGCAAGTGCGGAGGGATGTCACCCTTTTAAACCTGCCTCCAAGTTGCACTTGTTGGATGTAGTGAGTGCCATAGGTATCGATGAAGCGTCGATACAGGTAGGCGTTGTTTGTGGTGTATTCATGTGGGAGGGAGTCAACGTGTCGCTGAAACTCTGAACTCAGAGGTGGGGCACTGGGGACACGATAACTGTAAGAGAAGAGAGAAGGTAGTTATTATGGCACCATGAAAACCACACAGACCTCAAAGAAACAGGAAAAATTATAGAGCATGTGTGTCCAATCTTGGCACTGACCGGTAATGTGTACAGGTGAGCTCATGAGAGCTGAACGATGTCTTGTCCACTCTTTGTCTGTGCGAAGCAAATTTGTGCTCGGTTGACTGACTACCTGCCAGCTGCAGATTAGCGACCCCTGCCAGGCCTAAGCCTCCCTTCCAGTCATTCTGAATGGATGAAGAGGAACTTTCTAGAAGAGAACTAACAGAACTGAACACTGCACTGGAGAGACCTTGATGGCAAGAACTGAAAGCTCGCCAGTCCAGTACAGAGAGGGGTAGTTTCTGCAGTTGGTCTCCCATGAGAGGATTTGTACACAGTGTGCAGGTGTTGGTGGGCGTGAGATAGGTTTGCATGTCTACAACATATGCACCTTTGTGCTGTAGTGTTACTACATCAAAACCCTCCCCAACAAGACTGTGGCTGGGGACGAAAGGGGCTGTGTTACATTCCTCCCGTGTCCCTGTTCTGCACGCCTGGAGAGGATCCAGGAGCAGCAGTGATACCAGGAGGAAGAACGATCTAAGATTTGCCATGTGGCTGCAGGGTGCACCTTTGGATTTAAAAAAAAAAACAAAACAGCAACAATGTCAGCAAAACAAGTATTGATTGAAATTGAATATATACTTTGATAGTATGCTGTACGTTGAATAAATCTGACTGTAATTTTTGACAGTTCATGACGGTCCATAAGGAGACATTATCATTTAAATTTAAATAGGTGTAATATTGTACTGTTTATCATCTTAGTCAAAACGGTACCTAAGCATAAAAGTATCAAAACATAATATTGCTGCTCACCTACAAAATATGTTCTTCTCTCTTGTTTATAGTGAGGCAGATGTATTCTTCTACATGTACTGTAGGTCCTTTTAACTGATAGTGTTTTGTTTACATGGTTTTCCCTTTTATAGAGCTGGAATGGACCTTCCTCCGCCCAGGGAAATTCATGAAAAACGTGAGTGGGATTTTATTGTGCTTGAATACATAATGTTTTTCTCAAGTTCACGATCAAAGGTTAGAAATCAAAGATAAGTAGAAGTTTCTTTTTTTGTCACATGTTGATGGATTTACTGTATGTCTATGAACCATTTCCCTGTCACAAATCTTTGGTTGAACAACAAGTGTTGCTTTGAATGATTAATTACAAACTTAACACAAGAAAACATGAGTATTTTTTGCTGATTTGAATATACCTTATTAATATAGGATATAGCATCTTACTTAGTATTTTATTACCTTTATTTAGTACATTTTATATTTTTTATGACTACATTATGTAACTGTATTGAGTGAAAAGACCGGTTGCTCACAACATATTGCAGTAATGGACCCATCATATGAATCTCTAAGCAGATTTGTTGTGATAGATACTTACAGCATGGGTAATTGTAAAGCAATTGAAGGCAAGGCAAAAACAAAACAAAACAAAAATTTATAATTACAAGTAAATTTATATTCCATCCAAAATTTCGACAGTTACAGTACTTAGAGACCGATATCACAATGCATACAAAATATGTGCAAAACAGAAATGGGGACACAAGTTTGGGATTTGGACTTGAGTTGCACTTAAGTCATCCATCCAGACTTCAGACTTGACATGAGACTCGGCCTAAACTCAGAACTCAAGATGCGGGAGTGTTTAATCATTTTTAGCACATTCATTTTCACAAGTTGAAACGAATTTCCTCCCATCCCTTCCCTAACATCATATTACTATACTCACACAAACAGCTACAGAATTTAGTTGCGTTACACAAGCTACATATGTACTACACCTGTGCTAATAAATGCTGATAACACTGAGTATTGAATTGATAGAGTATGTGGTGCTATACAATGTTAGACTGATGACCGTAACCAACAACAATACCCTTTTAGGTAGGCTATTATATGTCACCTAACCTAAAATGACGATGCTCCATGAATGTCCTAACACAGAAGGGCAGGGACTTCAGGAGTGAATTTCAGGAGTGAATTAAGCTTTGCTAAGGTTTACTGATTGAGCAATGTGTTTGGTCGCAATAAGAAAACAACCTGCCAGGGTAGTTTTCTTTCATTTGGTGGGTGTGTCAGGAAAGTCATCCTATCAGCATTGAGGTGTATCAGACACCCGATGCATTAATAAAAACTAGAAAAGCGTGCAGAGAGCGCAGACCTCCGCCAAGGCAATGTGGTCACAGACACAATATACATTCCAGATCATGTTCTGGATCACCTATCGCCACCAAAATCGAATCAGCTCTTGCTTGTCCCAATATACACATTGTCCGAAAATTTCAACCAAATCAGTGCAGTACTTTTCGAGTTATCCTGCTGTCAAACAGACAAACAAACAAACAAACAAACAGACAGACAAACCAACACGACCGAAAACATAACCTCCTTGGTAAGCAGTTCCCATATTTACATGAATTTGACCAGTCTTGGATAAAAACACAGTACAAATGTGCGTGATGACACTCGGTGCTGAATTGCAACACTTCAGGGGTCTTGAACTGGGCCCAGACTTGACTTGGACTTGTGACCAAAGACTTCTGACTTGACTTGGCATTGATCCTCAAAGTCTTGACTTGGACTTAAGCTTGAGATTTGACTTGGACTTGCAAAAACATGACTTGTGAACATCTCTGGTGGATATTATCGGAATATTTTATGCAGTAACTAAAGCAAGAAATGATACCTGCGAACACTTACATCATTCAAAACTGAAAAATGCATCACAATATGCACAAATAACAAGTGAGTTTGAACCTCTGATCAGATCTCATTCTTATGTGAAAATTGGGTTTTAAAATTTCAAACAAAGTAAAGCAAACAATGTGCTTCAGCAAACCTTGCAACAGCCAGTTTCATGTTTCATGTTCATGTTTCAGTTATAGTGCCCGATTTTGTGTGTAAAAGACAAAAATATGTGAACATGTGTTTGCTTCTTTATATTTTCTTTACTCCCTATGTCAGAATGATTTGTAGGGGATCTCCCCAGCAACGTTAAGTAACACATGATCAAAACATAGTCTAAGGTTAGACAGGGATAGAGATGTGGAAGAGATGAGTGTAGATAGAGAAAGACTAGTAGATGGGCCCACAGATAATCATTACAGTGTTGACTATTCCTCATTGGTACATGGCCATGGGTAATGTTTATACACCAATAAAGTTAAAATACTTATCGGCATGAGTAACATGTGCTCTTAATTTTCCCTAAAAACTTCCTTGTGAATGGATGTACTTGTGAATGGATGTTTATTATTTATCCAACTGTAATTCCTCACAACTTCCTGGAGTGGTAGATTACTCTTTAACTTTTCTTTTAATTATTCACCATTCGGAAAAAATAGTTCATAATAAATAACGCGCTGAACCTTGCCTGTCAGCCTTATTCAATTGTTGTGCTCATTGTTGTCAGAATGGCCGCTTGTGCAGATGGTGCAAGTACAGTGTTTTTGATTAATCTCCCGTCACTAGTTAGCCTAACCGAGGCCACGGCGACGAGGCGCTTGATTTACAGGGTAGGTCTAGTCATAGCATCTTCATTAATCATTTGCCAAGGCCCTTGTCGAGTTAGCATTCATCAGGCCAGCATTAGGATATTCGGATGATTCAATACAAGGGTGAGTCTTGCGAGGCTGTTGAGGGTTTGAAAAACAGAAAGAGGGAGAAAGAGAGAGAGAGGGAGAGATGGATAGAGAGCGAAAGAAAGAGAGATGTGGAGAGAGAGAGAGAGAAAAAAAAGAAATCAATGTGAGCGGGAATGGCTGTTCTCAGCACTAAGATTCGTGCACTCCAGTAATGGAGTCTTTTCTGGGGTACGGAAGAATTAATGAGGTGGCTTTGCTGAACGTTCGGCTTCAGGGCCCGCGATCACCTTACAGAGGTCGCAGAGCCTCCAGCAGGACAACAACGTACTGTATGCCACCGATGTACTGTATGGGCGTCTGAAAAATTAGCAATACAATGTATCAGCTACCTAGGTTAATGAACACTACACTCACACATGTATATGCACACAGTCACAAGCGCACACACTCATGCATACACACACATATAAACACAAAAGGAAATTCATAGCAGAAAAAAAAAGAAAAACGGTTATCAGTTATTGCAGTCATAACTGTCCGGCTCTCAGCTATGCCAGAAAGTGATAAAAAGGCAAAAATTGGCACAGGCCTTCTCCAGCATACCAAAACTTTATATGGCTGTGTAATCACAATCACCCAACCCACACACACACACACACATACACACACACACACACACACACACACACACACACACACACACACACACACACACACCTGTGTTTTCAATGTGTAAGCCTTTCTTGTCGATTTATGTGAGACAATGACGACCACTTTGGTTATTGTTGCTGGGGAATAAAAAAGTGAATAGCTGAAACAGTGCAAAATTACGAGGCCAAGTTTATGAGGATCAGACATCTTTCCTGATGTGAAAGATGTGGCGCTAAAAGGATAAGGGATTGATTACAGGGACGCGGTAATCACAAAACAGATCAGGCTTGCCAAACCAGCTTCTCTCAGGGTCTTTGAGCATCTTACCTACTGCAAGTCTATGGAAGTAAAAAAAAGTCTGAAGATTGAAATAGGCACTGTATGAACTTACAGTGAGAAGGTAACAAATTTTATAAACATATTCCTCATTTATGTGTGAGCTTTTCTATATTGTAATTCTACATTGAACCAGTAGAGGTCAGACGGTTACTTTTTATTCCATTTCTGCAATGGCAATGAGTTATTTTGAAACATGTTTGTTTAATGACTTTAGAGCTCTTCGCAATTAATACAATGCTGTCTCAGGAGATGGATGACAATGCAGTGCATACCCACACAGTCGTTTGTATCATTACAACACTTCCCTATTGCTAAGCAGGAGAATATTGTTTAAGGATTGATCTTTGTGAAGGATGATGCCTGCTTTGCCACAATAATAACAACGGACAGATTCAGTGGAAAGACAAGACACAGGGGGAACAAATTATCTAGCTTCCCTCTGTTGGACAAATAGCAGCCTGAGAATTCTTCAGAAAAAAATAAGCATGAGAGAACCATTGTCAGCCTAAAAAGTTGCTGATTGAGACAGCAGGCCCCCTCTTAGGATCACTTTTCTTTTTGCAAACCCAGTAGACAAAGTTCATTATGGGAACCAGCTTGCAGTAATGAAGAAGGTGTAAATAAGACACATAATTAAGAAGCTTTTGTTATTAAAGTGATAGCCCAAAGTAATTCCAACCATAGTCCTGTTATTCCTGTATGTCCTGTCTGAGAATTTGGTACAACAGACCTAGGCTACAGCTTCCTCTAAATGAATGGGGCAATGGGAAACTAAACGGAAAGTCAGTCAGTTATTGTTCAATATTTGTTCTATTTTGCTTTACGAATCCTTATGTTCTTGTTCCTTCCAACGGCACTCATTGAGCCTGAAAAACAGAGCTCCGGTTGGAAGTTCTCCGGACAATCACTTCAAGACTCCGTGCATGGATCTCTAAAGGTAGCAAGGCAAAGAATGACCTCATGTTTCTGGGCAGTCACGTCACGTTGCTGGTGGAAGGTATTTGTGTGCATCCTCTGTGTGTTTGTCTGTGCTGCTGCTTCTCTCCCTCTCCTGGTGTGCTGGAGGGAGGGAGGTTCTCCTTAAACTTATTAGAGCAGGTGCAGCACATTGAAAATCCATTCAGTGTTGCTGTCACAGCGATTCTGTTCCATTGAATTAAGTGGGGTCAATCCAACAAATCAGAAGATTACATTGAGGGAGAGAGAGGGATAAACACACACATGCACAAAAGACACAAACACACATATGCAAGTGCACACACACACACACACACACACACAAACATACACACACACACACACGCTACAGGCAAGTGAATGAATTTGGCCCTCTCATGCACACTCTCATTGACGTGTGAATGACGGTGGTATGTAATGTTTGTTGGATATGACCTTGCATGGTGAATGCAGTTTAAATCCAGTCATATGTACTATTTCTGTAGCTTGTATGAATGTGTGTGTTTTGTCTGTGTATACAGTATACTGTGTGTGTGTGTGTGTGTGTGTGTGTGTGTGTGTGTGTGTGTGTGTGTGTGTTTGTGTGTGCGTGTGTATATCAGAACTGTATATGTTTCTGCTGAGTGTGACAATGTTGTGTTTTGTGCTTGGGGACCTTGGCCCCTCTCTCTAGCCCCGCAGGCCGGCCGGGAATCCTATAATAATTAGGCCGCCCAGAGGTATCAATCCCATATGTTAATCCCACTTCATCCTCACATATAGATGACCAGTGTCAAGCCTAAAATAGCCTTACCCTTCTCATTCTCTCTCTCTCTCTGTCTCCCTCTCTCTATGTCTGTGAGTGTGATTATTTGCATGTGTGTGTGTGTGTGTGTGTGTGTGTGTGTGTGTGTGTGTGTGTGTGTGTGTGTGTGTGTGTGTGTGTGTGTGTGTGAGGTGGAAAGAGAGAGTAAAATCACTTAAATCATTCGTCAGATGTTTTTTCATGGTTAACTTCAACCACTGAAGATCCTCTTCTCACCTGACAGTTCTCTCCGGGCTACTTTGACCAGATTTATCTTTTTCTCTCAAAGGAGGAATTTCAACATCTCAGATCTCTAGGAGCTGGCATAGATTCATAATGATTTTGAGATCATTACATGTGATGGAAGATGTATGCTGAATAGATTTCTCTGTGTCTCTTTGTGTGTGTGTGTGTGTGTGTGTGTGTGTGTGTGTGTGTGTGTGTGTGTGTGTGTGTGTGTGTGTGTGTGTGTGAGAGAGAGAGAGAGAGAGAGAGAGAGAGAGAGAGAGAGAGCTAGAGAGAGAGAGAGAATGGAAGATGAAGATAGCCAAGGTGTCTTTCTGGCAGTGCACAACAATTTGGATCTTATCCCAAAGTCTTGCAATAAAATATTTCCAAATTAGCACTCAGTAACATCTCCTTTCCTGTCCTGCAGCCAGTCTGCTTTCATCCTTGTTTCACGTCATTCCAGTTTGTATTTGTGCCTAAAAAGCTGGGTGCTTTTCTGAGCACCATATGGCTGCTAGGCCTGCTCACACTCTGCTATGTCATCATGTGCCACATGGAAACATATATCACATCTTAACAAACACTTCAATAATAGCATACAGTATCTGCTATGGATAACATTTAAGACACGGTGGGACCTTTCCAAAAGAAACAGTGGGATTTTTATTTCAAAGTAACATCAAAACAACATAGGTAATAATAGGCAAGTTACAGTATGTGTCTGTCCATGTACATGATTACAAAGCCTATTTCAGACTGCATCAGTGTAATGCCTTGTCTCTCCATACATTATGTATGCACATCACTGACTTCTTTCCTTGGAGTTAATACCAGGATTATATCCCCCTCCTGGTCTGTGTGGCATTTTAAAGGAAGGACTTGCATCTGGAATTCACACATCTTTCAATGCATTCAAATCTAAATAATATCATGGTAATCAAAATGGCTGCTCTTCCAAAAGGGCAGGCAGCCATTTCGGTGAGCTCACACGGAACTCAGCTGAGTTCAAGTCCCTCCGACGTGACCCCGGAACTGATCTGTGGTCAGCACGTAGAGGTTAGCGAGATAAAAACGGGCCTGGCTAATTACAGAACACAGCCGGGTGACCCTGGACCATCTAGCAGAGTGATGACCGCTGCCCAGGGAAAGATAAAGGGGGGGAAAATGTATGCACTTAGTGAGGGGAGGACTCGGAGGCATAAACTACTCCGAGACTGCGGCGAAGAACAGACAGAGGAGAAATAATAAATAAAAAAGAAACAGAGTCTTGCATGACTCGCAGAGCTGCTCTTTTCCTTTGAGCGAATCCATCACTGTGAAGACAAGAGTGGCAGCTTAGTTACACATGCTGTCAGGAGACACAATATGCTGCGCAGAAAACATTTGGATGTGGTAAAGTGGCTGTGTGTATATAAAGGCTTAATCTGCATCCACATTATAGCCTCGGCTTGCGAGTCGTGTATCTTGCTGAATGCAGAATATGGCGAGAGTTTCTCAAATGGGAAATATCCCTTACGTCGGCACCATCCCCTATTGTGCCATTTACATTTCCTGTCATGTTTTATTTTAGCTTAGTGATCGGCAAAGATGAGGTTTGTTCTCCGTGGGAGAGAGAGAGAGAGAGAGAGAGAGAGAGAGAGAGTCGGAGCAGCCGTTTGGGAGTGTGTGGCAGGCTCACACGTGCAGTTTGAAAAGAGCAATCGGTGTCGATAAAACTGCCTGACCCACTCACTAGCTGGGTCACCACCTCTGCCCAGCTGCTCAAGAAGAAAAATGTTTTTTAGTTCATAGTGTGTGTGTGTGTGTGTGTGTGTGTGTGTGTGTGTGTGTGTGTGTGTGTTTCCCCTCTTCCTTCCCTGGACATTCCCTCTTGGAATTACAGTACATTTATAGGTGAGTGGCCCACACCTGAAGTGTGAAACGGCAGCTGAACAAACCAAACACTCACTTTGTCGGGTAAAATCTTTCTGGCTTTGGCTTTTGCAGTGGCCTTCCTTCCTTGTCTCCAACTGGTCTGTGTGTGTGTGTGTGTGTGTGTGTGTGTGTGTGTGTGTGTGTGTGTGTGTGTGTGTGTGTGTAGAAGTGCACTGGTGCAGACTGGGGTGCAGCGCAGCGGGGTTAAGAGTGGGGGTTTTAGTATCATTAGCTCCCACACTGATGGGGAAGCTGAGGCTGGGCCTAGCTCTATTGAGTGCTGCATAATGTATTAAAGAGCGAGGGCCCTGGTTAGAGTATTTGGGGGTGAAATGGATGCGCTCCTTCCGGTGTGCTGTTTCAGTGAGGAAGCAAATAATGAATTGGCTGTTGGGTGTAATGGGATGGAGAGGCCAGTGGAGTGTAGACTTTCCTCTCTCTCTCTTTCTCTCTGGATTTCTCTCTCTCTCTCTCTCTCTCTCTCTCTCTCTCTCTCTCTCTCTCTCTCTCTCTCTATGTATGTTAACACCAAATGTACACATCTGCTTGAGATTGTGACTGTCCGTGTTTATGCATATTTCAGTGGTGCACTACATATCTATGTGTATGTATTTGGAAGATTACAGCAAACGGGTGTGCATCTGCGTTTGTGTGTGTGCACACGTGTGTCTATGAGTATGTGTTTGTGTGTGTGTTTGAGAAAGAGAGAAAGAGAGGGAGAGAGAGAGAGAATGTCACAGAGGAGATTTGTGTTTGTGACTGCGTGTGTGTTTCCTGTCAGAGACTGTGTGAGGGTACAGGACAGCTGGGTGCCCAAGTGAAGCTGCAGTGGTGTCAGTGGCCGTGGAGATGGAATGGGAAACAGGGAAAATAATGGCTAGAGATTCTTCAATTTAGCTTCCTATTGATCCCTGCTCTCCTCCTCCATTCCCTTACTGCACGAGACCGTGCCAGGCACACCAACCGTGTGTGTGTGTGTGAGTGTGTGTGTGTGTGTGTGCTTATATCCATGTGTGTCTATGCACCTATGTGTGAGTATGTGTGTTCATGTGTGTGTTCGTTTGTGTATGCCTTTGTAAAATATGTCTTTGAGTTGGCACATACATGTACATACACGTATTTGTAAACAATAATCATAGAGATTGCCCTCTGATCTTGATGAATGTTGTTTTGATTGTCATTATTGTCTACACATAGCACACATGTACTGTATTAGCCAGGCAAGCACCGCCTACTGGCTCCGCTCATTTAATTTCCTTCCTCCAGATAGTCAGGGAGACTACAATGCAATTTTGTTTTCACCATCACAGATCTGTGCGGGCCAAATTCAGCGAACAGAGTGAGAAACTGAAGCCACGACATTGTGTTCGGACATCACTAACCTCGAGTTAAGATAACAAAACATTTATATGCGTTTTGAACAAACTGTAGCAAGATGTTTCAAAACATTGCATATCACCCTCTAGAGTGGAAACGATTGCCAATGGAGATGTTTCAGACGCTTTGCACAAAGTGAAAAATGTGAAAACGGTTGATCAAATCAGGCTACATATGTGTTAGGTGTAAACACGAAGTCTAACTTTGCAGTCTGTTACACTCTACTGTGATCCATACAATTTTTTTTTTTTTGTATAAACCCCTATTTCAAGAAATAGCCTAGCGTATAATGACTGACTGAAGGGCTTGTCAGTGCAACACACAAAGCAAAATCTAGGGGTAGAAAATAGGTTGCTTGCCATGCGTCCCAAACACGTGTTTTAGAATCGTGGTATTTAGAATGTGAGAGTTTAGGTGGATCCGTGAACCAGAGGGAACACTATCTTATCTGGGACTCAGCCAATCCAAGCTATGGCTTCTGTGTCTGACCAGGGTTCAGGAAGTTCAAAATAGGGGTAATGTTAGCAGATGATGAAGGTCCGATGTCCTAAAGTTGAATAGGATCCTAGGCTAAGTATAATCCAGCAGTAGAATATCTAAGAACGGCTCACCATTCAAGCCGCGCCCAGAGAGCAGTTCTTCTCAGCCCCACGACCTTGACCTTGAACCCTAATCTGAACCATTCCTCACTTGTGTTGTGTACAGTAGAAGATTGTAACTGCATTGTAAGAATGATTTAAATGCAAAATATACAAATTAATATGATTTGAGAAATTGTAGTGTATACACATATCATTTTGCGGATATTGCATCTCTTCCCTTGCATTCACAAACACACACACACACACACACACACACACACACACACACACACACACACACACACACACACACACATTGTTGTAATCATTGTTTTGTGGCTATCTAACTCTGGAGCCTTGAATCTCAATGCCTTGAGTCCACAGAGCAAAGGTGCTAGACTACATTTCCAATCTATTTCTTTGAGGTCAAGGGAAAATGCTTTGTGTTTACTTCTACTTAACTGTGTCTTTTAAATCAGCAATGTCATGCGGCTCCATATCTCGACCCCTCCTTTTGAAACGGATACATTCAATTACACTTCTGCTCCTTAACAACAACATTTAGTTGCAGACCTTTAACAGGTACTTCACCTGGTGCAGTCTCATTCTTGTTCTCAATCATTCAGATGATTATATCTCCCTGGACCTCATCTCTGAGATGAGACACACAAAGAATGAAAGACATTTCTACACTAGACTTTGTTTCTCTTCTATTATTTGGTATAGTGGCCATAGGCAAAACAAAGAAGTGAATTTCAAACAAATGATAGGTGCTTACAAGATGGGGGGTATGAAGTCATACTGTGTAACTGTTCTTAAGAGCACCACTCTTAACCAGGACTGCCTTTAAACCCTCCAGAAGCCTGCCTGTGTCTATTAACAACAGTGCTGCTTATTAAGCCTGCACTTCTAAAGTGCCCAGACCTGCACATTAACTTTATTTACTGATTTAATTGTGCCATGTTGTAGTCAAGATTGCCAAGCACTTAAAAGGCCTTCTCCTGGACTATCACAACGAGCGTCCTCATTCAGATGATTGTATCTCCCTGGGCCATGGAGTGCCATGAATGTGAAGATGAATGGGAGAGGCTGGCAGGTGACCAGAACCAGAACGAGAGAGAGAGAGAGAGAGAGACAGAGAGAGAGAGAGAGAGAGAGAGAGAGAGAGAGAGAGAGAGAAAGACAGACAGAGAGAGAGAGAGAGAGAGAGAGAGAGAGAGAGAGAGAGAAAATGTCCTGTTCTTTAGCTGAGAGGTTTGGTGGTGAGTTCCAACATTATGATGAGTCTGCTGCTCAGTTTTGACTGTGTGTGTGAGCGAGCACAGAATTACTGTGCCTACAACTTATTATCTACCATCTATCTATCACTGTAATCAGTCAAGCATACTTGCACAGGTCTAAGTTTTCACAATGTTCGGTTCTTTTACAGTAAAATGAATGTAAGTTTAATATATTTGGAAATTAATGTGTGTATAATGTATTGCATTTGTCTTGTATGGTCTTGTGGTTCACTCCTATCACTAGTATTTTAACAGGAGGTGCAGTGAGATTTTCCACCCTCTCCCCCAGATTGCTTGCCAGCACACAGCCATTTGCTTACCTTCACTTTTAGATCCCCTGGTAGTCACAAGCATATTATGCATATGGTGTATATGGTCTGGATTGTTCTCTAACGTTATACCCCTGAGTGCCAGCCTGTGTGTGTGTGTGTGTGTGTGTGTGTGTGTGTGTGTGTGTGTGTGTGTGTGTGTGTGTGTGTGTGTGTGTGTGTGTGCACGTATGTAAGATCTCGCATGTGTATTACATATGAGTGTGTGTGTCTGTGTGTGTGTGTGCAAATATGTAAGATCTCGCATGTGTATTACATATGAGTGTGTGTGTGTGTGTGTGTGTGTGTGTGTTAGTAGTTGTGGTTTAATTGGGCTCATAAACAGGGCCCTGGCTGCAGAGTCCAGAGCTCTGCTCCTCTGCTTCCTCATTACATCTGTTTACTTAATCCCAATCAGAGACCCTGCACCACTGACTACAGCACAACTGTAGTATAACACACACACACACACACACACACACACACACACACACACACACACACATATGCACTCATGAACACAATATAAAATGCCTTTACATTGCTACAAACACACACACACACACACACACACACACACACACACATGCATGCAATGCACACAATAGAAAATGCATTCACACATGCTGCAAACACACACACACAACACAGAACAAAGGAAACAAAACAGCATGATGACCAAATGAAACTAGTATCAGCAATTAATGAAAACAAGCTGCAAAGCACAAATGTGACCACATGCACGAAAGGCTTCAGTTTCCCGTCTGTTACACCAAGACTTCCGTTTGAAAGCCACTTTGGCTCCGCCCATAACTCCACTAGCTCACATCCATCTGTTCTTTCTGTAGCTTTCTTTTTTTAGTCAGACACTCTCACTGTCAATAACACTTTGAGAGTGTATGTGTGTGTGTGTGTGTGTGAGAGAGAGAGAGAGAGAGAGAGAGAGAGAGAGAGAGAGAGGAGAAGAAGGAAGAGGAGGAGGAGGAGGTTGAGATGCCGTCTCGGTGGAAGGAGCTTATTGGATTCTTCCTGGGAGTTGCAGGCTTCATCTGCAGCATTCTCAGCAGTGCTCTGCCCATGTGGAGAGTGACATGGGTGGGGTCTGATGCCACTACCTCCTGGGGCCTGTGGAAGGTGTGCAGGCAGGTGCAGCCCATGGGCCCGACCCAGTGCTCCAGCTACATCCCACCAGCATTGACTCCAACCAAGGCTCTAGAGGACACACGCACCCTGATGACCATCGCCATCTGTCTGGGCATTGTGGCTCTTGCCTTGGCATTGGCCAGCAGCAGGTACAACAGCTGCATTAAAGACAAGGTCATGCAGGCCAAGTTGGCGTTGGCCAGTGGAGTCGCCTTCATCATCCCAGGTCTCCTGGTCCTCATTTCGGTCTGCTGGCTGGCTGACACTGAGATCGAAATCGTCCGACAAAATCATCCATCAAATAGGATTTTGCAGATTGTTGAGACAGAACTGGGGGCTGCCCTCTACATTGGATGTGCCTCCACTGCCATGTTGCTAATAGGAGGCGGACTGGTCTGCAGCGACTGGCCACCCAAGGGTTTCAGTGAAGTCAGCTAACCGTCATCAGTGAAATCTCATCAGTGAAGACGGATCAAAAGAAGGATCTTAAAGACTTAGTACAGTAGATCTTAATCTGGTTCATTGTCTCTTTTGGTGTCCTTCCAGCATTGCTCACAACATCTACAAAGAGACTATCGAGAGTGAAGGAGAATGGACGTTCACATGGACAGAGATAGCCATAAAACAGATGAGGCGATTCATTAATTTGCCCCGTTTAGAATCAACCTCTGTGGTTAAAGTGTATACATATTATGTATATGAAATGGGAAATCCCTTTAGCCAAACAGACGTTGTGAAGTTTTAACTTTTTGATTGACAGGTAAACTTGGATATCTAAATCCACCACATACAGTATGATAAATTGTTTTTATGCATTGTTTTTATAAGGGTAGTTTAAATGTAAATGAGTTTCTTTCTTCATTTGGACGTTTACTTACTGTTACATTGTTTGATCAAATTTAGTCACAAAAATACTTTGACAATATATGCATGCTAAAATAAGAAAGAAAACAAAATCTGAAGTTAAAGTTTGATGTGTTTGTCAAGTTCATTTCTTACTCCAGTACAGTCACGCTGACAACTGACTGCAAACAGACTGCCAATATTCTGCTATCATAACAATTGAGGCAAGTCATCCTCAGTATTAGCATGTCCAAGTGAAATGTACAAGTATAAGCCCCCTCTGAAACTGTAACTGCAAGTTGAAATGAAGGTCATGGGAGGCAGACAGGTCAGAGGAAGTGGTTAGAGCACTGTGCATATGACTATAAAGGAGGCTTGAGGCTTAGGCTACTAAGCATATTTATACATACTTTCTAAAATATGATTGTGGGTGTGGGTAATTGTGACTCAGAATAACCTGCGTCATGACTCAGATGCCAGAGCATACCTTAACCTTACTCATGGAATGATATTTTATGGGTTTTTTATGCCTATTTATTTTTTGTTTTAAGGGCTTTGAGTGGGCATTGTAAATGAACCGCTTGCTTGCTTGAGAAGTGTCGGGCACAAACTTGAAACCATAGATACATGAGTTTGGCATTTTTGCAAAACTAATGTCAATAAATGTTATTAGCAGGCAAGGGAGTCAAGTTTACAATCTATCCATCGGCCAGACTTTTTTAGGTCTTCATCTCCGGCTACAAAGAGTTTACTGTTTTTCACCTCTGACTATGACTTTAGATTGTGTATTTGTGTATTTGCTGGATGTCTTCGCTCAGCCTGTGATGTAAGCCCTCTTATCATGGGGTGCTCCTTTATTCTTCAGGGCTTGTCTTTTCGCCTTCAACAAGTGCACTTTCTTTCTTTCTTTCTTTCTTTCTTTCTTTCTTTCTTTCTCACACACACACACACACACACACACACACACACACACACACACACACACACACACACACACACACACACACACACACACACACGCTCCCCAAGGCTTTCTCCCAGTAACTGGTGTTGTGGTGTTGTGCTCCTGGAACACGTTCGATTGGCCAAGTCCACTGTGTTGTTTAGCATGCCTCACCGCGCTAGTGCATGCTGTTCATAGATTTCTTTCTTTCTCCTTATTATACAGTTGCTGTACAGTGTCTGTACTCCTATTGTGTCCCTGCTGTCAAGGCTAGAGAGTGTTTCTGGTGTGTGTGTTTGTGTGTGCTGCAGTTTTCTTGCTTTGTCCTTTGTGTTTGCATATATGTGTGTGGCAGGTTGTTTCTTGTGTCTACAGTCTGTATTTGTAAGTGCTTTCAAATGGCTGCATACATGTGTGTGTGTGTGTGTGTGTGTGTGTGTGTGTGTGTGTGTGTGTGTGTCTTGTGGTTGTGTAGGGTGTGCATCATTGTGTGTAGGCATGCAAGTGTGTGTATATGAGATAGAGTTGATTTGTGTTTCTGCCTGTATGTGTGAGTTTGTGTCTGTTTCTATGTGTGTGTGTATGTGTGTGTGTGTGTGTGTGAGAGAGAGAGAGAGAGAGAGAGAGATTGTGTGTGTGTGTGTGTGTTGGCCTGTCTGTTTCTGTGTGCGTGTGTCTGTTTCTGTGTGTGTCTGTGTGTGTGTGTGTGTGTGTGTGTGTTTCTGTGTGTGTGTGTGTTTGTGTGTGTGTGTGTGTTTCTGTGTGTGTGTGTACTCACGCAGCTCTGCGCCCCATGACTGGGTGCTTGACTGGGGCCGTTGGTTCTCTCAGGGTGCAGGTAGCTGATGTGTGAAGGAGGGCCGTGACAGAGGACAGAGAGCACTGGGGGAGTGTAGCGGCAGAATTAAGCGCACCGTTACCTCCACCCCCCTCTCTCCCCCCATCTCCTCCATCAGACTCCCCACTCCTCCCACCCCCTAACCCTCTAGCTGCCATGCTCCCTCGCTTCACTGGGCCCCCACCCCCTTCCTTCCCTACCTCCAAAACACTCCTCAATCCCTTGCCCAAACTCCAGGGGGGAGAAGAGTGAGACAGAGGGAGGGAGGGAAAGAGGAGAGTAAGCGCTAGTGCTTAGCAAGCATCCCACACTACGGTTTGTGCACCTAAACCCCCATGACTGCGGGTGGTTTTGGGGCTGGGATGGTGTGTGTGTGTGTGTGTGTGTGTGTGTGGGTGTGTGTAAGGGTGGACGCCGCCTCAGACCGGTGAGCCTGCTTTACTGAGCGAGTGGCCGTGTGTGTGTGTCCACTGCAGAGAGCAGCTTTTGCATTCCACCCCAGGTATTAGTGTCTCTCTCTGTCTTTCTCATTCTCTCTCTCTCTCTCTCTCTCTCTCTTTCTCTCCTCCTCCTCTCCTCTCCCGATGTGGTGCAGATAAGTAAAGTGAGGCCTTTAGTGGTGTCCTTTAGAGTGGCGTGGCCTCATATATGCTCCTGCACGCCACCGTGAGCAGCTCACTCACACGCACCGGCTCGGACACACACACACAAATGCCATGCTTAACAAAGTGACCGTGTGGAAAAATGTCGCTGCCTCACATGTGAAGATTAATTTTGAACAAGCTGTTATTAAAGATCACTGACGGCACCCCTTGACAATTGAAGAAGTGAATGAAAAGAGTGATGATAAAACGTGCTGAAATAAACTGCAGTCCATGTTATGCCTTTATTACACTGCATGATTTTCTTGTAAAAACAACATTGAACGATGAATTACTCTTAATTATATAGGGGTATCACTAAATTGATTTTAGTAAAGCATTTAGAATGACTTTGAAGTACTTCATTTGAAATATCAGGAGTTGTCATATGGCATATTTATTTATCATATTTACTCTATAAAATATTTGTTAATGTATTTATCAAAAAGGCGGTAAATATAAAGCTTTTTGACCACTTATTCCATCATGTTTCTTGTTTGATATTTGACAGAGAAGTCAACTGCCAGCTCTTGTTTGATAGTTCAGCAGCAGACTTCAGCTCTTTTAGAGATTAAAATGCCTAAATACGCAGCTCCTGCTCATCCTTGGCTTTTGATCTTTCCCATATAATATCTACTTCAGAACTAAACATCTCTTTCTCTCTCTTTCAGTCTGTGGCTTTTGCACTATGTATTACAACATCAATATTTTATTCCTATTCTTCAATCTTTAGTCTTAATCTTTTTTCAATGTTTTTTTCTTCTTCTCATGTCTATGCTTTGTCTCACTATTCAGCTGGGGCTGACGCTCCTTGCCTCCCATCTCTCATCTAGGCTGTAGTACGCGCCCTCCAGGGAGACCTCTCCTTCTTTTCATTCCTCCTCTTCACTCTCTTCTCTCTTCCCTCCCTCTCTTTTTACTACTTCCCTCTCTCTCTGTCCGTCTCTCTCTCTCTCTCCTGCTTTGAGGTTCCTGTGTGAGCAGCATATCTGAAGTGTTGTGACGTCTTAAGTGTGATGTGATTGTCCTACAGAGACTTGATGTGTGTGTGTGTGCGTGTGTGTGTGTGTGTTAGAGAGAGAGAAGGAAGAGTGGGGTGAAAGAGAGAGTTAGTGTGTTTGTACTTGTGTGTGTGTGTGTGTGTGTGTGTGTGTGTGTGTGTGTGAGAGAGAGAGAGAGAGAGAGAGAGAGAGAGAGAGAGAGAGAGAGAGAGAGAGAGAGACTGGAAAGTCCTGTCTAAGGTGCTTCTACATGTCTCTCCACTTCCTGACTCACCACACCCCCAAACCATACCACCACCACCTCTTCCCTCACCCTATCCCCTCCCCCCTCTCTCTCTCTCTCTCTCCCTCTCCCTCGCTTCCTGTGTCTGTGGGCCCCAGGGGAGGCTCGTGGCGTGCGGTCGGCTCAAGGACAAAGCGTGGTGGTGGCAGTGGCTGAGCTGCACGGAACGGCGCGGCACGCTCCTCCGTCGCTTCTCTGTCAGCATGCACATGCATGCAGACGTCTGACGCCTGAAGTCTCACACTGCTTCCTGCATCTATGTGATGGGCTGCATAAGTGCATGGGAACAAGGGAAGGGGAGAGAGGGAGAGGGAGAAAGGAAAGAGGAGAGGAGAAACTGATGAAGAGATGTGAATGGATGCACAAGATTGAGGTAGAGAGGAGAGAGAGAGAGAGAGAGAGAGAGAGAGAGAGAGAGGAAGGAGGAGAGGAGAAACTGGTGGAGAGATGTAAATGGATGCACAAGAGTGAGGAAGAGAGGAGTAGGAGGAGAGAGAGAGAGATCGAGGGAGAGAGAGAGAGAGAGAGAGAGAAAGGAAGGAGAAGAGGAGAAACTGGTGGAGAGATGTAAATGGATGCACAAGAGTGAGGAAGAGAGGAGTAGGAGGAGAGAGAGAGAGAGAGAGACTAGGGTGGGAGAGGTGTAGTTTGTGATGCTGCTGGTGCTGTGGCAGGTGTCGTCTGGCACTGTGAGGAAGGAAGGAAGGAGAGGTTTGTGTTGACCTTAGCAGTCATGAGGAATTGAGGAGAAAAAGAGAAAGGGAGCTTCGGCTGTGATGGCACAACATCCCCAGACATCAGAGTAGGAATCACTCATAAACAAACAAGGGATTAGAGAGAGAGCGACAGAGAGCGGTAGATTTATCATCTTTATTTTCAGTTTCTATTCTAGACATTTTTTTTTCTGTAGGTCAACTAGAGAGCTTTCTTTTTCAAGTTGTATGTTAGCATACCAGAGAGAGAGAGAGAGAGCACTTGAGTTTGTCTTATTTTTGTCTGACCAACTATATCTGTGTGCAATGTACAGAAAAAGCCATATGACTCTCTCTCTCTCACTCACCCTCTCTCTCTCTCTCTCTCTCTCTGTCTGTCTCTTCCTCTCTCTCTCTCCCTCTGTGTATGTGTGTGTATGCATGTGTATGTGTCAGTGTGTGTACCTATTGTAAGTGTGTATGGCCACATCTATGAATAGCTGTTCTCACACATTCCTCTCTTGGATAGAGGGCACTCATTATCTTTGAGTCCAGTGGGAGTTCTGCTCTTTCCATACATGTGAGCAGGATCTGCTTAGAGCAGCCATACTGGCCGGTTACCATAGTGACTACAACTTGAGTGCTACACCTGCCGGCCCTATAGTGCGCACTGAGAGAGAGAGAGAGAGAGAGAGAGAGAGAGAGAGAGAGAGAGAGAGAGAGAGTGTGTGTATAATGAATCCCTCAACTTTTTTTGTGTGGTTTACCGGGTAAAATACTTTTCTTAGGTGTCTCTGTGGAGGGATAAAATTTAATTTAATTTATTTTTCATTGTCTTTAAGCGTCTGCATCATATTCCTCTGTGAATTGCTGTTTAATCATCTGAAAAGTGCAGATTGTTTAAAAAGTGCAGCTCATAGTATAAATAATAGCCAAGAATGCCTGATCTGTGGGAGGCTTTTTTGGAAGATAAACTGATGTCCATTGATTTGTTTTTTCTTTCACCTGTGGTACTTCTTTATACTGTACATTCAGTAAAACTGCTCAGGCAATCTCAATTGACCCGCTAATGAATTATACTCGATTGGGAAAATATCTTCAAAAAAAATTGTGAAGAAGTAATTTTTTGCTCCAGCAAATCTGTCTATAAACATCTTTATCTGCAAACATCTTTATTTGGTCATGAGTCTGTCTCCTAACTCTGTCTGAACTGCCTTGGAGCTGTCAACTATTATCAACTGATTTATTCCCTCCGTTTGGCTAATGGTTTATTAATTAATAACGACTCCTATTAGCAGGCAGTTACACCCTCAAATAAAAAAAAAATAAAAAAAACTTATGTGTTGCACTAAATTACACTTCATAGTCATGCAACATAATTTGCAGCAAGGCTAATTGAGGTTAATTACTGTAATATAACTAGTAAGTAAAAACACATTAACGATGGTAATTAAGACTAGCATTCAGGCAGACAAGTGGGACTTCTGGCTCTCATAGTGCACATGTCTTTATTTGTCTTAGTGTGTGGTAGAGAATAAATTACAAAGAAGAAGCTGAAAAAATACATCAGACCCAGATGCAGTGTAGGGTTGTAAACCACACATGAAACTCAGCTTTACTTTTTAAAAGCAATTTTATGGGAAACAATAGGAGCCATAAGCCTTATTGTATCACCTTTATGTGTACCTGGATTAAGCCTTGAAACAATACCTGAGCAGGATGCTTATAGTCTTCTTGAGCAAAAGATTCAATTGTGCAACATTGTCTTCATGATGGCCTAAAGAAACCCTCTCCTCAATGGCAAAGCTATTTTATTTATTCAATTGCAATGGACCGTGTGTTTTATTGAGTAGATACACACACCCACACACTCACACACAAAATGCAGCAGATCGCTGAGCTTTCCCCTGGAGTCACAATATACAGTGCAAAACGCACACACACACACACACAATCACACTCTCTCTCTCTCTCTCTCTCTCTCTCTCTTTCTTTCTCTCTCTCTCTCTCTCTCTACACACACACACACACACACACACACACACACACACACACACACACACACACACACACACACACACACACACACAGAGAGAGTATGGTTTTGCATTTCTCTCTGAGGTGAACTGCTGGAGAAAAATGTAAAGTCTGTTTGCACACAAACCCTTTAAAAGCATCACCCCCTGAGATGAGATAAACACTTGGGGCCTTTAAAACATCATAGCTCAGTCTAACTAACAGCATAAGCATCTGAAGCTGATACAAGCACTCTTACATATCCTAATCTATGGATTACTAAGTCTTTACATTTTACTTCTCAACAAGGTAATGGCATTATATTCAACTGCTTTGGAATTATGCCATCTAAGACAAAGGCCCCCAAAACTAACATCTAAAATTGTGTATTTCCGTGTCAGAATTACATGCTTCCCCAAAGTTTAGGGCTGATTTAATGAGCATTTGTTGTGGAATGCTTTTTATTCTTTTTATTTTAGCCTACAAGATCAGATGAATGGATTCCCCTCTTTGGATCACAGTGTACAGACTGAGCTGGTTTACGTAATGTTTGGTAGGAGAAGGCACTTTGGTCATTTAAATAGTATTTACATTGTTTTTTTCACCCTGTGCTGTGGGTTCCCAGGAAAGGGCCTTCTAATTGATTTATTTAATTAGGGGACCTTGGTGGAAAGTAATTTAGTTTCAACCCCTTTTCCTCTTCTTTTTCATCTTCTTTCCTTTTGCTTTCACACACACACACACACACGCACGCACGCACGCACACACACACACACACACACACACACACACACACACACATAAACACAGAGAAAGAGATAGAGAGAAAAGGAATGAACACACACACACACACACACACACACACACACACACACACACACACACTCACTCACACAAACAATTTACCCATAATAACATTAACTGTTTTAACTCACACTATTTTCCTGCAAGAGCATTACATCAACATGATTCTTTTCGTTCGCCGTGCTACTAACCACCTTGCTGCCCCACTGTATAGGACAAGAAAAACAGGGTTGGCATTTACAGTACCTCTTCCCTATCTCTAAACAATTACAGGCAATACCTTTTCACTATCAGTGTGTTTCAGTAGAATTGATGAGACAAAATGTTTTCTTTTATGGTCTACAGTATACAGTATTTGTCCACATACACATTTACACATTTACTGTAATTTATATACATGCAGCATATACTGCATATTTGTATATGTGTGTGTGTGTGTGTGTGTATGTTTTGTGTGTGTGTGTGTGTGTGTGTGTGTGTGTGTGTGTGTGTGTGTGTGTGTGTGTGTGAGTAGGTGTATGAGGGTGCAGTTGTGTGTGTCTGTTTCTCCACCATCCACTTTGCCTTTAGTCCCCAAACAATTAAAAACTGTAGCTGTTTAAGTCTAGCCTGCAGATTGTGCAGCCCCACTTCCATCTCTGTAGAGGAAGCATTGTTGTTTGTTTTGCTGAACGAACGCGTTTCTCACTCTGTCAGCTCAGCGTCTCTCTGTGCTGCTGCTGCTGCTGCGGCGTGCTGCACACGCATCGGCTGAAAAGGATGGGGGAAAAAAAAAAGCCCAGAAGCCTCGGCGCCAGCCCGCTCGCTAGGTTGTGAACTGTGCGGCCACTTCATGCCTGTTTGGCACCCTGGGCCCCCACCGGCACGCTCCACCACCAGAGCCGTTCCGCATGCACTCTGTTTTAATCCCATGAAAGGGTGGCACGGGTCGACCCTCCATCCCACACATCACGCCAGACCAGGCAACTCTTTCCACTCTGCTCTCTCCACTGACTGCTCTCTCTCTCTCTCTCTCTCTCTCTCTCTCTCTCTCTCTCCCTCTGTCTGTCTGGGGGAGATGGACTGATGTTTTAGGCTAGTTAAGTCTAGTTTAATCTAGCAAATATGATTGTTTAAGTCTTGTGGATCGATATCATTAATATATATAATTTATTATTATAAGACAGAGGTCGTATAACAGAATGCTAAATTTGTCTCCCTTCTCTCTCTCTCTCTCTCTTGTTCCCCCAGGCCTCTTGTAAGCACACAACCGCAGATACAAAAAAAAAAAGAAAAAAAGACACAAATGTGCTGCTGTGTTCTATGCATATGTAGGTGCTTGCATTTGCATTAACCCTCTCTCTCTCTCTCTCTCTCTCTCTCTGTATCTCCTCTTTTTTCTCTCATATTACCACTTGGTTTCCCCTCCCCTGCCCTGTCGGCGGTGGGATGCAGCATAGCTCTGACAGCCCAGCTGCTGCGTGTGAGCTATTGAAGTAGGAGAGGGCAGAGGCAAAGGCAAACTGCTTTTTAAACGAGCGGCTCCAGTCTCCCCCTAGCACACATGGCGTACCGCACACACACACACACACACACACACACATACACACACTCACACAGGCCTGAATGATTCATATGTAATACACAAACAGGGATTCAAATGATCACAGGGGGCGGTCAAACACTCATGGTATTGCCATATGTCAGCACACACAAGCTCGTCGGTACTTTCCGGAGGCAAATGTGCTCTAATAATGAGAGCAATGAATTTTTTTGAACGATGGCAGGCGGGAGTTATTTTAGAGTTCTGTGGTGAATGCACCAGGACACAAGTGAATATTTTTGCTTTAAAAATAAATTCTTTTTTTTAATGTCCACAGTGCTTTGTTAATACCTGTGAGGGAAATAGGTCAGAGACCCAATGGGACAAACAGTCAGATCTAGAGAACATTTAAAAATAATCGACATAACCATAAACATCAACAGTATCTTCTTCTTTGGCCCTCTCTCTCTCTTTCTGTCCTCATTCTCGATTTCTCCACCTCACATGAAGAGCACACAAAGGTACTGGATACAATACTCTGATATGCACATTTGCTGTGTCCAATTTTTACAGTGTCTAATCATTACACCTAAGAATGTCATGGACATCTGAGTGATCATGTATCTGTTCAGGGATCCTGTAGAAAAGAAATCACAGCATCTGATTTTGTACTGTATCTGTTTCTGTACAAAATACATGTGGTGCTACTCATTAACTTGACAATGCAGTGACTATGCTCATCTAGCCAAAATGTACCCTTCTTGAAGTTTTTCCCCTTGTGCCTTTAGAAATGGCTGAATTTTTCATGCCATTGATTCAACAAGGTTCTAGATTTTTTATTTTATTTTTTTTTTTGTCCATATTGACATGATCGAAAGCAATTGTTGTAGATTCTTACTGGCTGCATATCCACATCACCTTTTCTACATCTTCTTGTTTGGTTCAAGAGATAAGATGAATCATTGAATTTTGTCAGTAGGATAAAGAACAAGAATATTTGATACAACTGAAAATGAACTGGCAACTAACACTATCAGAACGGGGAACAGATTTTTTTTAACCCTTATCACATTGGAACCCACAGGAACATTCACTGGTCTGAAATAGTCCTTTTGTTTGGGAGCTGTTACATCTCTGATCTGAACTGAGCTTAGCACTCGGGCTAAACAAATCTCTAATAGCAATCTGGTCAGGTGTCTATAAGATTGAGATAATGGTAAAGGTGGATTTAACATGAATATGGATTATCAGTAAAGCTGGAACTTACGGTAAGCAACTTGTTTTCTTTCTGCAGATGGTGGTGGTTTTAGATGCTATGTTGTTAGCAAAACGATACTAACCTTATATTAGCTTTATGCAATATGGCTGCCTGTCAAATCCCTCTGGCTGTAAGTTAACAACGTTAGACAACCAGTCAGTTTGTTTGCCAATATCCTTTGACATGTTGCTTCATGTTTACTGTAGTATAGCCTCGACAAATTAATAGGTTGCACTCCTCACGTCATGCCACGCCTATATCCATCCTGCGTAAGTTGCTTTCACACCAAACTCAGCCTTTTAGGTCTAATTGTACAAGGGTCTGACACAGGTCCATTGGTGGGACGAGATGACCCTATAATCCATGCCGGACAGTGTGAAAGGAAAAGCCAATCTGCTAAAATTGTATGTTAAATGTAGCCTGGGAGTTCCCATGCTGCTTTGCAATGCACGCTTATTTCATTTCACTCTGCAAAGCAGCATGGTGACCATGGCCGATTTTCTCGCCTGCTTACGGTATCCTATCACAGAACAAAAAGGTACTAGCAAGGCCCTCGATTGCATTTTACGTCACGTGGTGGCTCTGGTATTGGCTCCGAGGTATGTACAGACGCTATGATAGACATTCGTAGCGCCCTGGTAGCGCCCAATAAACGGCTCTGGACAATCGTAAACGGTGCTTCCACTACGAGAGATGCAATAGGTCTCAAGACTAAATATCACTTGTGATTTTTAGTTTGCCATTCGCCAGGCTATGTTAAATGTGGGATATTATTCTGCCGTCTTTCCTTTGTTTCATTTTCCTATGCCCCATTCACTTAACCCTAGCTGCTGGTTTACTATTCGGTCTCTGTTCTTATTCTTTCCCCCACAGACTCCACTCTGTGACTGCAGCAACAAGGCCATGGATTGAATCACACCGGATTTCTCCTTTAAAGGTAGTTCTTATTCTCCTGGGGCTGGGGGTGTAGCCTACTTCTTGCCCAGCTTCATATATGTACTAGTGATGATATGTGCATAACGCATAACTCTGGTGGCTTTCAGGCCATAATAACTTTCTTTGCTGATACATAGTCTGTCAGGTAAAATACTGCTCTGAATTTACACACACACACACACACACACACACACACACACACTGTAGTCATTTCCCATGTTCAAAATATCTCTGTGCTTATTAGCTTAGCAGACACGCTTGTGCTAAGAAACCTCTTGCAGCATAATCAAGCTACAGTATATTTGTCAGCCCATGTGCATCCTGAGAGTGATCGCTTGTAATTGCATGCCAACAAGGATTCATCAGGATTTCTTTCCATGAATAAATGTTTGTACAGCATTTGTGTCTGGTTTGAGGGTGTCGGAGCAGGACAAAGATTGAGTGACAACTATGAGTTTAGCAAGTGAAAAAGCAAGCAAGAGGGAAATGGAGAAAGAGAAAAATACTGTTAGTGAGAGAGAGAGAGAGAGAGAGAGAGAGAGAGAGAGAGAGAGACCTCCGGGCTGCGCCCCCATTGACTTTCAGTTTGCCTGATACAGGATGTCAGTTTAGCAGTCGATTGAATATCTACCAGGCCTTTATTTATGACACTCGCGATGAAGTGTTGCAGTCCACCCCCACCCCCACCCTTGCTCCTTTCCTTTGAAGAAGGACCTATTGAGAAAGAGGGAGGAGAAAGACAGAGAAAGAGAGGGAGAAAGACAGAAAGAAAGAGAGAAATAAAGATAAATCAATATGTTTTTACTGAGACCAGGCCTATAGTCCGCGCAGGAGGCGGCCATGTCTTTTTGTCATCCGTCATTGCCCACTTTCATGTTGGACTCCCTAATATTATCAGTGATCTGAAGGCTTGACTGATGGTCCGCCACTCCTCTCTCTCTCTCCTCCCCTCTCTCTCCCTCTCTCTCTCTCTCTTTCTTCCCATCACTGTGTTTGAATTAAGGAAGCTATTATCCGGCGAGCTTCAACCACACACTCACAACCTGAGAGCTCCATGATTAATGTCATTTCCCTCCCTTTTGAGTTATTATCTAGGCAAGAGGACATCATATATTCACCTGAAAAAAAAAGAAAAAGAAAACAGCCCCCTTCATCGCACTGTAAATGCCATGCCTCTTAGTTGAGTTTTTATTTTCTTAAATCTATCAGTCACTGGGAGTGGCTTTATTTGGATTCCAACGATCAATGTTTGGATAAATGCTTAAGGAGGTCGTCCCTCAAGTCTCTAATTATGTTAAAAGTAGTGCGTGACAGCGGTAGAGGGAATGCACTCAGCTTTTTTTTTTCGGTTTTATCCACGATCAGCTAACTGTCTAATACGCCATGATTAGCGGCTAGTTGTAATTAATGGCATGAGTCTTTGTGGGAGTGTTACACTCATGTAAATATTGACTGCTAATGAGATATGGTTGTATAGGAAAATTAAATCATCCTTTTCTTTCCTCTGCTGTTTGAGGCTCTTACACAGCACAATAGCGCATTACAGTGCAATTTCTGCTTCCATATTTCATATCAGCACAAATGGACAATGTGACGGCGGTAGGCTTATATATCTCTATGCAGAAGCCTCTCATACTTGCACTCTTATAGTGAATCACAATGGTAATGGGCCTCCTTTCTGTCATAGACTTTTCCACATTCTGAAGTAATTACTTTGGAATGAAGCAGTGCTCCGGTATGAAATGAGCTTTTGCGTGCTAATGCTAATTGTTAGCAAGCCGATTTCCAATTACATTTTGTGGCCATGAAATTGTACTTGTGCTGAGATAGTGAGAAGAGTGGAAGAGAAGAGAAAACAAGTTCTGAGGCATTAGGTAATGTGTGAGTATTGTACTTTCTGTACAGCTGGGTGTAATGCACTGTTTTTGACCAATAGAGAAATGACCAGAGGTGATATTAGAAAATTATTAAACATCTACCTCAAGGCTGCTCCAACAGCGCACATACACAGAGGGGATGCCATTTACCTCAAAAAGTACTATTAGCTCAATACAATACATACAGTATGTAACGGATCAACTAGCCCAGATCATCCACTTCTGTAATGAGCTGATAGAGTTATAGCAGAGAGGGAAGAAAACAAATGTTCGTTATGTTCCTTGTTCTATTTCTCAAGGGGGGAAGAGGGAGGGGGTTGGATACACTGATATGAAATATAGTTGAAAAGTTCATATTGTGACGTAATGAACTTATGCAGACCAGAGTTATTCACACTTGTTCCCATTGAAACATATAATGTTGTTCTATCTTGGTCAGCATTATTCGCTGATCTTTGCTAACAGCAGACTGAGCTAACAGCAGACTGAGAACACTGTGAGAAGTATCCAGGAAACGCAGCAGTCAGTTATCACCAGAAAGGAAAATGGGTAACACTTTGCGGTAAGGGTACATGAATTATCATGAATTCATGCATAAAATCATTCATGATAAATTCATGATTCATGCATTACTTCATCTGTGAAAGTCTAATGAGTTATCAGGAATTAACATGAATTCATTGTTTGTCATTAATGACCTCCTGCTGAAATAGCACATGATCTTAAGTATTAGTTACTCTGGGTACAATCATGAGTCATGATTAATTAGCATGAGTCATGATTATTAGCATGATCATGATGAATTCATCATGTTTGTGCCCCCTCAATTAAAGTGTTGACATGGTTAAATTGGTAAAATTTAGTTGACGTATGGCATATGACTAGGCCAAAGTAGGCTAAATAAGTACTTTTATTATATCAAATTATATCAAATTCTTTTGAACAAAAACATCATGATCATGTGTAATTAGTCATGACTCATGATGATGTACCCAGAGTAATTAATGCTTAAGATCATCTGCTATTTCAGCAGGAGGTCATTAATGAAAAACAATGAATTCATGCTAATACCTGATGAGTCATTAGATATTCAGAGATGAAGTAATGCATGAATCACGAATGAATCATGAAAGAAATCATGCATGAATTCATGATAATTCATGTACCCTTACCGCAAAGTGTTACCGGAAAATGTATATAAAACTGGAAACTACATGATTTAATATGACATATAGGAGGTGAAGTTGGTATGGATGGTATTGTATGTTTGTAAACACAAGGGTGAAAGTAGGCTGGTCTGGCAGTCCGCACCACTAAAAGATTCAGAGAAGGTGTGTAGTACCACCAAGAAAGATCAGATCTGCCACCTGAGCATACTGAACATGAGACTCACGTGCCTAGATGCCCTTCTTCTCACTAACTTTTAGTCAATGTTTTCATCCAATATAGTACTATATGGACCTCATTAGGTCTGTCCAAGATGACTTAAGCCACAGCAATCTGCACACCTATTGCAGGGGTTCAGGCTAGTTCATGGAAACTCATATTGGTCTCTGCTAAATTGCTTGCAGGGTTCTAAACATACAAATAGCATCGGCATATCCTGTCAAACTATGTTATCTTAGCTTCCAATGGTGTTAGTTGCTGGTTGCTGTTATGAATGGTTCAGAAGAGAACACAGCTGAATGTTTGTCTGTGTATGTGTGTGTGTGTGTGTGTGTGTGTGTGTGTGAGAGAGAGTGAGAGAGAGAGAGAGAGAGAGAGAGAGAGAGAGTGTGTGTGTAAAGACAGAGAGAAAGAGAAGGGGGAGAGGGCGTCCTCATCGCTCATCAGGTTGTGTCACATGGCGCGTGATGAATGTGGTCAAACATCAATACAGTGTGAATAATGAGGCAAGGCTCTCCATTGCGTCCTGTTGGTGTGTTTTCCCCCTCCTCCCCTACCACTCGTCTAAACACACTCTCACACTGTCTTATACACACACACATACACACACACACACACACACACACACACACACACACACACACACACCTATATCCCTAATACTTCCCTGCAACAACCTACTCAACCCAGCCAACACCCCCACCTCCTCCACCCCCCTACCCCTTTCCCTCCAGCCTACCCCCATTTCAATTCCAATATTAAAATGTCGGCCATTGTTTTATGTGACTTGGCACATTGCTCCCCCGCGCTCCAATGTCACTCGGGCGATAAATCGATGTTCGGCAAAGGGCAGTGTTATCATATTATATTATGGCCAGTTGCAGTGCAGCATGCGTCTGTGCAGTCTCTTCATCTGCGGCGTCTCGTCTGGTCCACATGCTATTTAGTATGAAGGGATGGGGGGGTGGAAGTTGAAGGATAGGGAACTGAGGAGGAAGACAGTGGTGGTGGTCATGTGTGTGTGTGTGTGTGTGTGTGTGTGTGTGTGTGTGTGTCCCATCATGTCCTGGTGGTGGAAGAGGAAGATCCCTGGAAACACTGGTGATTTATGCAGCCATCAGACGGAATGGAGACACTGGACTGGCTGCCTAACAGACAGACTAAAGGGGGGGAGGGAGGAAGAGGTGAATGAGATGGTTGTAGGGTAGAGGTAAGAGTGAGCATGCCTCTGTCTACCTGATACGCTGTTAGTCTTGCTTTCCCAGATCTGGTTCAGTTAAGGTCAAGGCTTTTTCTCCAGCCATTGAGAATGTGTTTGTATGCTTTTGCTTGTGTGTATGCATCTGTGTGTTCTTGTGCTTGTGTGTGTGTGTGTGTGTGTGTGTGTGTGTGTGTGTGTGTGTGTGTGTGTGTGTGTGCTGAAAAACCCAGATGGATATCTCTACCCTCCCACTCACCCACCCACCCCCACCCACTCATCAAATGCCTCTGTTGCCATTTTCTTTTGATAATCCCATAAGGAAGACATAAGCTTCTCCTCGCTCCACACAGACTAAATGATTTCCTCCCTTTCCTGCCCCCCTCCTCCATACCCCCTCCCCCCAGCCCATTCTGTCCATCGGTGAAGGAGAGGAGAGGAGGGGAGGAAGGAGGAAGAGAGTCTGTCGTTTACATAGCGCTCTCCTGGAAGCCCAAGGCTGCCATCTATCACCGGAGGGGGAGGCAAATTGAGCTCTCAGCCGGGGGATGTGATAAGGAATCGCGGCCACATTAAAACATCTGTCACACCTCCGCCACAGGAGAGATACAGGGAGAGCCGACACACTCCGGAGAGGAGAGGAGAGGAGAGGAGAGGAGAGGAGGAGAAGGGAGGGAGATGGAAAGATGGAGAGGAAAAGGACACGAGGAGGTGAAGAGAGGGGAGAAGGGAGGAGAGAGGAAAGAGAGATGAATTGGGAGGCTGTGGGGTTTTTGTGGCACCCAAGATGGATCAGTACAGATGAAGAAGAGGAGGAGGAGGAGAAGAGGAGGAGAGGAAGATGAGAAGGAGGGAGGTGCAGCAAGGTCTTTGTGAGGTGCTCTAGTGAGGAGAGGGAGACCAGACAAACCAGTTTGATGTGACAAGGTGACTTTGTTCTCCAGGGTTCCTTCCAGGGATGGGGTTGGTGAGCAGCATCGGTGTGTGTGTATGTGCATGTGTGTGTGTGTGTGTGTGTGTGTGTAAGAGAGAGAGAGAGAGTTTGGAGGTGGAAGATGAGGTGGACAGTATCTCCTCTTTATTCCATATCTGTAAGGCCTAGTGCCTTACCCAGCCTTATCTCACGTCTTCTCTCTCTCACACACTCTCTCTCTCTCACTCTCTCTCTCTGTTTCTCTCACTCTCTCTCTCCTGAACGCATCCTCTGAAGTCTCCCTCTCCCTTTTCTCTCTATCTCTCTGCTCCCTCTCTCTTTTTTGCACTCTTTTCTTTTTCCCACCTTCTGTGCATATTTTCCCTTTTGCCCTACCCCCTCTTCTACATATAGTGCAAAGCCTTCCTCTTTAACTCATCAAAGCCCCCACCCACCCTCTGTTTGTCCTCTACCCCCACCCCTCATGGCCCCTCACACACACACACACACACACACACACACACACACACACACACACACACACACACACACACACACACACCACCCCCATCTTTCTGAGAGAGCCCACATCAAAGCAAAGAACACTTCAGCAGTTTATGAACTTCAGGATGAGCTTTTATTGATCACACTCCTGCATTAAGAATCACAGCAAGTGGGGGGAAAAAAGTAATGACTTCTTTACTTATACAGCCAAGTCCCATTCCCACCCCCACCATGCATACAGACACACACACACACACACACACACACACACACACACACACACACACACACACACACACACACACACACACACATACATACTGTACAGGCTATACAAGCACATCCCCTCTTTTCCTTGCTGACATGGGAGACAAAAAATCAATCTTTTGCCATAAAGAATGATAAGACCCTAGTCCAATGGTACTGATGGTGTGTGAATATATACAAGACATGGGGACAGGCCTGTATGTGTGCGTGTATGTGAATGTGTGTATGCGTATGTATATGTGTGAGAATATATGTGTGTGTGTGTGTGTGTGGGTGGGTGTGTGGGCTGTGTGTGTGTTGTTTGCGTGTATGTGTGTGTGTTTGTGTGTGTACGAACAGCGCCCTCAATTAATGAAACGAAGCTGGCACTCACCTGCATAGGATTACATAGGGAATGTGTGTGTAGGACAAAAGCGGCATGGTGTTAATGACCAGAATGACTGTTGTATCGTATCGTGTCATGTCGATACAACAGACTAGAGCTATTTAAATGGCTTGAGGAGGGAGAGCACTTTCTCTGCATGGCCGCTGCCTCTGATCTATTCCCTGAATCAGTAGGTTCCATCCACGGCCCAGCCCTTCTGAGCAACAACGGATCGGCGCGTCGGTCGGATCAGAACCGTTTCCCGCGGGTCAGTTAGTTCTACGTGTCGGCCGGTTCCAGCCCAGTGGTACATCTGGGGTGATCAATGCGCAGCTACAGCTGGTTGAAGGGGACCAAATCCATTGAACAGTTGATTTGGTTCCATTTTACCAGCTTTAGCAAAGCATTTTTGAGTGGTGGAGTGGCTGGGGGGGGAGGCCAGGCCAGGGAGATGCATGGCTGGCTTTCAGCCCAGGAAAGAGGGGGTTTCAACCTGCAGGGAGAAGAGATAACAGACACTATTAATTTCAGTCCTGTGCTTTTACACCAATACTGACTGTGGCAGGTTTATACATATAGTGTATATAGTAGAAGCACGCACTAGCCACTGAATGCACAGGTTCTGTATGCAGGCATTCATGCACACATGCACACAAATACACACACAACAGACACACACTGATATATCAACATTACAGGAAACCCACAGGTACACAACAGTGAAATGGAAGGAAACAGAGGGAGGAAAAAAAGAAGTGAAGTCATTGAGAATCAACGGAGGAGAGGAAAGGGGGAGAGGGGGGTAGGAGGGAGGAGAGGAGTGGAGAAGAGAGTTGTGCTGTGGCTGATAACAGCAAAGAGGTGCTTATAAGTAGTGACTGCAGACAAACTTGAGAAAACAATGAATTTATCATGATCCTGTCAATACTGCTAATGAAGCCAGCGGCCGCTACACTGCAAAAATTAGCTCCCATTGACCTCCTCAGTGTTCTTCTTCTCTCACATTCATCGTCCGTCTTTCTCCTAGACTCCACTGCTCTCTCTCTCTCTCTCTCTCTCTCTCTCTCTCTCTCTCTCTCTCTCTCATTCTATTCTTTTTGTTCGCTGCCTTTTTTCATTCGCTTCTTCCTTTTGATTTTTCCTTTGTCACTCAGATTTTTCTTTCTTTCATTTTCTTTCGCTCTTTCTTTCCCTCTTTCTTTCTTTCTTTCTTTCTTTCTTTCTTTCTTTCTTTCTTTCCTGTATTTAGTCTTTGCCCCACCCCCACCCATTGTGTTTTAAAATATACCGGCTGATTGTTTGATTATTCTTGCATCTGATGCATGTCCATAAGGCAGGTAGTGTATGTATGGCGTACTGAATCTCCCTCCTCTCTTACTCCATGGCCAAGCAGCTCATTGTATTCTGTTCTGTATGCTCGCTTGCTTGCCCTTCAGGCGCCCCACTCAAATTGCTCCTAAATTAGCATTAGCTAATCATTTTGCCATTAGGGAAGTTGGCCACCGCTCATCCTCGGGCCTGCCGTAATGTAAGCGGCACATATTGATATTGTGTAGAGTCCTGAGGCGCGTGTGGCCGTTTTCCGCTTGTCTCGCTCTTTTTCTTTTCTATCTTTTCTTACTCTCTCTCTCTCTCTCTCTCTCTCTCTCTCTCTCTCTCTCTCTCTGTCATACTGGATGGAGCGTCTCCTTTAGTGGTCTGTGGAGGTCCAGTCAGGGACCAGAGGCCAGTTTGGAGTACTAAAGAAACAAGGGGAGTTAGGCAGCTGCAGTAGCATTGCGTCTGTACCCTGGACTATTTATTAGACTCTTCCTCTCCTCTTCTTTGTCCTCCTCCTCCTCTTCCTCCTCCTCCTCCTCCTCCTCGTCTCACCGCCTTTAAACCAACTCTCCATTTCTCTTTGCCTCTCTGAGCCCAACCCTCAGCAAAGCCAATGCAGAAACTCAATGCAGTTGGTAATGCAGTAAACCTCTTCGCCTCATCCTCCTCTTCCTCATCCTCCTCTTCTTCCTCCTCCTATTCCACCTCCACCTCTTCTCCTTTCCCCCCCTTGTGTCTTTACCTTTCCCTCTTTGTCTACTCTGCTCTCTCCCTCCCTCCATCCCTCCCTCCCCTCTCTCTCTCCCCCTATACCGCTCTCCCTATGACGCATGGCTATGCGCTCCCGTGTGATTGTGTTCTTTATGTTCTCGACTGGTCTGCAGGGGGGCTTCGCTATGGATGGTGTGTGTCTTCTGTGTGTGTGTGTGTGTGTGTGTGTGTGTGTGTGTGTGTGTGTGTGTGTGTGTGTGTGTGTGTGTGTGTGTGTGTGTAGAGGGGAAGGGGGGAAGACACCTCCCAGCAAGGGGATAGTCTCATGTGTGAAATAGCTACTCCTGTATGCCCTAATAAATACAATATGAAGGTACTTGTATTTACACTTCCAAACACATACAGTACATCCATGCACCACACACACATACACTCACACACACACACACCCAAAGACATACTCATGTACATCCTGAAGACAGAGAGGTTCCTCTCTCTCTCTCTCTCTCTCTCTCTCTCTCTCTCTCTCTCTCTACACACACACACACACACACACACACACACACACACACACACACACACACACGCATACATACTCACATATTCAGTGTATCACCCTTTTTACACTAGGGGAAAAAAGCCCACTATGCCATTTCTCTGCCCTCCTTCGTGACCTTTACTACGCCGAGGCCATGTCCTGCCGTGCAGTGTTTTAA
>JAODXP020000018.1:12751228-12753728 GCA_027497455.2 Sardinella longiceps
ATTGTTGTGTACATCCATAACATGAGCACAGCCTGCTAGTGTAGAAAGACTTTGAACAGAGATTTCTGTGCGGTCCCAGGCTATTGCAATCACACATGATGGCAGTTTACAGAGAGAACACTGTGTTTTGCGTTGGAGCGGTTATTGTCTACCGGTTATTGTCTATCGGCGGTGGTGGTAGGTTTCGAGGTTTTTTTTTGCGGACGGGCATTTATACCGAAGTGGAAAGCTGGCGGTGGTGGGCGGGAGTCCGGCGAAAACGAGCCGGTGTAAAAATCTTTACGGCTGCAGTGGAGAGGAGTGCACCGTTAAAAAAAAAGAAAAGAACAGCAGGTATCCGCATGACATCAAGCAGGCGCTGCCAGCCTGGGGACTGCGGCCTTCGCCTCGAAGGACACACACACTCACACACACACACACGTAAAGACCAAAAGCACACATATACTGTAATAGAAAGTGCACTTGCGTACACACGCACACACACACACACACACACACAAACTTCGACACAGGTTGCGAATAATAGCGTCACTTTCCTCCTAATGCCCTCGATTAGTACCTCGAGGTCACACACTTGACTCTCAGCTCACGCTCTGGAAGCAGAGGAAAAGCATAGGGAGACGAAGTGAGAGGAGAGGACAAGTGTGAGGCCAAGCGTCCTTCCTTAAACGCAGGGAGCAGTGCGTGTGTGTGTGTGTGCTGGGCTGTGGGGCTTAGGGAACACACAAGCAGGCAAAGAGGGGCAGGAAAAAGGGGAGGAGGTGTAAACTCAGCAGAAGCAGGTTTTTTTTTTTTTTTTGATGGAAAAACTACCGCATGAAATAGGCAAGGGACGTAGAGCGGGTGGGGTGAGGTAGTATGTGTGATCAGTGTGTGTGTGTGTGTGTGTGTGTGTGTGTGTGTGTGTGTGTGTTTGGGGTGGGGGGTCCGCATAGCTCCAGGGCAAACATCAGACAGCCACACCTGTGATAGAGGGAGTGGTGGTGGCGACTCAAAGCTCTGACCAAGGGCTTTTCAGAAAAGTGATGTCATGAGGCGGCGTTGGGTAATGATGTCACACGCGTGTGAGCTGCATCTCTGGCGTCAAAAGGAAGTAGCTGCGGCTGATGCTCTCTACCCCTCCCCATGTCTCTCACTCTCTCTCTCTCTCTCCCTCCCTCCCTCTCTCTCTCTCTCTCTCTCTCTCTCTATCACTCTTTTTCTCTCTCCCTCTCTCCTCTGCACCCCAATGCGGACTAATTCACACCCTGAGCATGAACCTCTGCCCCTCCCTGTTTAACGATGAACCAACACAATATTTTCTAATCATGCATTCATTACCCCCATTGAAAAGGAACAAAAGTATGTGTTTGGGTGAGTGTTTGTGTGTTTGTGTGTGTGTGTGTGTGTGTAAGAGAGAGAGAGAGAGAGAGAGAGAGAGAGAGAGAGAGAGAGAGAGAGAGAGTGTATGAAGGCAGGGGTTCTCTCTCTCTCTAAAAAAGCGATAGAGCGAATGAGAGGACGGGCGAACAACAGCACGGCGTGCATGAGAGAGGGGAACCACAGGCCAGGAAACAGATCAGCCTGACAGGCTTACTATTGTTCCCGTGGCGACGCCTCTTTGTAATGCCAGCGACCGCACTCGCCACCCTCGGCCTCCAATGGAGATGCTATTAAAGCTGCCCGCCTGGCAAAAACCACTGCCACTCACACACACACACACACACACACACACACGGGCCAGGACCAAACTCATCAAAGGGATCACACAGATCTAAGTAACTCTTAGTCCCTCTATCACCTTTCTGTCTCTCCGCTGTTACACACATCACACACACGCACATAGACACAGACACACACACACACTCTGACAAACACACCCACACAACTGAATACACCAGACACTCAACCTCTGACGAACACACACACATCCACACTACACAGTTTCTTTAAGGGTTGTGCCCTAACCACTCTGGTGTGTGGATAGTTATACATAAATGTCACCTATAAATAAATGTAAGCATAAATATGGCCAGTATTAATGGCATTTAGATGACCTTAATCGTTTTATCACTTACATGTTACATATTTCAGATAAGTCACCTCTTTTTCTTATCTGATGCGGTCAAAATCCAATCCATGAGAAGATTTAGGTCACTGTGTATGATAAGATTTACATCACCTGCTGCTGATAAGATAAGATGGCAGAGGGAAGGAAATATTGAATTTAGATATTTGCATCATATGATGTCAAAGGTAGTAGCAGAAATGCACATCTTTGCGATATGTTTAATTTCATGCACACCTTTGGTGTGTGTGTGTGTGTGTATGTGTGTAAGTGTAAGTGTGTGTGAGAGAGGTGTAGAGTGGCTGTAGAGGGCTGCAATGGCTACAGTGGAGGTCAGTAGCATGTGATGTTCCCTAATCAGTCCCTGGCCTGTCAAAACACCAGCCCTTATCACACACACACACACACACACACACACACTTTGTGCACAGCTTCACTATGGGGTTTACTGCG
>JAODXP020000018.1:12758728-12763728 GCA_027497455.2 Sardinella longiceps
CAGTTGTCAACGCTGAATCCCCTTCATTACCAATTACTGCTTACAGAAAGCCCCCATCAAATGCAACTCCATGTACAACACAATACAACACAACTGGAAATGTGACGGTTCATTAGGTGGGTGTATGGAATTCATTTAGTGTAAATACTCTAAATGGTTATAGCCGATTGCTTGCACTCTAGATTGTTGTGTAAGCTTAATAGGGAGATGATTGTCTGCATGTCTGAGTGTGGTCCAGTAGTGTTTTAAGTTGCAAGACAAGCTCACAGCTCACTTATAAATTATTTGTATTTTATGGAATATTAAACTACACACTACCTATCTGTCCTCTCAGCCCTCAAAATACAGAAGAAACACCACATCACAGAGAGTGTAAAAAAAGTGAAATGAATCCAATTGAATTAGCATAATTCCCAGCACTGTGTCTGTGTTAGTTTTAGCACATGTGCAAATGTGTTTCCCATTTAGAGTGCATTTGACACCCCCCCCCCCCTCTGCCCTCACTGACCCTCCTCATCCTCTCTAGTGTCTCATTACGTCACACTATACAGTAGTCCCAGTCTCCACCCAGCCTCCCCTCAGTCTGCTCTATTGTCCAGACCTGCTTTAGGGCCACGCTGTCTGACACACACACACACACACACACACACACACACACACACACACACACACACACACACACACACACACACGCACACATACACGCGTATAGAGGGCCTGCAGGGCTCAGAGGCCCAGCCGGTCTGGCCACGGTGGTGTGGTGTGTGCAGTGG
Source organism: Sardinella longiceps (assembly GCA_027497455.2). Lineage (NCBI taxonomy): Eukaryota > Metazoa > Chordata > Actinopteri > Clupeiformes > Clupeidae > Sardinella > Sardinella longiceps. The sequence goes on from JAODXP020000018.1 coordinate 12,759,502, forward strand.
GCAGGCGGACAGGCGGTCGGGCGCTTGGGCGGGCGGGCGGTCGCTGCTTTAGTGGGCCCCCCGGCCGGCCGGCTTTGGCTGTCTCAGCACGGTGCCGCAGTCAGCATTGTTGCATATTTAATGTCCTGATGAGCGCTTCCACCTGCTGACACAGGCAAAGTGACAGAACAATACACCCCTCCTCCCCACCCCTCCCCTCTCTCCCCCTTTCCCCCTCTACCCTACCCTATCCCCAACTCTGCTCCCTCCGCCCCGCAACCCCCCTGCCTGTACACACACGCACACTCACCTCCACACAGACACACACACATACACACATGCGCGCACAGACACACACCACACGTTCTCAGTCCTCTGCACGCTCCCAGCCCTGAGCACCATCATCAATCCAGCTTCCCCTCACACACTGTTTCCCCTATCACACACTGTCCCTTGTTGCCGGCTCACACACACACACACACACACACACACACACACACACACACACACACACACACACACACAAGGTGATGCGCTCTTGTTCTGTCTCTCTCTTACTCTCTCTCTCTCTCTCTCTCTCTCTCTCTCTCTCTCTCTCTCTCTCTCTCTCTCTCTCTCTCTCTCCCTCTCTCTGTCTTTCTTTCTCTCTCAATCTGCGTCTCTGTCTCTGGCTCTATCAGACTGTCATCGTGTTGGCGGTCCCTCCCCTCGTACACTTGCTCCCACGTCACGGTCACTCTCTCTCTCTTGCTCTCTCTCTCTCCGGCTGTCTCCCGGGAGTGCCCCTATCCCAGTTTCACGTCTCTTTCCCTCTATCTCTTACACACGCACACACACACACACACACACACACACACACACACACACACACACACACACACACACACACACACACACACACACACATCCTTTCCTACTCTCCCATTCTTTAACTCAGGTCCTTGCTCTGTCCTTCCCTATTTGGTAACCTTTAGCGTTGATCCCTGCAGTGGAGTCCTCCACGAATGCTCTGCCTTTCCCTCTCTCTCTTTCCTCCTCTCTCTTCCCTCAACTTTCCATCCATCCCTTTCTTTTTTTCTTTTTTTTTGCTTCTTTCACATACACAGTTCTATCTCAAAAGCTGCTCTTCTGGCTCTGTGTGTGTGTGTGTGTGTGTGTGTGTGTGTGTGTGTGTGTGTGTGTGTGTGTGTGTGTGTGTGTATGTAGGTGTATATGTGTGTGTCTGTACATTCTGCCTCCCTGTCTCTGTGTTAATGGCTTTTCCCAGTAGACAACCCCCCTGACCCGCTCTCTACTGTCTATTTCCCGTACACCGGACGCTTCTGTCCGGCCGCTTCTGTCCGGCCTGCCTGCTCTAGGCATACTGGGCCGGGCTAAACGACTGACCACTGCAGAGGTCGGCAATCTCAAACTCACAGCGCTCCGTGCGATTTCTACTTCAGTGCCACCTTATTTAGTCTCTGATATGCGCTTCTTCCATAGAATGTACTCCAGAGTAAGTAAGATGATTGTGTGAAGTGTGTGTGTCATTATAGAACACTTCAGAAAAAATGATTTAAAAAGTATGTAGTATCTTACTAAATATCTATTTCCTCTATCTATTATTAAACATATATTATAAGGCTAGCAATTCACACTAAGAAGATAAAAGTAATATTATTCTACATTTTTTTTTTTCAAAAATAATTCTCCCTGCAACATTGAAGTGTCATCATTCGTTCATACTGTATCTAAGACTACACTTACACAATGTGTAAAAGCAGTTATTTCCTTAATCTTCTAAGGTGTGATAACAAGCCTATGAATTATGAGTCTATTAATACACAAATTTTCTTAATTATCATCTCATCTTAAGCTCCTTCCAAAAAAAAGAAATCTTTGCAAACCCCCATATGATGGCTCTTTTGCAGCGCCAGGTAAGCATCATTGAAAAAAAGATCAAACATGTCTTAAGTTTCTCTAAAAGCCTTGTCCAGGCCATCTGTGTCTCTATCTCTCTCCCTCTCTCTTCTGTGTCTCTGCTCCGGGTTCCTTCCTTCCTGTCTGTCCGTCTGTGTCTCTGTCCGTCTGTCTGTCTGTCTGTCCTCTGGGCCTGCCGCCTAGTGCTCGCCCTCACCATCATGCCGCCGCTTCTTTTTCCTGCCCACATTTATCCATTACTAAGCATTTGTTCACTGCGCCATTCAGACGGCTGTCTGCAGGCTTCTGTTCCGCAAAGGCACCGGCTCTGATTACCCCATTTAAAACGAGATGTGATGGAGAGAGAAAGACAGAGAGAGAGAGAGAGAGAGAGAGAGAGAGAGAGAGAGAGAGAAAAGAAAAAAAAAATCAGACATGAACTCCGCAGTACATTATCCTATGCCATGTCCGTCAGGATGCATATGTTAAAGCCAAAGTCTCATTAAAGAGTTGAACCAACATGCATTAATCATACAGAGATACAGGGCTCTGTTCTGGACGGGGATGAATAACGACAGCGTCATACGCGCTCTGCTCGCTTTTCGCCGCTAACACGCCGTGCTCTGTGTGTGTGTGTGTGTGTGTGTACAATTCATGAATGGTCATTCATCAAAGTGATTACAAGCAGGTAATTGCATATACTCCCCCCCCCAATGATTTAAAATGCATAAATAAGGGGGAATTTACAGTGTGTCAGCGCGTTTGATTTAGCAAGTCGATTTAGAGTTGATCCTGCTTGGAATGACCATTTTTGTGCGATTATATGTCTTTTACTGTGTGTGTGTGTGTGTGTGTGTGCGCATGCACATGTGTTGTGCGAGTGTGTGAGTGTGAGTGTGTGTGTGTGTGCCCCGTTTTCCTCCTACCTGGGATACATACTTCTTTACATTCCATAGCTGCTGTTGTTCATATGGGCATATAAAGAAGTATGTCTCCCAAACAGGATCTTTGGGCTTCATGGGAAAAATGCATTTGAATGTTCCGCATTAGAGGAATCCTTTCCCATTCCGTGGGGGACAGAAAGTTTCAGTTCAGGGGCCTGAGATGTCATCTTGTCTCGGTCAATGTAATCAGCTTTCAGGGCACCCCCAAATTGTCAATGAATGAATGAGCAAAATGAGAACAACCCCCTCTACACACACACACACACACACACACACACACACACACACAGTCACACACAAACGCGGCATGCTTTCATACTCCAGCCATAGATCAATCCACAATCCATCTGAGCAAGTGGCGTGTGTAATTGCGCAACTCTGTCTCCTAAGCGCGCTCGCTAACTTTCCTCATTCCAGCAGAAATGAATTAGTGTTGAATTAGTGTCTCGTCGACACTGCTCTTTATGCACCACCTCCAATCAGAACCCCCCCCCCCCAACCTCCCCCCTTTCCCAATTACCACTTTTGTCCCTGCCCTGCAGTTGCATTACTTTCTCCCCCCCACCTCACCGGGTCAAGCCGTTCACGCATCTAATCATCACGCATCATTTCCCCACACATAAACGGCACAAGCCGGCGTGGCGTCCCAAAGTGGAACCATAAACCAGAAAGGGAGTCTGCGCTGGCGAGGAACGACACTTATTCATCTCCTGTGCCGGAGCACTTATCCTCCGCTGTCGGCGCTTTCGGCAAGTTTCAAACCGTACATCATTTTAATTATCATACCTCTCCGTCTTCCGTTAGCGCTCCTGTCACATTTACACACACACACTCACTCAGAGACGCGCACAGAAATACACACACAAAAACGCGCCACCCGTTTAGCTTATGATATGAAACAGAACAATAACTGCATTGCCGTAAACAACACAAGAAGGACCACCTCTCTCTGTCTTTTGAATGTGCTAGTTTTAGTTTCAGAGAGAGAGAGAGAGAGAGGGATAGAGAGAAAGAAAGGAAGAGAGAAAGAGAGAGGGAGAGACTGTCCCAGGCTCAATCAGTCTATGCAGAGCGGCACACAATTCACCTTGAGTCTCACGCTTAAAGGTGCAGTTACAGCAGAAGAGAGAGAAGAGAGGAGAGAGAGAAAGAGAACTGGAATGAGGGAGAGGGACATAGAGGGAGAAAGAGATAGAAAGAAAGAAAGAAAAAGAGAGAGATATGAATGGAGATCTGGTGCTTACCTAGTGGGCAGTTGTCAGGTAGAGTGAGTCCCCCAAAAGCTTAAGATGGGCCAATGCACCAAGGAGAGAAAAAGCAATAAAAAAGGTAGAGGAAGAAGAGAAGAAGAAAAGAAGAAGAAAAGAGGAGGGAAAGAAAGAAAGAAAGGAAGAAAGAAAGTGGG
>JAODXP020000018.1:12768728-12776228 GCA_027497455.2 Sardinella longiceps
GAAGACCGCGCAAAACGTCTGAATGGACATGCGTCAGCCAGCCTGCCTGTGCTGTGTCCCTCCCACCTTTCTACCCACCCTGCCACCCTTCATCCCTCCATCTCTCCCCCTCTCCCTCCTCCCCACCTGTCCTAAGTTCCTCTGCTGAGTCTCTGCTGAACGCTACTGAAATAGAAGGAGTGAGAACGGTGCACAGAGAGAGCCAAAGAGAGAGAGAGAGAGAGGGAGAGGAGGAGGAGGGAAGAGAGGGAGGAGGAGGAGGAGGAGGAGAGGTGGACGGGAGTTAAAGCGAGAGAAAATGAAGGTTAGAGTGTGAGTGTGTTAGAAGGAGAGAAATAGAAAGAGACTTGTGAAGGGGAGAGGAGAGGAAAGAGAAAGGTGCAGAGGTGATCTTGGAGCAAATCCTCAGGCATTAGTGAGAACACTGTGAGAGTTAGGAAATAAATAGAAAATCAGTGATAGTTGCACAAGAAGGAAAGAAAAAAGAAACAAGGAAAGAAAGAAAGAAGGAAAGAAAGAAAGAAAGAAAGGCAGGGAGGAATGAGAGGAAAGTCTCATGCAGCATTCCAGTCCCCCAAAAAGTTACTGTCCGTCCCCGTCTCCATCTCTCTCTCCCCTGCTCAGTCCTTCTTGGCACCGTCCCTGTATTCCACTTTTTTAACCGTACACACTCCTCTCTCCAGAGGTCCTCACAAAAGCAGGTATATCAGTGCCAGATACACACTTGAGCTGGCGTCACAGAGGTCAAACACCACAACCTATGTCCAAAGGTCCGTAAAAAAAAACCCCAGCAGCCGACAAACCCTCAACCTTAAAAGCAGTCAATACCGATTGTATACACGCTTCATGAGGATAAAAACAAAAACAAAACAAAGCAAAACAAAAACAAAATATTACGCATGGTCATTTTTTTGGTAAAGAAACAACATGGACGCAAAGGGTAAAAAAAAAGACAAACACAGACAGGGTGCGGGACGTAGGAGTGATCAGCGCAGCCCCCCACCGGCCCAGGGCTTTTATACCAGGAGTGGCGTGGCGTCCGCTCTGGACACCCCCCTGGCCTGGCCCTCGCACCCCAATGCTGCCTGGCCTTATTTAGTGAAGCATGGCAAAAAATAGCCCGCTTCAAGTGTGCCTCGCCCCGACAACAGGGGGTTGGCTAACGACTAGGGAGGGGAGAAAGGTGGGAGGGGCCAGTGAGGGAAGGAGTGAGGGAGAGAGGGATGTTAGGAGGGAGGGAGCGAATGAAAGGATGAGTAAAAAGAGGTACTACTGTATATCCAATCCCTTGCCGCACCATTTCACCACTCTGTGGTGGGTGGTGTTAGAGGGTGGAGTAGTGGAGTGGGGTGGGGAGGGGGGGGTAAGGGGGGTGTCCTTACCTATACTCATCCCCACCCACAACTACCACCCCACCCTAATTTCCTTCCACCCCTTTCTCTGTCTCCACCCTTCTTTTCTTCTGTCCCACCATCTTCTTTTTTCCTTTCTCCGCCTATCGTCACCCTTCTGTACTGTTTCTGCAGATCTGACCAGTAGTTGTCTGTCTGTCTGTCTGTCTGTCTGTCTGTCTGTCTCTCTGTCTATCCCCTGGCCCCCCAGACCGTTCCCTTGCTCCCCTCTCTCTGGGAGCTCTGCCCTGCCCTAAGACCTGAGCCCAGCGGTCCCCTCCAGCTTAGCCACATGCATTGCAGTAGGAGGGAGGAGGGTTGAAGGTAGGGGGGCTGCTGGGGGTATTTTTAGCCGGTCCAAATAAAGAGGTGTGCAGCCCCTCCAGCCCCCCCAGCCCACTCAAGCCAAGCTCAGCAGCTCTGCTCTGGGACAACCACAGATTGGGTGACTCAATGAGGACCTGCTATCTATGGTCAGAGGGTGATGAGGGAGAGAGAGAGAGATAGAGAGAGAAAGAGGGAGAGAGAGGGGGGGTAAGGGAGGAGGGAGGGAGAGATGTGTCAGTGCTTTTGTGTCTCCCCTGTGCCAGGAGCTTGCTTACTACTGTGTCCAACACACAATCTGTGTAAATTAATACATGTGGGCTTGTATGCTGCCTATATACAGCACATCATATTTTTTTTCTCTTTGTGTGATTTACTGTGTTCCTCCAACCATCCCATCCTCTCTCTCTCTCTCTCTCTCTCTCTCTCTCTCTCTCTCTCACACACACACACACACACACACACACACACACACACACACACACACACACACACACACACACACACACACACACACACACACACACAGAGACACACCGCCCCAGTGGATATGGGGGTTGTGTATGTGTGTCATTGTGCCAGAGCCTTAGTCCAGCATGTGCACAATATTGATCAGTTGGAGGATGTAGCGCTGGTTGTTTTACTGTAAGTTGATGTCTTCTGCCATCTGAGTGTTTCCTTTGCTCCTGTCCAGATAGAGTGTTTTCTGTGCGGGGTGAATGTATCTCAGAAAGGGGAGAGGGGCTGTAGAGAGAGAGACAGAGAGAGAGAGAGAGAGAGAGAGAGAGAGAGAGATGGAGAAAAGAGGGGATATGGTGGAGGAAGAGGGTCAGGGAATTGAAAGGACAAGAGGAGGAGGGGAAAGATGGGAAAAGAAAAGATATTGATTTTCACCTTAAAGAGGCAATCTCCGCTGCACAAGTGCTCCTAGGAAAGACTGCACGTGTGTGTGTGTGTGTGTGTGTGTGTGTGTGTGTGTGTGTGTGTGTGTGTGTGTGTGTGTGTGTGTGTGTGTGTGTGTGTGTGTGTGTGTGTGTGTGTGTGTGTTTGACACAAAAATTATAATTTCAAAAAGTAATCTTACTACAAAATGTGTATAAAGCAATTGAAATGCTGAAATAAAACTCGACCTGTGAGGTCTAGAGACATAGTGGAAATTCGGGACAAAATCCCACCAGAACAATTCCATTTTTGCAAAGATATGCACCATGTAAGTATGGTCTCAGACTGAACTTGGAATACCTCCATTTCAACTTAATAAACGCTCTAAGATATAGTGCTGCTGGAAAGCTTCTCTAAATCTTTCTGGAGTAACAGCGTAATGCTTCCAATGAAGACAAATTGGAATCGGATACTACTCAGTGATTTAAAGACAAAGAAATGGAAAACAATAACATGATCCATAATTTCCTTTAGTGGAGAAATGAACTCATGTTATAACGCTAATTGAGATGCCGTACTATGTTTGGTGGGGAATACAAATCAGCTCTTCATGGCATCAGAAAAAAGGCTAGGCTAACAGAAGGGAAGTCTGACAGTGCAGTGTCTAGGATCTGGCCAGAGCAGCAGGGTTTTAGAGGACTGACCTCCTGGCCAGAAGAATAAGAATGCCAAGCCATGGCACACATAAAAGAGCAGATCTCTTAATTAGTGGTCTTAATCTTATGATAATAATTTATTAGTGCTTTTTAAATGGAAGATAATAAGACATAAAAGATTTATTCTTAGTTGTTGAGAGTTGTTAAGCTTTCCACATTTCTATCATTTCTAACTGTAAACTACACAGAAAATAAATGTTTGTGTGAATGCAATGTGTGAATTATTAAATGGATGTAGCATTCTCTCTCTCTCTCTCTCTGCATGTACGTGTGTGTGTGTGTGTGTGTGTGTGTGTGTGTGTGTGTGTGTGTGTGTGTGTGTGTGTGTGCACATGTGTTTGTGTATGTGCATGTACGTGCTGAGGCTTCATATTCAATGTTCAGAATCAGATTACAGCTGTCAGAGGCAAGAACATTCAAGGGCCTTTTACGCTTATCCATCCTTGTCTGACAGGTGGTCTTTAAAACTGCCTGTTCAAAAACATTGACTAAATCACTTAAGATGTTGATCAATAATTGTGATGTCGTATGACAGTTTAAGCCCACAGGAGTTTCATGAAAACAAATAGAGTAGCCACCTTCCTGCTTTGAATGCTAATTGGGCGTACAATGGAGAGGCTATTTAAAGCATGACTGCTATTCTAAAGGTATGTTTCCAGGATACACTGCTTTATTTTTTCAGAAATTAATTATGCATATGACCTAGGACAAGCTTATATTTATGACTGCAAGGAGGTGAGACAGTACCTGAATTTACATAAACCACACATTGTGTGTGTGTGTGTGTGTGTGTGTGTGTGTGTGTGTGTGTGTGTGTGTGTGTGTGTGTGTGTGTGTGCGCGTTGTGTATGTATCTGTATGTATAGTTGTATGTGTAGTGTGTGTGTGTGTGTGTGTGTGTGTGTGTGTGTGTGTGTGTGTGTGTGTGTGTTAGTGTTTTAGCATGCATAACAAATTTCCAATTTCCTTCATGTTGCTTTATTTTTGCCCTTTAGTCTCCACCTTCACACACATGGAAGTGAAATATATAATCATTACTCTACTCCCAAAAGAGCACAAGTGTGTTTGTAAACATGAGCAGACAGACAAATTTTAACCTTCATTTACAGTAATTGGAGTCAGCCTGTGTAAGACTGCCTGCCATTTCAACGGTCCATGCTTTCCTCTGTTGCTGTTAATTGTGGTCTACACATCCTCCATTGAGATTAATATGTGTGTTAGGTCCGTCTCAACTGGTTGTCCCTTCCCAATTATTTTACAATTGGACTGGACCAACTACAGGCCACTGTTTTGTAAGAGAATATTTTATGTTTCAATTACACAGTAATAAATGTTTAATAAAGATGTCACACGCACTCATGCCATATCTAACAATACTGTGCTTCCTACCTTTAGAAAACTGAGAGAGAGAGAGACCTTTCTAAACACACTAAATAATGCCTATTAGCACTGAGAAGAATGATGAACCGTGATTCACAGGTTGGGACTAAGCTCATTTTCCTTTTCCTCTCCTTTTCCTCTGAGAGTCACACACACACACACACACACACACTGAAGGACAGACATAGTGGGACAGAGCAGCCTTGACTACAGTGTATAGCAAGACTGGACCCTAGAGTAACAGCTAATAATATCACTGACACCCACCACACACACGATGGAGAGCAAACACAGAGTGGACAGCAGACATCAAATCAACAGCATTATGTCATTTTGCTCTCTCCCACCACTATAAACACTAACAATACTGGCAAAGAAGCTCAAGCAGCTAATTGAACCCATGTAGATAGTGCTGTGCTAAGCAAGGTCAAGGGGAACGCCTCAGGCCAAAGAAGCCATAATGGATGCCATGCCAGCTCTCTGTATTTGGGAGATTAATATTACAGATGGCAGGAAACACAGGATGAAATACTCGTTTCCAGGTCCTAGAGATAAGTGTGTTATCTGGTCACGGTTAACCGCTTAATTCACTGTTCGGAATCTTTTAAGGGTGATTCACTGGATGATTTTAAGATTTAATCAGGAATCAGACTTGTGCAAGGAGGTGAGACGATGCCATTGCTACACTATAGGAACTGTATGTGTGTGTCTGTTTGTGTGTGTGTGCATGTGTGTGTGAGTGTGTTTTGCTATTTTCACTATTGTTTCGCTGCTGTCATTCTTGACCAGTACTCTTGAAAATGAGATTTGTGTTTGTGTGTGTGTGTGTGTGTGTGTGTGTGTGTGTGTGTGTTGCATGAATGAATTATGATAACTGCAGTGAAGACAAGTTAGTTACATCAAAGTTGGCATTTACGTATAGCCAGCTCTTCCCCACTGTCTGTGTCCCTCCCCCATGTTGAACTCTGAATGTGAAGGTGAGGTTTCCTTCAGGGCCCGTGCCTCCCCTGGGTTAGCTACTGCTGTCATGGGATATGCCATGCTAGGAGAGGCCTGTGAAGGGGACACTCAAAGCATTAGATACATATCATTCTTCCAATGCCCTTTTCACCTTTATTCAGCCACATTCTGTGTGTGTGTGTGTGTGTGTGTGTCTTTGTGTGAATTCTCTTACCTTAGATTCACCAGGGTGTGTGTTTATCATCAGTGGGGTATTCTTTCAACCCCTAGTCATGGTAACCTCTGCGGATCGGTGACCAGCAGCTAGCTCCCATGGTGCATTCTGATGGCCAAGTGCCAGAGGTTATTTGTGGAAATGTACTGTCACAGCTCTGGAGAAGGTTAGATGTATTTGACTGGTCCATGTATCACCTCTCTCTCTCTCTCTCTCTCTCTCTCTCTCTCTCTCTCTCTCTCTCTCTCTCTCTCTCTCTCTATTGTGTCTATACATCTGTCTATCTCAGTATTGCTTTACAAAATGCCTATATATAGTAGGTTACTGTAAGTTTAATTTTAAGTGTTTAATTGCTATCAGCTTCCAAATTGATGAAAATGGCATCAATTAATCGCACTAAATACTTCAGCATACATGTGCAATCTCTATATCAAATGGGTTCCGCAAGTTGGATGTAATTTCAGCTTACCCTTACCTTACCCTACACAAACTGCAGAGTTGAGCAAAAACTGCAAAATATTTAACTTCCTGTGTTGAGGCCATGCAATTTCTCTCTCTCTCTCTCTCTCTCTCTCTCTCTCTCTCTCTCTCTGTATCTATCCCTCTCTCACTGTTTCTCTCCCTTGTGCAGACTGCAGTTAAATCTCCCAGGGGAGCATTACTTTGGCGCTGTGCAGTGGGCTAGGAGATGAATGCTCTCTCAGTATTGGGGAGTGGTGTGTGTGTGTGTGTGTGTGTGTGTGTGTGTGTGTGTGTGTGTGTGTGTGTGTGTGTGTGTGTGTGTGTGTGTGTGTGTGTGTGTGTGTGTGTGTGTGTATATATGTGTGTGTGTGTGTATGTGTGTGTGTGTGTGTGGTGGAGGGGAGGAGCGGGGGCATTGAAGATGGTGGCAGGCAGAAGCAATGGCTACACCACTTGGATCCCATACTTACCCCCTCAGACCACTTTTTAATCTGAGACAGAGAGCCAATGCTTTGTCTCCTCAGCTGTTGAGAAAGATAGGAAGAAACAGAAATAGAATAGAAGAAATTGTGGTGAAAAGCGAGAAAAAAAATAAATAAATAAAAAAAGATAGCAGAGAAGTTTCCGCCGGAGGTTGAATGTGCTCAGTGGTGTGACTTTCCACGCTGGTCAAGTGTAATAGCTCAGACTTGGCCTCCAGCTCTGTTGGTTGTTTGACAAAAGCTATTTTGTGCTTGGAGAGAGCCGATGCTGTTTACATGTGCATAAACATACATAAACAATCTCTGGGTATAAGAAATTTAATTAAGCCAATATGCTCTAGCCTTTGCTGGGCACGGTGAGCTACGGCGAGCAGCTGGTGTTTGCGTCATGGGTCAGCATGGAACATTGCGAGGTTAAGTGGCTTGAGGAAGAAACGGCCTCCAAAACTCCCAGCGTGCCTCTGGCCATCGGTGATTTGGGCTGGGTGCCTTTCCAAACTGGGCACGCTCCAGCAGCAGCAGCAGCGATGGCGTGGAGGCGAGGACGCGGCTGGATCACGGGCTCAGAGTGACTCTGGCCTGAGGAGAGAGGTGCCAGATATTCACTGTTTCTGATCCCACCACTACATCCCCCCCAAAACACACACACACATAAACACACACACACACACAAACACACGTAAATGATT
>JAODXP020000018.1:12781228-12793728 GCA_027497455.2 Sardinella longiceps
GAGAGATGTAGTCGGCGCACTGTCAATACAGCAGCGAGCATTGAGTCAGGAAGAGATTTAAAACCTAGGAGAGATGTTTATGGGTTACAATGATTGGCTGACAAAGGGCTGGCTTTCCTGGAAAGCTGCAGCCACGGTAATAACTGAGAGGCGTGACAGCGAGGCACAGACTGGCTCCTCCTCCTCCTTACACTGGCGTTACACAAGACTGAGTCTGAGTCTCTGTGGTAGAAGTTAAAACTATCATTTCTGGACAGAGATTGGACAGACAGAGCTTGGGCAGAGTTATCAGCAATCATCATTAGCTCCATGTTGCTTTTAAAGACATTTCAGCTTCCTTCAGATCTGTCAGTCAAGAAATATCAACCATGCCCTGAGTCAGTCCTCACAATTACTATCTTAAGATTAGGCCTATGTTAACTTACACAGATTCCAAGACTTGGTGGGCGTTACATAATGCTAGGGTACTTACAATAAATTAATTTGTACCAAGGACATTAGCCAGGAGCTGACATCAGTTTGAAAGACAGTCTGTCAAGATTTAGCCTGGATTAGACCTAAAGAATTTCTGATTTCACAATTCATTATCAGTATAAGATGTATTTTGCTGTTCAGCTGAGTAAAATCAAAAGCAGACAGTTTTCCAGCCCCCTAGGCAAAGTTATTAAGTTAGATGTTGAACCAGAGCCAGTTTATGCCTATCACTAGTCTAGGCTACAAATGTTCTGTGCTATGGTCATTTTTTTGGTTAGTTTTGAGTCTCCTGTGGAGTTATTACACCCGTGTGGTTCTAAACCCTCAGGCTTGGAGGACGTGATCATGTAGGCTACTGATCTGGGATCTGTGCAAAAGAGAGAGAATCAGATTCTGTCACAGCCGTTGGTATTTACCCTATCCGTTATCCCCAAACAGTGAGAGGTGAGGCCTTCCTCCTTGCTGAACCTGCCATCTTTATTATCCTCACACAGCAAGCATACAGAGGAAAATGTCAGTCTGGACACTGAATAGAGAAAAGGGTTAAAGCAGTGTTTCTCAAACTTTTTCAGACTGAGGACCACTTTGCCCAATAAAATGTTTTTCAGGGAGTACTTGCCCTTGCGCCGCCTCGCCTAGTCACATGCTGCTACCCTTTAACCAAATCATCAGAGTAGGCACTACAAATGCTTTAGTAAACAGTGAATTACAGGTCTGCTTCTTATATTCAGTGAACAACTAATCTTTGGCCTTCAAATAATGAAACAGGCTAAATTCATATATTATTATGATAATCAACTCCCGGACCACTTGAGCTTGCTCACGGACCACCAGTGGCCCCCGGACCCCACTTTGAGAACCACTGGGTTAAAGAGAGAACGGATGACGTGAGGTGGTGGTAGTGGTGGTGGTGGTGATGGAGGTGGGGAGAAAGAAAAATGAATAAAAGTGGAGCACTAATCCTGTGATGAATCTGTGTGTATTTTTACAGTGGCAGCTTTGATTTATCACCAACATTTTATTCAAGGTCCTGAAATTAGTGAGACGCAGCAGCAGCAGCAGCAGCATTGGATGAACGGTGCAGACAAAAGACTTGAGAGAGTACGTGTGTACGTGAGTGTGTGTGTGTGTGTGTGTGTGTGTGTGTGTGTGTGTGTCCATGTGTGTCGTGTGTGTGTGTGTGAGATTGTGTGTATTTGTGTGAGTGTATCTACAGTGTTTGCATGTGTGTGTGTCTATAGTTTTTGTTGTGTAGGTCTAAAGGGAGAAGTATACCTCCACTGCAATGATCAGGCATACTTTTTTCCTAGCTATCTATCCATCCTGTGCCCTACCACAGCAATGTAGTTCAGTCACTGAACCTAAACCTTAAACAACAAGCTATTTCCATTTAGATAACGACTGTAATAAACAAAAACTCGTTGGGACACATCCAGGACACTTCCAGGTCCACAAATAAATAGTGAACAGTTTACACCAGCTATGTGAGTGAGTTTTCTATACACAGCATTTATGTGTGCAGTTGCAAAATCAAGGGGGTATGCGCATGCATGTGCGTGTCACAGTGATGACACAATTCTCTTCACATGCACACGCTCTGAGTGTAGAACTATTAAGGTGGCAAAAATCTGTGACGAGAAGACGTCCTAAAAACATGCGACATTCTAAACTGAAACATTTTAGATTTCCGACGATTGATTCACACCACCGCTACTCCTCTCTAAAACCGTCTCATCTCGTTGCGGATCTTCAGTCTGAATTGTCCTTTAGTAATAAGAGATGTACATGTGGAGCAACATTAGAGATGAGAGAATGGGAAACGGTAGTTGCTGATAGTAAGCAAATACTGAGCTGTGCTTACAGTCTCCTCTACAGTCTGACATCTTTAGTCTCATGCCATAGACTGAACTACTAGTGTAGCCCAAGAGGAGAATACCTGCCCAACCTCTGCCTCTGCCTCTTGGAAGTAGTATTTGTGTGTGTGTGTGTGTGTGTGTGTGTGTGTGTGTGTGTGTGTGTGTGTGTGTGTGTGTGTGTGTGCTGTCTATGTTTCTGTCTATCCTTCATCTTCTGATGGCTCTCTTTGAGCTGGCCTGAATTACAGTTAGGACCAATGATGTAAAACACACATTTGACATTGCTGGTTTTTCAGATGGTTTAGTAAAATGCATGGGCAGGTTTATGCAGAATGGAAAGGGTAGTGCAATACATAAGTGGGAATGGGGAGGAGAGATTTTTGGAGAAGTTTTTCTGCAGCTCTGCAAAAGACCTCAACATTCACCTGGGTCCCTGCTCCTGACAACTCTGATACAGTATGCGAAAAAGTTGTCTTCTCCTTTTCCAAACAAACACACACACACACACACACACACACACACACACACACACACACACACACACACACACACACACACTCACTCAGACACACACACACGCACACAGGCACACGCTCACTCTCTCTCTCTCTCACACACACACACACACACTTACTTTCTGCCCCTCGGGGAATTGCTGCCAGGTGGAGATTGCTCTGCTGGCCAGCTGATGAATCGATGACTGCAGGGTCAGGTGAATGATGTAAGGCTTGAGGAAGGTGAGGTGTGTGTGTGTGTGTGTCTGAGTGAGTGTGTGTTTGTGTGTGTGTGTAAGAGAAGGGGCTCCCTTTTTCTTCAATGTTCTGACTAGAATACTTTGTTGTTGTGTTTTTTTTTAGAATTGCGACAGGATACTCAGGTTAATAAGACAACTTAGAATTGAATTGGAGAAAGAGAGTCGTAAATCTGGTCCAGGCAAATCTCTCTCTCTCTCTCTCTCTCTCTCTCACTCTCCCTCTCGTTCACTCTTTCGCTCTTTTTCTATGTTCTGTACGGATTGAGTTGCTAATATTTTCTTAATGTAGTAGAAATTCCGAGATTAAAATACCAAACAACAGGAATTTGTGTGGTATTCTAACACAGAATTTAACATCTGACCTCATTCACAGACGAAACAGGCCTATTAACAATTTATTATCTGGTTCAAATTAAACAGCCATTTAACTTTCCTGCACTAAACGATAATCACCCCTGGCGACCACATACTTGACTGGGGTGAGCCTGGTAGCAAACGGCCTTTCACATCCCTCTCTGCCTCACAGATGCACTGCATCGCCTGTCAGAGGCATCCTCTTATGTGCTTAACTCATCCACCCTGATGAAAGGGTCTCTCTCTCTCTCTCTCTCTCTCTCTCTCTCTCTCTCTCTCTCTCTCTCTCTCTCTCTCTCTCTATCTTCCCACCCTCTCTGATTGGTCCTCAGATGTAACCCTTGAGTCTGTTCCGCTTTGATACGCGCTCAGATCTGTTCTTGTGATATGCCCTCGTTCTCTCTTTCGCTCTCGTTCTCTATCTGATGCCAGCCAATGCCGTCCTCACATACTGATATTCATTCAGGCAGGGGCCACGGCTTCATAAAGATGCATGCCCATGAGAGGCTCGCAAGGGTTGGATGGTAGAGCAGGGACGGAGAGGGGTGGGGGGGGGTGAGTGGGGGGTAGTGATGGGGGTGAGGATGACAAGGTGAAAAGGGAATTAGCTTTGTGCAGAGTGCACAGAGCTGGGTTATTCATGTGTGTGTGTGTGTGTGTGTGTGTGTGTGTGTGTGTGTGTGTGTGTGTGTGCTTGTGCGTGCGACAAATGTATTCTCCCACCATGAAGGTGTTCTCTGAGCACAAAGGACATTACACACTTGGACCAATGTAACACATGTACATGACATTTTAAAACCGTTACATGCAGTTTATATAGTCTTGCACCCACAGTGTATTCATGCAGGCATGCACACACACCCATACACACACACACACACACACACACACACACACACACACACACACACACACACACACATCTCCTTGAGTGAGACTTAAGTAACACCTCCAGTAACACCTGCACAATTTCCCGCACCTCACCTTTCGACACACCTCTCTCTCCCTATCCCTACCTCTACCTCACCACCCCCCCACACACACACACACACACACACACACACACACCCCCGCCGCCCCTCTCATTCCCCGTCATACATAATGTATCCGCCTTTCGCATTCTAAGCAAACCGCATTAGCGGGAGCCGGCAGCTTAATGAAGAGCCCGATCGGTGGAGAATACCCCTCCAAGCAAATGAGGTAAACAAATAGACGCCCGACGCTGCCACAATCTACAACAAATAGCACTAATCCATCAGCTGTCCGTCAACACCGCCGGTCTCGAGGCAGCCCAGACCGACGACATGTGACTGGCTGAGCACCTGTGCATGAGGCCGCATGCTAGCGGCCCTATTCTCAGCGCCGCCGCCGCGGCTAACGCCAGTCCCTGCATTGCCCACTGCTAGCAAAAATAACTACCCAAAGGCTAGGCTCTACTGGAAAGCCTGCTGGAGGCCATTTTGGTAACCAAATACAGGATGCGGTAGCCAGACAGAGGGAGTTAATGAGAATGATGAAGGGTACTTTTCAGACAGGGTACTTACTAAGGACTATTTTTAGGAGGGCATATGTGTGTTTATTTGGATTTGGGCTTAAATGTTATGGACTTCTGGACAGTGATCAGGCTGGGAGATAAACTCGTTTTCGTCCTAATGTTGTGCTGAGGGGAAAGAGATTTCCTCCTCCAAAACCTGACCCGCAGGGACAAAGTATGTGTGTGTGTGTATGTAGCATTTGCATTTCATTTTTTTCTGAGTGTAGATGTGTGTGTGCGTGTGTGTGTGTGTGTGTGTGTGCGTGCGTGCGCATATGCATGCATTCACCCCGTATGTTTTTGTGGCTGGGGTTCTCAAAGTTATGGGCTTGTATCCATGTTTACGAGTCCCACAGACATCTGTAACACTACGGTACGCTAGAATCAGCAGCAGACGGAGCCAAAAGCGTACAGACTCTTCCTACCCCCCTATCCCCACCACCACCACATACACACACACACACACACACACACACACACACACACTTACACATACTCATACTCATGCACTCACACACATTTACATACTGACACTCATGCACACACACACACACCCACACACGCCACACACACACACACACACACACACACACACACACACACACACACACACACACACTTCACTCCCCATCCCCTCCAGTATTTAGGGCTTCAGGATTTGGGACGACACCAAGGTCATTCCAGCAATGTGTGCCAGTTCAGCTTGGCACACGTGCCCTCTTTGGCACCACCTCTGCCCGCCGGCAGCTCCTGTTCAACAGGACAGACGTCCTCCTACCCGGTGTAGCTCTTTCCATGTTGTGGAATCTCTCCCCTCTCTCCTATTCACTTTCCCCTAATTGATTTATTTCTGATGTGACAGGTCTCCGAAAAAGATGACAAAAACCCAAGAGTGGATGGGTAATTTGATTCAGCCCATGTCTCTCTCTCTCTCTCTCTCTCTCTCTCTCTCTCTCTCTCTCTCTCTCTCTCTCTCTCTCTCTCTCTCATGTGCTGGTAACGCTTGTCTGTTATTTATTAATTTATTTATTATTTATTCAGTTATTTATTTATATTTCATTTATTCCCACTTCCATATTCTGCTCATTTGCAGCGGGCTGTCTACAGGTTGCCCTTTAATACACTGCTCCATTGAACAGCTCGCTGGAGAAATAAAGCACATGAAGGAAAAGAACGCTGTCAATAAATACAATTATGGAGCTTATTGTATCAGGATAATCATGTTTGAGAGCTTCTTATCTTCTCCACTCGCTTTCTTCCCACACCTCCCCCCCCCCTTCACCCCTCCCTCCCTCGCTTCTATCCTTTCCTCGCTTCCCTCGCTTCCCCACAGAAACACTGAGATCCTATTCTTCCTATTCTCTTGATCTGCCCCCCCCTCCACACACAGACACACACTTTACTATTCTCTCTACCACTCTCTCTCTCTCTCTCTCTCTCTCTCTCTCTCTCTCTCTCTCTCTCTCTCTCTCTCCCTCCTCCCTCCACCCCACCCCTCCATAGTTGAAACCTGATCCTGTCAGACGTGTAACTGAAGCCGTGTCACCCGGCGCTTGTTGCGGCCGTATGGTGACTATTTTTGCGTGGCCTCTAGCGCTTGTGCTTGTCACATTTCATCGGCTGCGCGCCGCTGATTTGCCGAGGCTGACACGTTCGCTCCGGCCGGCCCGCTCTTGCCTGCTCCAACACGCTGCACGCCCGCCCGACCGTCCGCTCCTTCGCCTGCCCCAACCACCGCCTACTCTGCCAAGCGCCACTCTGCCAAGGTCACTGCTCTCTGAGCACTGACAAATGTTCAACTCTCTCTCTCTCTCTCTCTCTCTCTCTCTCTCTCTCTCTCTCTCTCTCTCTCTCTCTTTCACACCCTCTTTGGGTCTGTTTTTGTCTTTTTCACTTGCATCATACTATCTCTCTTGACCTCTCTTTCTGTTTCCCCCTCTCTTACAGATTGTTTGTGTCCACCTTCATATCCCTTTGCCCTTTCCTTTTTCTCTTCTTATCTCTTTATCTGTCTTTTTTTTATTTCACCAGCTTCCACACCCTTTCTCTTTCTCCGGCTTTCTCTCCAACTCCCATTCATGTTGTTGTAACTTTTTCTCCTTTAGCCTTTCCTTGTGCAACTACAGTAATGAGTAGAATGGCCGTACCACACAAAACGCACACACACCACCACAGAATCCTTTAGAATGCATTGGGCTCCTTAAGAAAGGCCCAAAGTGGCCATTGCTGGCTCCTACAGGAAGTGCCAAAGCAGCATTCAGTCAGGTATTAACCTTTTAACTGCCCCAATTAAGAGGAGGCTGTAGGCCAGAGGAGGGTTATCACTCACATGAAGTGTGTTTTGACGGCATGGGTGTGTGTGTGTGTGTGTGTGTGTGGGTGGGTGGGTGGAGGCTGACAGGGATGCGCTGGGATAGTGGGGTAGAGAGACTTGTTTTAAGATGGATCCTTGTCTATTGTACAGTTTTCCTTGTTCACCCAATGATTAATTCTGCCTTAGTTCTATTCATGCATTAAAATACATCTTGGAAAGGTCATTGTGTGGGTGTAAAAAAAAGAGGAATGATTCAGTGTTAAGTACAACACAAATCCTTATGTAGTCACATTCTGTAGTCTCTCTTCTCCAGCGCTTAAATAATTCTTACTTTTCCTCTCTCTTTTTTCCTTTACCTTTCAATGCATTTCGCGCCCTCGTACTTCCTCGGCACGGGAGGGCATAATTCAACATTACATCACACATTCAATTATCGTTAAGCCCTCCACTTGCCTGACTAAAAATGAAAAGCACCTTAATTCATTACACAGGATTAGATGGTCATTTAAAAAGGCATTTTTGTGTGCCTCTGAGCATGTAGTCACAGCGCTCGCCGCGAGGAGACGGCTGGCAAGGTGGTTAGAGGTGTAATAGGAGTCTCCCCAGCTGCCCGATCAGAAAATGTCTTCGTTTTACATTTCACGCCTGTTGATCTGTCTCGAATGGACTTTTATGTGTCTGTTAAAAAATGAAGCTGCTCGTTTTTTGCGGGGGGAAGCCTGCCTCGCCACTGGACATTAGAGAGCTAATGGAACAGGATACTGTGCCATGCGCCTTTTAAAACCTCCGTCTCCATCTAAGGCCATTCTCCTGATTTAAATCCAGGGCTGGGACTCTGGTTTTATTGTGCATAACGCTCAGGGACCAGGCGGGTGGCGGCGGTGGTGGTGGGTTGTGGGTGGTTGGTTGGCCGCTGCTGGAAGTGTTTGGCGTCTGTGAGTGAGAGTGAATTGCCATGCGAAGCGGTTTTTGTTGTGCAAGGCCACAGTCACTATAGATGTGGGGACGTTATTCATAGCGGACGCGCCAGGTTCACAGCGAAGTCCCTCGCTTTGATATACTCGGCGCACTATAGGAAGGAGTCACTTTCAACTTATTCTCGTTTTTCTCCTTAACCTTTGGAATCCCCATCTTCGGCTTTTGCCAATAATAAGAAGAAAAGCAATGGGGATGAAGAGAAAGTGTGAGTATGAGAGAGAGAGAGAGAGAGAGAGAGAGAGAGAGAGAGAGAGAGAGGAAAAGAAGAGAGACACAGAGGTCTTGGTGGCTGAATCAATCGATAGTCTATGAATATTCTTATCAGTGTCCTCGGCTGAAGAAGGGGGAAAAAAGTCAATGCAGCTGGTCCTGAGGAAAGCAGAAAGCAGAATGGGTGGAGGACGAGATGAGGGAGGGAGAGAGAGAGAGAGAAAGAGAGAGAGAGAGAGAGGAAATCTGAGGTGAGGTCTGAACTGAACGAGTGACGAGCACGGACGGAGAGATATGATGGAGAGACTGCATTCATGCATAGGGCTGAGTTTGTGAATTAGTTTTGGGTTTGCACTGACATTGTTGGGACAAGACGGGAAAGCTGTCTTTGATCTGGTGTGGGAGATGTGATGTGAACTGTACTATGGACCTGCTGACGGATAAGGAAAGCATGCCAACACACACACACACACACACACACACACACACACACACACACACACACACACACACACACACACACACATATATACACACACACATACGCACACACACAAACACACACCCATACACACACCCAAGTGGCACACATTGCTTCTCTCTCTCTCTCTCTCTCTCTCTCTCTCTCTCTCTCTCTCTCTCTCTCTCTCTCTCTCTCTCACTCACTCACTCACTCACTCACACACACACACACACTCACTCCCTATTCTCACCCCATCTCATGTCAGACTGGCCCAGTAGGGGATCAGGGAGAAAAATGGAGCAGGACGTGTACAAAGGAATAGGGAGAAGAAGTGTGAGAAAAAGAGAAAGAGAGAGAGAGAGAGAGAGAGAGAGAGAGAGAGAGAGAGAGAGAGAGGAAGAGAAACAAATTACCTCTCATCTTTTTAAATGGAAAAAATGTCCTAACGTGTAGAAGGTAACTCAGTGCCCTTACAACCCCCTCTCCACACAAACACACACACATACACAAACACACACACACTCTCTCTCTCTCTCTCTCTCTCTCTCTCTCTACTCACACACACACACACACACACACACACACACACACACACACACACAAACACATTCCCCATAAGCACAATGGGCTTCTGTAATTCCATTAAGCACTTGACAAATGTAGTGTGAGTCTACAGTGCCAGATGCACCTTCTCCAGGCTGGGCGAGGGGGAGTGGAAGGGGGGGCCAGGGGGGTCAAAAGTGGGACTGACTACCCTTCTGATACCCCATGCTTCCCATCACTGTCCGTCAGTGTGTGTGTGTGTGTGTGTGTGTGTGTGTGTGTGTGTGTGTGTGTGTGTGTGTGTGTGTGTGTGTGTGTGTGTGAGAGAGAGCATGCATGCATGCGTCAGGGAAGGGAGGGGTGATTTTAAAAGTGTGTGTAAGGTTTTGTGTGTGTAGGGGTACTTTGATGGTGCTGAGAGGGCAATGATGCTGTTTATTTATGTGTGTGTGTGAGAGAGATAAAGAGGAGGACAAAATGAATGAGACAGAGGGAATATTTGAAACAAAGGGTGTCCTAACTATGAAGGACAGGCCTCTCTCATACACGCACCACACACTCGCACGCACACACACACACACACACACACACACACACACACACACACACACACACACACACACACACACACACACACACACACACACACACACACACACACACACACACACACACACACACACACACACACACATTCTCTCACTCTCTCTCTCTCCCTGGTTTCATCTCCTAAGTGATGGCATGAGCTCTCCTCCATCTAATCTCCTTCACTCCCAATACCCCGACCCACACACACTGCCATCGGCCCCCATTTAAACACACACACACACACACACACACACACACACACACACACACACACACACACACACACACACACACACACACAAATAACCCATTTCACTTTCATAGTGTTTTCTATCATTCTCTGTTTTTTCCATCCTCTGTTCCCACCTTGCTCTTTTATCATGTGAGATGAAAATGTTTTAGAGAAATATGACTTTGCTCAGAGTGCTGCAACGACCATGAACAGTCACCGGCAACACTAAACACTAATACATAGATCAAATCATTTATTCCAAGTCATCTATTTGTTTCTTATAAGGGATCTTACAATCAGGTTGACTTTTGGGTAAAGTACTTTGTTTGGTGGGTGTATTGCATTTTGCATGAAAATGAATGCTCAGGTGCATAATATATTGAATACTAGAAAAGCGTTCAGAGAGCGCAGACCTCCTCCAAGGCAATGTGGTCACAGACACAATATAAATTCTAGATCATGTTCTGGATCACCGATCGCCACCTAAATCGAATCAGCTCTTGCTTGTCCCAATATACACATTCTTCGAAAATTTCATCCAAATCCGTGCAGTACTTTTCGAGTTATCCTGCTGACAAACAAACAAACAGACAAACCAACAGACAAACCAACGGGACCGAAAACATAACCTCCTTGGCGGAGGTAATAAAGAGTATTGACTGCTGTAAAGATAATTGTAGAAAGTAATTGTATGAAAGATTAAAGACAGATTTCTTTCACTCTAAGGTCATGAGACACTGTAATTGCATTAGGATTCCATGGACAGAACAGCAGAATCCTACAGCAAAGGCGCAAGACAATTTGCGTCCCTTGCAAAGCTTTTCCTCTAATCTGCCAGCTCTGTTTCAACAGGCTCACAAAGTTGATATAGCCCAGGGACTCGGCTATGGGGTAGAGAGGGGGGTTAGCCGTTAGCCGGGTGTAGGACGTCCTTCAAGAAACTACCATCCTCTCTCTCTCTCTCTCTCTCTCTCTCTCTCTCTCTCTCTCTCTCTCTCTCTCTCTCTCCCTCTCCTCTCCTCTCTTCTCTCTCCTCTCCCTGGCACTGTCCCCTCCAAGCCTGAGTCAGCAGTGCATGGGGTGTGAAGCCTTAATGGCAGCACTTCATTTGGAGAGCTTTATAAACAGGGGTGAGAGCACAGGTGAGGGCCCCTCCTGGAAGCGTTTCCTCAGGGTGTGTTGGGGGGCGGACAAGAGTGCCTGCGATTAGCCGCAAAGCCAGTCAATCACCCGCCCTCCCGGAGAAAAAAGAAAATCACCGCCGTCATGGATTTTCTGGCTCCCACAGTCCCCCAACAACCTTACAAACACACACACACACACACACACACACACACACGTACACACACTATCAGCTCCACACCGAACAGGTAATAAAGGAGGCCCCCCTAATTGCATGAATCAAGTGAGTGTCTTCACAAACAATTTACTTAGTCGTGAATCAATTATCAAAAAGCTTGTTCAGAGAACTCGATGCAAGGTTAGGCCTGCAGTGACCGACCGAGCGAGATTAATCTGAAAGGTGTCCTCTGCGCCGTGCTAAACAACTAATCAATCACCAATCTGATTTTCTTTTGGGAAAATGAAAAGTGGCACTTTGGATCTGACTATATAGTCACCTTGAAAGAGCATGAAGGGAGAAAAAAAAATAGATATGAAAGACGTAAACTTATTCTATCAAAATATTTATTTTCTGCAGGATCACCTATGCGGAAATTGTGACTCCTTATCTTACTGCGGTTGCTGCCACCTAAATATGACTCCTGGGCGTCTTCACCAGAACCAGCTAATCACATTGCAGTTAGTTTCATAGCAAAGCTGCGATTCAGAGACAAAGTAAAATCTAATCGAAAATCAAATAGGCTATTTCTTCTTCCCAAAATTTTAATTCAGTATGTATTGGCCCGCGTTCCAAGTCGTAGTAGAGCTTCTGTATCCATAAGCAGAAAGTGTCTTAAGTAATAGGGTTCTATCTGCCCGCAGCAGTGGAACACTACAGTAATGGTACAGTAGAGGTTGGGTCTGACTGAGTACATTACGCTGGCTGCAAGTGGTCCTCCGTGGCCCTATGCTGTTAATAAGCGCTATACCCAGAGGTCTTGGCGCACAGCATGTAGATCTGAGATTCCGATGAGAAGATTAGATTTGGCTCTTTCTTCCCAGCTCACTTTAATTCCGTGGCTGTTCGCAGCAGGGCTGT
>JAODXP020000018.1:12803728-12853728 GCA_027497455.2 Sardinella longiceps
CTCCAGCTCGTTTCTCTTCCTCCTTCTCTCTTTCTTCTCTCTTCTCTACTCTTTTCTTCTCTTCCTCTCCCTGCAGTGTCTCTATCTCTCTTTATGTTCCAATTGTTCTCCAAAGAGCACTGTATCAAAGCACAACCCCCCCCCCCCCCATACCACCTCCCACCCTCACCTCCATCCACCAATCCCCTGCTCGATTCCCCTTCGCTCATTAGAATATCTCAGACAATGTGCAGCATTACAAAACAAAAGCAAATTATGAAAGGGCAAAAAAAGCATGAATCTCATGTCCCTCCCCGACTCAGTCAAGTAATTAAACACTACAACACCCTCCCCAACACACACACACACACACACACACACACACACACACACACACACACACACATAAGCTCTGTCCACCCCTGCAGCCCCTGCCGTCCCCTGGTCCCACCCCATCTACCCCCTAAGTCTCTAAGCTTGGGCTGCAAGGTCTGCCAACAGTGTGGTAATGGTAATTAATGCACTAGATTTGAGCTGATAATCGTACTGTTGTTTAAGCAGGGATGCCTGCAATCCTTTGTCTCAGCGGTCTGAGCCGCATATTATTATTATTTGATATTATTTATATTATAATTATATATATATTAAAAAAGACAAACACAGCAAGCTGGTTGCTCACACTGAGGTCTGTATTCTCATCAACACCCTTTGAGATTACCATTTTCGGAAGAAAAAAAATACAGAATTGATGCCGAGCCCTAAGCAGCTTGCTTGTAAATCTCTGGAGTAAAGCCTTAGTGTAATTGATTGGAGTAATGGATTGTGTAAATGGAGGTGTGTTGGTAATCAGGTGTGGAAATGGGACGCAGCGATAACATCATCATTTACGTTATCACACAACACTCTTATATGACGGCCATTTTGTCCCGTTTAAAAGGTCAGCTGTCTGATGTCCTTTTCATTTTTCTCTCTCTTCTTTGTCTTTTACTTGCTTTAATCACTATCTCCTTTACTCCATTGCTTAACCACTCAGCCCAATGACCCATGGGCTCTCTCTGTTTCACTCTCTCTCTCCCTCTCTGTGTGTGTGTGTGTGTGTGTGTGTGTGTGTGTGTGTGTGTGTGTGTGTGTGTGTGTGTGTGTGTGTGTGTGTGTGTGTGTGTGTGTGTGTGTGTGTGTGTATGTGTGTGTGTGTGTGTGTGTGTGTGTGTGTGTGTGTGTGTGTGTGTGTGTGTGTGTGTGTGTTTGCTGTGACACTGGCATGGTGAAGGGCATGAAATCAGTCCCAGAACTGATGTGCCCCCAACTGATGTAGCACGGCTGTGAGCATCGCTGCAGTGTGCCGTCATGCGGATGCACACACAGGCTTGTCCACCTTGGTATTGATATAAATGTTCCATTAAACTGACTCGAGAGGGACAGAGAGAGAGAGAGAGAGAGAGAGAGAGAGAGAGAGAGAGATGGATGGATGGATGTAAGAGAATAAAAGAAAGAAGGAAAAAAGAAAGGAAGGAAAGAAAGACAAACAAAAAGGCCATGATATAAAATTGGGTTTATTTGCAGTTGTGTGTGTGTGTGTGTGTGTGTGTGTGTGTGTGTGTGTGTGTGTGTGTGTGTGTGTGTGTGAGAGAGAGAGAGAGAGAGTGAGAGAGAGAGAGAGAGAGAGAGAGAGAGAGTGTGTGTGTGTGTGTGTGAGAGAGAGAGTGTGTGTGAGAGTGTGTGTGTGTGTGTGTGTGAGAGAGAGTGTGTGTGTGTGTGTGTGTGAGTGTGTGTGTGTGTGTGTGTGTGTGTGATGTGGTGGATAAGGTGACAGCAGTATAGGGCTGTGCGTTGGGCCCTGGCTAAATGTGTCAGCTGGCCAGCCAAGTCTCATCTCCATGTTAGCAGTGTCCTTCACAGAGCTCCTCAGGTACAGAGTGTCCCCTACACACTCACCAGGGAGGCCCGGCATGGAGGTACACACAGAGGGACACAGAGAACGAAGGAACGAGGAAAAAAACGAGAGAAGGAAGAAAAAGAGAGAGAAAAACGGCATAGGCATCTGGCATACAAGACAGACAAGGAAAGAAAGAAAGGACCATTTTGAGTGAGAGAGTTAGCGGCAAGAAAGACGGATGAGTGTATCAACAGAACACTCGGAGTGTCTGAGTGCTCCACAAACTGCAGTTATCCAACGTCAGGGTGTGATTGTGTGTCGAAGTTTCCCGTTTGTCCCTCATGTGTGTGTCTCTCTCTCTGTGTGTGTGTGTGTGTGTGTGTGTGTGTGTGTGTGTGTGTGTGTGTCTTTGCGATAATGTCCCACATCCGTTATGACCCTCTCCTCCTCATCATCACAACTCTTATCTCCCCACAGTGAAAGGTGAAAGCTGACAGAGCATATCAGAGCGTAAATAAAGAAAAAAAGAAAAAGACAGTGACATCTTCAGCCTTTTTTATTGTCACTGTTATTTGTTTCCGTGGCTGTGGGTTTTTGTCTTTGCGTGGACTTTTTCAATTATTTCCGTTCCACCTTCCTTGGGCCAGGACCCATATAGCCGTTAGATTAAATGGGACACCGGGAAGAAAATGAGTTTGATTTGACTGGTTGAAGTGTAGCAGCAGGAGTAGTGGTGGTGGTTGGGGGGGGGGGGTGGATAGGTTGTCTGGAGAAAGAGAGAGAGAGAGAGAGAGAGAGAGAGAGAGAGAGAGAGAGAGAGAGAGAGAGAGAGATATCCTCTGAGTCCTATTGGGAGAAATGAAAATGTCATTTTATCTAAGTTTCCAATATGGAGAGCCATCGGAATACTGATAGATGTTTTTAATGTACTTCCACTTGGCCATGAAGGGAGCGGCCAGGACTGAATAATGAGACGGAAGAAGAGGCCACTCCACAGGGACCTGGAAAAGAGGAGCGGAGAGAAGAGGAGAAGCGAAGAGGGAAGAGAAGACGAGAAAAGACAGGAGAAAAGAAGAAAAAGAAAGGGAAGAACCAGTAGCATTCCCCTCATCTTTGCCCTCTGGACCCCCACGGAGGAGGGACGATGCTGGGGACAAGACTCCTGACTGTGCCCCCTGGCCCATGACATCACCTGCTCTCTGCTCTCTCACTGAAGCATTGCAGGCAGGTGATGTTGGGCTGACGCTGTTAGACATTTACACAACTGTCCGAATAGGGAGAGAGCACATTTTCTTTAAGGAAGAGAAATATATTTGCTTGAGTTTTGCTGTCTCATTTCTTGTCTTTGTTTCTTCTCTTCTCTCTCTCTCTCTCTCTCTCTCTCTCTCTCTCTCTCTCTCATTTGTGGCTTCATTTTCATCATTCATTCTTTCTCCTTCATTAGCTAGATCTATGCATAAGTTAAAAAGTGGTTTCATCATCAAGTCTTTGACATGCTGTGTGAAACGAGACAAGGAGAAAGACAGTCTTCAACTACTGTGTGTGTGATGAAGCCTACCTCTTTTCTTTACAGTGCCGGACTGCAGTCCCTCTACCCATACACACACACACACACACACACACACACACACACACACACACACACACACACACACACACACACACACTGTACATACCATGCCTTTCCTGCTGTTGGGGAAAAGACTGCCACATATGTGGATGTTGCCCTTCCAAGTTGTGCATCTGGTGCAGTAGCATATGTGTGCTAATGGTCATAGTGGGCAGGGTGTGTGTGTGTGTGTGTGTGTGTGTGTGTGTGTGTGTGTGTGTGTGTGTGTGTGTGTGGAGGGTGGTGGGGGTCATGGGGTGGGCAGATGAGCAGACGGACAGCAGAGGGGGATGATTAGACCACTGTGGGCTGACCACATGTCAGAGCCCCCCGTCCACGGCATGGGTGCTTTGGAGAAAAATCGAAGCGCCGCTGGCATCAACCACAGGTATGGAGGGTCATGCGTCAGCTTTCCCCTCAATGCCAACCTCTACCCCCAGACCATCCACCCCCCTTTGTGGCTGCATCAATGCCAGCCTTGAAAAGAGCCACAGCCCCACCCGACCGCAATACCCAACTCCACCCCCCCCTCCCCTTAGGGGCACCTGAGACAAGCCGAGGGCACAGGCATTGACGGGAACCTGGACGTCGCCCCTGCCGTCGATTCGGGCGAAAAGATAAATCCATTCCAGGAGGGACAGAATGGTTTTACTGTACTGTATGCCAACCCCCCGCCCCCTCCCCCTTTCACTCCCTTTCTTTATTTCTTTCACACACACACACACACACACACACACACACACACACACACACACACACCCTCCCCTCTTCATCAGTAAAATGTAAAGCACTTGCCTATGTTTTTTGGAGGGGTCCACTGGGGCCGGCTGCTGCACCAGTCATTAGAGAGTGTTATTCATTTCCTTTCGCGCCTGCTTCAGCAGTATTGATAACCGCGTGCCAAGACAGCAAGACTGGAGAGAAAGAGTGAAAAGAGCAAGAGGAGGAGGAGGATGAGGAGGAAGAAGAAGAAGAAGAAGAAGAGGAGGCAGAAGAAGAAGACGACAAAGAAATAGAAAAATATACAAGAAAAAAATTCTCCTCCATTTAAAAGATGTCATGCAGCTAAAAATTTACGATACTGGGATATCACCCGTGCTTTAAAGTTCACAGGCTTTCATTTTTATAAGTGTCTTTTATGCACGTTCCTCCCTCTGCTCTGTGGTTCTGCTCCTGTCAAAGCCTAGGGAAGTATTCAGTAGCATTTGATCTCTTCTGGTTTATAAAGCATTGCCTGCTTTTAGTATGTGATAGCAATAACCCAGCTGAGTGCTGTCACGGGCAGTGCTGTGGTCACTGGGATGAATGGCTTCTGTCCACACACGCAGTGGGCAGTTCTATAAAATGGCGATATGAGTTGGTACTTCCAGAGAGTTTATTAGAATGGTTGTGGAAGTAGCCACTAACTCCACAGGGATTTCCTGCATTCCCATATGGAGTTGCGGCTTTGTGGATGTGGAGGTGGAGAGGAAGAAGTTGTCCAAAGGAAAAGCCTGGGATTTTGAATTCCCACTGAACTGAAATCTTTGGAGTGATGTTCAAATCTAGCATATGGGAGTCATATTCAGACATGAAAAAGACTGTCAAGAGACTAAGTGGTGGTAATATCTGGTAATATCTGTGGGTGTTGGAAGAAGGTGGGGTCACACAGTTAATATATTTTATTTAATTTTGTTTAAGAAAGACAAAAATAGTAGAAAATACAAAAATATCAGGGTTATACAAATTGCTTTCCACACTTTTTTCAAAATGTGCTGTTTTTGCACAAAACGAACACAAGTAAAACTTGATGTCGAGCAAAGGGAGACCTTCTCCCTGCACCACATCACTTAACTTCAGTCGACTGCAGTAACTCTCCGGCACATTATTTATTTATTTCCGGAGAGGTGCTCTTATTTTTCTTCCCCAGCGAGGCGGAGAGAAAGAGAGAGAGAGAGAGAGAGAAAGAGAGAGAGAGAGAGAGGGAGAGAAATCCCATTCACTTAACCCACCCTCATGCCAAGTGGCTGCGCCATAGCCGCTGAAAGGGGCCCTGATTTATTTTGTCTGGGTCTCGCACCTCCAAATGAACACCAGTTCCCCGAACTCCCAACTTCCCGTTTGCTCGCTTGCTCCCTCACTCGCTCGCTCGTCCATCCGTCCGTTCGTCCGGCTGGCCAGCCTCCCCTGGGTTCTCTTTAAGCATTCGCAGATTAAATGATAATGGCCAGTATGGCCACCGCTCAGCCAAATCGCGTGGAGCGAGGCGGGTGATGATGATGTGCTCTCCTGTTCCCGGCTTCTGTGCAGTCAGCACATCTTTACCTGTCCCTTTAAAAGGGCTGCTGCCTACACCCCCCCTCCCTACACACACACACACACACACACACACACACACACACACACACACACACACATCGTCCTCACCCCCCCTTCTTCCTCCACCCTTAAATATAAGTCCCATCAAGCCTAATTTATGTTTAAACAGCTGCAAAAAAAAGTTTCACATAAAAAAGAGGAGACCATTACTAAACTGTGGGCTAATTTGGCAAATGTCCAGTTAGTCTTTTTGGGGTCTCACATTGATTAAAATGACACCGTCCCGGTGTGGAGAGGAGGATGAATCTGTCATATCTCTTACGTCGTGTACTGTGCCAAGTCTCTCTCTCTCTCTCTCTGGGTGCATACTTTTCTTTTTTTTTATCCTTCCCCCTTTTTATATACGAGAGCCCCCGTGAGCACTGGCTCTCTCATAATGAATGTCAGATGCGCTGGCGTTAATAAATTAGCCACGCGTGTATTTCCCTGTATTAATGGCTGCGGTGGCAAATCACCGGCGCTTTAATGCATTTCACTTAGTGTTGCTTATGAGTGCGTTTCATAAAACATGGCAGCTTTTTACACGCTTATTCTAGGGTGAGATTTATCATGAGTGCATACACGCGCACACACACACACACACCACAGACCCACACCCCCACACACAAACACACACATATGCAGAGTAATCAGTCTCCAACATTCCACCTCCCTCTGTTTCTGTCTCACTTGCACACACTTTCTTGCACACACTGATACACACAGCGACACACACATATTCAAAAGTAATATTTTTGTGGCGGTGCGTGAGTGTGTTAGTGCATGTGGGCATACAGTACGTGTATGCATGCACTGCTACAGGTGTATGTATGTATTTATATATACTGTATATACATGTATGTGTGTCGGTGTGTGCAAATCTGTGTGCGCATGTGTGTGTGTGTGTGTTTGCAGATTTGTGAATCTGTACATGTGTGTGTACGCATGTGTCTGCGTGTGCCTGTTTGCATGCAAATATGCTAATTTGCGAGGTTTCAGATAATGTTTTCTTGAGAAATGCGTCCAACCTTTCTCCTTTTAAAATTACAGCCCTGCTTCCAGACTACTAAAAGCCTCACCCCATATGCTCTCTGTCTCTGGCGAGCCCAAAGTTAGCTGTGCGTTTGGCAAACACCATATGTTCAATCACATTCAAACCCGACTGCAGTCTGGTCATAGCGGCTATTTTTACAAGTTCATGTCAGGGACCTCATCTCTCTCCGCATACACAGTGTTCTTATCTTCTTGCCTGGGGTGTCAGGAGACGAAAAAGGGGGGAAAACACAGGAAATGGGGGGACATCACCAAAGACAAGGTGAGAGAGAGAGAGAGAGAGAGAGAGAGAGAGAGAGAGAGAGAGAGAGAGAGAGAGAGAGAGAGTGTGGAGTAAGAAAGAAGAAGAGAGAGATATAGCCAAAGACAACGAAAGAGAGGGTAGAGAGATAGAATGAGAGAGTGAGGAAGAGAAAGAGATACACAGAGGAATGACTGTAAAAAAAGAGAGAGAGAGAGAGTGAGAGAGATGGGGTGAGAAGGCTTTGTACCTGAGTTTTGTGTGTCCTGCTATTTATATGAAGCGTTTCAAATCAACCCAGCGCTGGTCTGGCCTGGAAAAAAGGCATTCCCTTGATTTTCCACACAGACGACACCTTCCACCACATCCATGCTCACACACAGTCACACACACACACACACACACACACAGTCACACACATACTCTCTCTCTCTCTCTCAGCTCGCTCTCTTCCTCCCTCCCTCCTCCCACTCCTGTCTGCCACCCCTCCTGCTCCTGAAGGTCAGTGGCGAGAGTGCAGATCCCGTTCTGCTGAGTCCGCTGAACAGCTTCGACAAAAAAAAAAAGAAGAAGAAGAAGAAGAGGGAGGGAGGGAGGAAGGGAGCAAGAGAGAGAGAGAGAGAAGGGGGGAGAGAATATGTCTAAAAGAGAGAGAGAGAGAGATCAAGCTACTGAACTGACCACTGACGTCCATAAACCAAATGCAGAATGACAGGTGTCGACCGTTTTCCCCTTTTTCACGCTCTCTCTCTCTCTTTCTCTCTCTCTCATTCCCTCTCTCGCTCTTTCTCCTCATTCCTTCGCACAACGGCCCCTCTGTAGCTCCATGTTGATTTATAGTTTATTGTTCCTCGTCGCTTTTCAAGGTCGCTTCTAACATGGCCAAACTAGACCCTTGAGGAATGTCTTTCAGCACACCTGCCAGTGAAACTCTGAGCTACCCTGAATGCAAGTGGCAGTCTGCAGCCTGCCAAAGGATCTCCTCCAGCTGGGGAAGGGCTAAATTCAGCCTCAGGTCCCACTGAGGCCTCCATGGTCTACATACAAAAATATCCAGCTCTAATTTGTGTATAGTCACCTACGAGGAGCTCAGCCGGGGAACAAACGGGCACACTCTGTTTTTAGTTTTTTTGTTTGTTTGTTTGTTTTGTTTGTTTCCTAAGGACAGTTTCTTTTTAGAATATTGTGTCATATTAAATGTTTTTGTGTCAACAATGTCTATTCCCATGTTGTCAGGCAGGGTTAAGTAAGAGGTCTGCAGTAATGAAGAGCACAGAAAACGTGTCTGCTGCATTCTCTGCAAGTCTTCCGCTCACGTGGGTCAAGGTGAACTACAAAATAATACAAAAAACAAAACAGTACCGACAGGACTAAAAGCCTCCTGTTTGTGGTAGCCATGTGATAGCTTGTCTTCCCAGACAGGAGAGTGACCACTGCATAGAGACACCAGGCGTTTGCACTGCAACACACGGCCCATTCTGCCAGTGTCATCCTCAAGTCAATGCAAAATGAATTCATCATGTTATTCCATAGCTAAACTTGGACAGCTAAATACAAATTAGCCGGACACCAGGAGGATATTATAGATTCCTTTGACGGTGTTCGCCGTCGTCTTTGCTGGAAGGGTGGGGTGCAGGAAGATGCTCTCGACCCTAATTAGCTTTCACCGTGCCTCTTCAACGCCAAAGCATTTCATTTTAAAAGGACCATGATGCCGAGCACTCCGTTTTAAAAGAACCATAATTCTGTCTCCCGAGCTAAGATGGCTCAACATTAGGGTCCGTGATGAGCATTAAAACTGGGTTATCCAGTGAGGACGAGCCCGCTGAAGCGAGACGGATGACTGATGTCTCTCGTGCGCGTGTGCGTTATGTGAATGCGAGAGTTTAAGAGTAAGGGTGTGTGTATGTATGAACACGTGCATATGGATATCTGTGTATGCAAGTGGGAGAGCTTGAACGCACGAGTGCACTTGCGTGCATACCAATAGACACACATTCATCTGTGGTGGAGTCGCGCAGCGGCTTGCGCTGATTGATCGCGCACACGTCTGTGTGTGTTGTATATTTTATGAAGTGCAAACAGCATCTGAATAGTCAGAGGCCTCTTCATCAGCGTTTCTTTTTCAGCGTGCGTGCACGTGTGTGTGTGTGTGTGTGTGTGTGTGTGTGTGTGTGTGTGTGTGTGTGTGTGTGTGTGTGAGTGAGTATGTGCGTAATGCACCTCTATCTGTAAGGGATGACATGCCTTCCTCTCCATAGCTCTCAAACACAAGAGTGAAGTGAGGAGATTTGGAGGAGGATAAGGAGGAAGGACACATGGACCACATGGTAAAGGCAAGTAGCCTATTTTGAAGCATTTATCCAGAACACTAATCAATAACTTAAAATTAAGTGATGCGACAGAGGATATCACAAAAGAATAAATGTGTGGAGGTTTGTGTGTGTGCATTTGTGAGTGTGCATTTGTGTGTGTGTGTGTGTGTGTGTGTGTGTGTGTGTGTGTGTGTGCGTGTGTTTAAGTCCATAAGAAAGTAGACAAAGAGAAGGAATATTCTACGATGTGATATTCGAATTATCATTATTTAAGCTTTGAAAGCACTGTATTTCAACAGTCTTTCTAATAAAGCGACTTTGAATTGATTGGATTGAAGAGATAGACATGTCTTGCATTTCTTTACTAAAAAAGCTTTCCATATGTGATATTTCAGTGCCTGTTCTACCTCTCCTCTCCTCTTCTCAGTATCCACCCATCCCAGTAGCCCACCTGTCCTTGTTCCTTGTGTTCCTCATGAGAAAAAGTGAGGTAACTCCCCCCTCCCACAACCGCAACCACACACACATACACACACACACACACACATACACACACACACACACTCCTCTACCCCTGAAGCAGAGATGGGCACGTGGGCTCCCAGCCTCACCGGCTGTGTTTCCAGGTCAGTCTTGCCCCTCAGACGAGAGGGACTCCCTGCCCCCACCCCTCCTCCACCCCCCCACCCCCACCCCCTTCTTCTCCACACCTCCACCACTGCACCACTGCTACAGATGCCCTGCTTGACTTTACTGACGACGCCTTGTTCTGTGACACACAAACTCGGCCTGCCTTTCGGAGCAGTGAAGCATGCACACGCACTTCAAGGTAGTGTACTTCTAGGCTTGTAACGAGCTGCTAAATGCCACTGAGGTTTTACGATTTAAAATCACATGTGTGAGAGGTGTTTTTTGTTGTTGTTATTTATGGTGGTGTGTTTAGGTCATCTGTTAGACATTCATCAAGAATTAATTGGAATTTACCCTAGGTCATATAACAACAGAGAGACAGAAATAAGAGTTCCATGAATTATGACAAATAAATCTATCTAAAAACATTTGAAATAGTCAAGGTGCAATTTTGTCTCATACATTCTGTATCTAAAAAGAAAAAATAAAATAAAATAGAAGTACATCTTATGGCAGTGTGTACTGTACCTAAAGTCCTCTATAGTTTCTCCCCTCTTCATGAAGATTTGTTCAGCATGGATGACTTTCATTTAGTGAACACAGCATCGCTTTGCCCCTTTTAACCCCCTCCTGCACTCCAGCAGTGTCCGGCGCTGACCACTGCTTTTGGAGGGGGCCCTGAGCAGTGGGGTCTATTTGGGGGTCGCACCACGCAATGTGTGCCCATCTGATGGAGCGTGTTAAGTCCTTGCCCCCATATGCCCAGCACACACACACACACACACACACACACACACACACACACACACACACTTCACTGTAAGATCACCAGGGAGAGAGGCCTCACTGAAACCCATTGAACACAAAAAGACATTTGTGCAGTTTACTTTAGCACTGCAGTGCAAGTCTACTGTAACATGAATGAGTCATGAATAATTGAAAAACTGATGCTATGAGGCATTTGGTCTAGCTGTCAAATGTCAATTTTCTTGTTTTCTTCAGACAAGCTGTACTGTGTGTGTGTGTGTGTGTGTGTGTGTGTGTGTGTGTGTGTGTGTGTGTGTGTGTGTGTGTGTGTGTGTAAGTGGGGAATCTGGGGATCTACAGTAAAGACAAGACAAGTGTCATATGTTGGAATTTCTGTGGCCAACATGTATGGAAGGAGGCACTTTTTCCTCTCATCAGAGGAGAAACGTGACCTTTGCAGATGCTGACTAAAAGATTTTATATGTCTCTATTTCTCAGTGGTCAGTGTTCTGGGTTCTAAAATCTCTTCAGCGTCATCTTTTTCCCCATCAATCAAGTTCTAGTCATTTACATGTAAGTCTGAGCATTCTCTGACAAAAAAGATTCTATTGCATAGATTCCAGTCTACCGGTATTTCTATGTCTGTGCATGTGTGTGTGTCTGAGTGTGTTTGTGAATGTGTCTGCATTTGTGTGTCAATAAGAATGATTGTGTATCTCTGTCTACACATGGGAATACAGGTCTTTTAACAGTCTAAATGACCAGCTACACTAATGATTTCTTAAGCTCGTGATTCCAGAGGGAAAAAGCTTTTTTACTTTAATCATCTGACATCTCAAAGAGGGATTAAAGGTCAAATATCTGATGGGGTGTGTGTGGGTGGGGGGGGTGGTGTTCACACTCCTCTGAAACACACACACACACACACACACAAACACACACACCAGTTCAGCACTGAGTGAGCGGTAATTAATTAAAACATGCCATGCAGAATATCCACTGCAAAACGCAAATGAGCATCAAAATGACACACACACACACGCGCACACACAGGGACGTGCACACACGCACAAACATACACACTGCATCATCCATCTAGTGTTTAAGTGTCTCAGAACTGTAACAATATGTACAATAGTCTCTCTCTCTCACTCTCTCTCTCTCTCTCTCTGATAACTAGTAATTGTGATTTGTTTATATTTAATAGCTTGTCCACTAAATCTAATTAGACCCCATGATTTTATTTATTGACTGTTACAGTTTACAAGGCCCAGGGTGAAAGGGTATTCTTTTGCAATAAGACTACCATCAGTGTTAACCTTGCAACATGGCATAAAACATTTTTTATTGGGCTTTTTCTAAATGAAATCTGCCTTCTGTCAAAGATACTTCTGGCAAAAGCAAGATGCGTTCCTCCCCCATTTAATGGATATGGATGCCAGATGTATACACACAAATGTATACCATATCTGTACCACACACACACACACACACACACACACACACACACACACACACACACACACACATACAGTACACACACACTGAAATACCCTCTTATACACACAAACACATACACACAAATACAAACGTCATCATCCCACTCACCCCTCATTCCAAACTCCCCAACTCCCCCACCACACATACACACACACACAAACACACACACAGCTCTATGACAGGTTGTGTGGGGACAGCAATCCCCGACGCCCCCTCTCAGTCCCCCCGTCTCAGTACGGAGAGTCTTGGGCTTTAAGCTCCCGGAATCAATGTTGCGATTAAGATCGAGGAGGGAGAAAGTGCCTGCGCTTAGCTGGAGTCAGCACTCTCTGGTCTGCTTCTCTCCCTCACACACACACACACACACACACACACACACACACACACACACACACACACACACATACAGGCACACAACACACACACACACACAATATTATATACACACTCTAACAGACCATTCCTATATGTCTGTACTGTTAGCTTGGTAAAGGACTGCTCCCATTGTTTTTCACTTCATCTTTTCACCCAGTGGCTACATATCACTATATGCTCTCCTCCACCCTCCCTCCCTCGCTCCCTCTCTCCTCTGTCCAGATGAATGACCCAGCCTGTTTGCCTGTCACATCCGACTAAAAGGATGCTAAAATTAGTTCCAGCAAACCTTTCATGATGTCATCTCAAACCATACTGATGAAAAGAGGGACGGCAACCCTGCAGTTCAAAGTTCAAGGATGCGGTGTGGAACTAAGGCACATTTCCCGACTCAGCAGGACTTCTGTAGCCCTGGGACTGCAGATAGTCTCCCTCTACTGGTTATCCGGAGGAACTACGGAAGAGGTAATCGGCCAATTCTCCGATCCCCTGTGCCTTCGGGCAAGATAATGAAATTACAGCGACACATCATGGAATTAAGTCCTTGAGCCAATAAAACTGCATTATTATAATGAGCAAATCTGTTCTGTCATCACAATGAAGTATTTTGCCATTTAAAAATGGCTGTGGTCCCTTTGAATGAGGTGTGCAGTGTGCATTTGTGTGTGTGGGGTGGGGGGTATAAATGTATTTGTGTGTGAGTGTGTGTGAGAGAGAGAGAGAGAGAGAGAGAGAGAGAGAGAGAGAGATTATCCTCCTCTGCATGTAGTTGGCTATGGGAAGAATTGTACTTTGTCTTCCAGGCCAATCCTGGGCCAAGTCATTGGTGAGAAAGGAACGGCAGACATGCTAAATTGGTGTGCTACTGTAAATGCGGGATATTCAGCGCTGTTAAAACAGCGACTATTTTGTCCTTCTCCCTTTCCACACCAATACACAATACACCAGCCATTAAGGCCACTAACTGAATTACAATCCAAAAGAAATGGTGAAGATGATGACGAGGATAACTGTGGTATTGATGCAAGTCAGTAGAAGCTGTAACAACATACCTCCAGGAATGAAAGCATAAAACAAACATCTGAAAATAAAAATCTAATAAAGGTTTGCTGAAGTCAGCTCATTCAATTCCAATCTGTAAGTGCTTCTGTGAAAAGGAGTAACCAGCCCTTTCACAGCATGTGCAGCACAAGTGGCTCATTTTTACAAGACGGAGATGCAACTAACTGCTGCTTTTTTTTTTTTTTTTTTTTTTTATGTCTCCTGCAGCCTGGCAACCTGGTTGGCATCAAAGCCTGCCGCTGTGCTGTACAGCCAGACAGACTCCATTACATGGTGTGTAATTCTCAGGGATACAAAGAGACGTTGCACTGGGAGGGGAGGGGAGGGGAGGGGGGGACAAGCCAGAGTCAGTGTGCAGCATCGCTCAGGCTGAGCATCAACGTCAAGCCATCTGTCAATCAGAGGACACTCCACTATTGCTGACTCAAACAACCTGCATCCGTTTACATCAACAAAAGTCACCAGAGAATACATGTAGGACAGCGAGATCATGGGAGCATTCACTGAGAGAGAGAAAAAGAAAGAGTGAGATAGAGAGAGAGAGAGAGGGATAGAATTTATTCCTTCGTCTCCTTCCCTTTTCACGTATCTTAATTACTTTGTGCATACTACTACTGTATGTCCAACTTCCAACCCTAATGTTTTGTTGAAACTGTAGAATGTTGCAATCATGCCAATAGAACTTCTTTTGAATTTCAAATTCTCCTGTGAGCAAATGGGAGGAAGTTGGAAACAGAGACTAAAACGTAAGTGGGAATGATGTGTAATTTAGAGAATCTAAGCTCTGTTCAGGCTAATAGCCAGGTGGTATCATTTCAATGGGAAGATGTGAGCCTCTCTGTTGCAGGAGTGGAAAACACTTAGAGAGATTAAAAAAAGGAGGGATGGAGACGAACAGAGGGATGAAATAAGAGTGACAAGAGGAAGGGTAGATGAGGGACGTGGGGTGGGGTTTAGGGGTGGCGGTGCTGGAAACATTTCAGGCCTAACGGCTATCCGTAATGGATTGGCGGTCGGTCACCCTTGTTTTTAATACATGTGGGATCGGCCATTAATGGATATCTCCAGGACTTCATAAGTATTCAATTAGACATCCTGTCCACTGTCTCCAACGTGACAACTCTGTCTGTGCCCCCATCACTGTCAGGGTGTCCTGCATGCTGTCTGTCTAACAGAGAAAATGGCATTTACTGTGTATTTTTCACAGAGCTCAGTGCTCTATTTACGAGCAAGTGGTCAATACACTATGCCTACCTTATGCTGTGTGTGTGTGTGTGTGTGTGTGTGTGTGTGTGTGTGTGTGTGTGTGTGTTTGTATGTGTTTGTGTGTGTTTGTGTGTTGAAGAAAATGAAAGCACAAATGGGTCCACAATAGAAGACGACAGAATTCTAAAAAGGACATGAGGATAATTTGACAACGATAGACATACAGATGCGCTGCGTTGTCTGCACAAATACATGACAAACAACAGAGAGACACACACCTTCTACAAGTACACAGAACAAATATGCACATACACACACAGACACATACTGTACACACGTATGCATGTACCTCTCATGTTCTACTGTGGGGCATCAGGGAACAAGTATCACTTCAGCACCTCTGTTTCCCATGGGGCCGTGGGGTGGTTAATAATTCAGGAAGTGACTGAGGGAGTCTGGATCGGAGGCTTCCCTGTGGGATGTGTTAAAAAGAGAGGGTCGCTGAGCTCCACTTACCAGCACTGCTATACTGGGCCTCCTGTCTGCCAGAGCACTCTATGTTGTCTGACTGACTGACAGCTGTGTGTGTGTGTGTGTGTGTGTGTGTGTGTGTGTGTGTGTGTGTGTTTTTCAGCAGAGGTGGATGAAGAAGTATAAAATTCTTATACTTGAGTGAAGCCTTCACTGTGAAGGTACACTCTAGGTCAAATATTACTCCACTACAAGTGGAAATTGCCAATCAGATTTTACTTGATAGTAATGTACATAAATGCTTGTTTAAATAATTGATAAGCACATAATTTGATGTGATCGATTCTGGCCTTGCTTAAGCTATTTTTTGCACACCTGATTTCCTAATATCGCTGAACTAAAGGAGACCTTCATACAGCCAGGTCTCTGAAGTTTTCCAATAATAATAATGACTCTATTTGCACCAGTATGCCAACTCAATGTACAGGATCCACACTTGCAATTTTACAGGTGTGTGTGTGTGTGTGTGTGTGTGTGTGTGTGAGGGAGAGAGAGGAAGAAGAAGAGGCACCTGCTACGGGAGTTGGCCCATTTTCTTCTAATCTATTTTCTCATCACAACATATGCACAAATATCACCACATTTACAGAGAATTTGCCATATGATTTGGAAACAAATGTTGACCTGATAGTGGTGTGCTAAACACTGCATTTTGCACCCCTAAAGTTAAACTTTTTTTTGCATTTTACTTCAGCTAGTTTTCAGAGACAAACAACATTTTCCATTTCTGCCTCACTCTAAGCTGAAGAGAGAAGATTTCACTCCTACACAGTATATAAACTCACATAAAAGTTTCTTGTCGATACCAACTGAAGCTTTACTGTATGCCTGTGACACAATCACTTCTCTAAACAGTCCGACATGAAAAAAAAAAACAGAACAAAATATTCCTTCGATATACCCTAGCCTTTACCTGAACTTTCTGAAGAAATAGAAACAGTTCTCTCTCACCGTGCACCTTTGCCTTCTTCTTGACATACAGAAAATGTATGGGGAAAATAATGCTTGCATGTATTTTTAAAATAGCACCTCAAAGTGCCACTGAAAATATAGTCTGCATTATGTGTCTGTAGCAACCGATATATGTGGAACATAACCACAACTGAGAGTGGAGGCAGTCATCCTATACAGGTGCTCACAGGCAGGCACAGTTTTCTCCATACAGAGAAGTGGAGGCAGCAGGCACCTCCATCTACAGAATGCATAGGAAAACAAACCTTTACAGCAGGTAGCACAAAAGGTAGTAAACACAATGGGCTAATGAGCATGTGCATGAGACAATGCGGCAGATAACTAGAAGACCATGTATACGCACACCCATGCACACACACACACACACACACTTTCTCACACAGCAGATAACCAAATGCACGCACCACACAAATGCACACACACCGACACACTCTGGCATCCTTACTAAGGCCTGCACCCCCTTGGCTACACATGCACAGAGAGCCAAAGTGCAAAGCTGAGGATTTTTTTACCCTTGGATTGCCCTAATTATACAGGACATTGATTTTACACTGCAACAGTGGATTGATTGGCTCCTCCCCTTGAGGAAATGTTCTGCACAGAGACCCTCTCTGCTCTGATCTTGCCCAGTCACTGACAGAGGTGAGACCATGATGATGATGACTACATTCACCAAACCACCTCTCTCATTCTCTAAACATCTCTCTCTCTCTCTCTCTCTCTCTCTCTCTCTCTCTCTCTCTCTCTCTCTCTCTCTCTGTTGTTCACGTGGTCCTGATTACCTTCTAAAGGTGGCCAAAGGAAACGTTAGGTGGTTATTTGAGTGTTGTTGAGAGATAAGGGTTGAGGAGAAGTGCGTGACGCTGGAGAAACGCATCCCTTTCATGAGAAAAGAGAAGAAAGGAGGAGAAGCACTAGAGAAGACCTGCGGGATCAATGCCTTTGGGCGGGGAAACAAGAACACAGTGAAACAACGGGCGCGTTTAAAAATCAATTACGCAGTAAATATGACAAGAGTCAGATATGACGCCCTCGGGGGAAACGAGGAAAATAATGTTGCAATTGTCCTGTCTGTAAATCTGCTCTCCATGAATAAATTAGCTTTTTTTACGACAAAGGGGGAAGGCGAAAAAACAAACAGGCGTAGCGTTTCTGTGCTTAACGCAGAATTCCCAAACGGCTGTTATTTATTCATTTGTTTATTTATTTCCTTTTTTTGCTGAGGGAAGTGGGAAGAGTAGACCCTCGTGCTCGCTCTGATCTTTCTGATATGTCAGCAGCCGAGAGAGCAAAAGGAGAGCGCTGCACTATACGCTCTCGCCTGCGTCTGAACTATCCTCAAAGGCCGACCTGATGGCGAGGCGAAGAGAGAAACTAAAAAGCCATGAGAATGAACGAGAGGAGGAGGTAAAAAAAATATGTAGTTAAACACACACACACACACACACACACACACCTTAATCCAGAAACATAATGATATGATACAAAAGTATTCTAAAAACATTTGGATGAAAATGCGTTTACACTATAGTAGCAGGCCCACCACCACATGACTACAGTATTTAGGTTTAATTTAGAGAGAGGAGCTGCACAATCGGTAATGAAGGCCATTGATCCCAGCTGCTTTGTTATGGGGGTTACTGTTGGGAAGTGCTAACAGGGCGCCTGGTATTCTAGCGAGGTGTAATTAGCCCGAGGGAGAAATGTGCTTACAGCGCGGCCTGCCACTCGGCCGTCACTTCACGACCCACACAGACGCTCATTTCACGCACCGCTGGGACCGGGATAAAGACAACGCTCCCCGTTCTTTCAATTAAAGCCTTCATTAGAAATGTGTGTGTATATATTTACCGCAGTCGTCCATGCCATTAATCTGTCCGTCCGCGCTCTCGGTAAATCCATACTTTGTCCGTCGTCATAGGCGCTCGGCCACGCCACTGTGGATGGCTCGGACACGCACTGCAGCACGGGTTATTATAGAAACAGCAGCTCCTGCCCAAACCCGCAGGAAAAGCCTGGACATCTGGTAAAGCAGATCTGACATTGTATAACTTAAGAAATGACACTTCTGTTAGATGTAAAATGAGTGAGCCTAGCCCACTGCCATGCATGTTTGAAAATGGTTTGAAACTTCGAATTACAGGATAATATTTTACTTATATTAGCCTGAAATTAATATTCATGTAAAATGCAGAGTCTGACATTTTCAGTGCAAGATGGAGCAAAGACACATGAATGTGAGGAGTGATAGGCCTATGGAATTGCTGTTGCTCTGTATGCACTAAAATATGCTTAATTCTTCTAATCAATCATAGCTATTCTGTAATCAAAATATGACACTTACAGGATTTCACTATTTCCCTTGGTACTATTTGACTCTTAGTTACTGAAATAAAATAGTGCATTTTTCTCGTAAGAGTGAAAAAGCAGATGCTGCTGTATCAGAACAAAAGCCTCAGAGGTAGGAATATCTGTGTCAAATCCCCTGCCCTGGAAAATTAATGGTGTTATTGGATTTCAGTTAATGGCCAAAAGAATATGGGAAATGTTCTATTGGAGCACTCTAGGCATCATGAAGATTTATTTTTTGCATGCAAGTGGTCATTCACTTCATCGACACTTTCAAAGTGACAGAACGCTTGTGAACGAAACTGAAGGCGAGCAAGACTCCGAGACCACACTCAATGAAAACAGGCCAAAGGAAATAAGAACCAGCAAGTTCAATGGCCATTGCTTTAAAGGAATGGCATCTCAAATGTCTACCAATTACAGTAAGATCATAGTCTAGACATCTACACAAACCCCTAGTGATAGGAAATAGTTTTGCTCAATCGGAACATCTAGCCATGGGCCATAGGACGTCAGAACGTTCTTCCAAGGTTTGGTTGGACCAATAAAATCTCTCTTTCCTCATAGAGAATCACTCAGGCGTACACAAACGGAAGCATATAAAAGACAACCTCGTTATAAATGTATCATACATTTCAATGAAGTTTTACAAAGCTGGTCGATCTATTTATTCCAATCATTTATTTGATAATGTTATACTGTATCTATTCCTTATCGGACAGCCAGTGTGTCTTAAAATGTATTTTATTTTCTTAAACGCTCTTAGATTAACCAGAAATCACAATCATACTCTGTTATCACATCTGTAAAGCCTGTGAGAGGGCCTGTTAGACACAAAAGTAGTGTTGTTGTTGTTTGTCCGGCTCATAAATTAGAGTTGTGTAAATGCAAAACAACCTTCATCAATGACCATCATTTACGGTCATTTGCAGAGGGCACTTGGCATGATGGTGATTTAATCAGTCCCTATCAGTCAACAATCATGTGAACACTGCTCTGGTGTCAGTCCCAAATACATGCACATTTGGAATCCTCTAGATACATGGGCAATTCTTACATCTTCAACTGATCATTTTATGTAACCAATGGAACTTTAACTTGGTCATTAAACAGTTTCACATCTTGAATTAGCTGGCAATTTCCCGTTTCCTGCGTTTGCTTTGTAACACAGTGCATTTGGTTTTGGACCACGTCCAGATTAAATGATTCAGCTGTGAGTGAGCAGTTCAAAGCGCTGCTGGTGGCGAGTTAGGCTAATGATTAGTGTATTGTTTTGGCTGTGTGTGTGTGTGTGTGTGTGTGTGTGTGTGTGTGTGTGTGTGTGTGTGTGTGTGTGTGAGAGAGAGAGCTGTGGTCTCTAACTACCTCTGGGATCTTCCTCTCTGGCTTTGATTGCTGCCAAATGAGCTGGAGTGAGTGACCATACAAGTCTAAGGTATTTCATGCCCACATGCTGAAGCCAAGAACTCTGTGAATTATGCACTTGTTTTTTGGTCACTGGTTTGCCAATATCTTTCAGCTGGCTTGCATAACTTACCAAGATACTACAACACAAACATCCTTTGAGCTTTTTATACAAAATTAGAGACTGTAAGTGATCAGAGAGTGGAAATTGTAAGAATATGTGTGGCTAGCTTGTCACATTTATTCAATCCCACTAAAAAGACAATTACACAGTTC
This sequence comes from Sardinella longiceps, assembly GCA_027497455.2. NCBI lineage: Eukaryota > Metazoa > Chordata > Actinopteri > Clupeiformes > Clupeidae > Sardinella > Sardinella longiceps. The sequence goes on from JAODXP020000018.1 coordinate 12,824,191, forward strand.
ATACTTGCATACTGACTTCTCATTGGCTCACTCAGTCATTGAATGACATAGTTACATGACTCATTATAGGACAATTAAAGCAGTCAGTTCTCCCTGCAACCTCTACATGAATGTACAGTGCTTGCAAGATGCAAACATCCCACTATAGAATGAATCAGACACTATCAGTCAGCATAACTCTTCAAAAAGGATAATCACTGGTGCTATACTTTGGTATGCAAATAAATCCACATGTATTGGTGTAAGTTACAAAAAGTGGTGACTGCAAATGGAGCTCCATTATTTTAAAGCATCCCAGACTTCACTGCCATCCCTGACTACCGCTCATTGAATGGGACTATAAGCTTACTCTCAGTTTTGATTCCTATAGCCCCCATTTAGTTAGCATAAGCTGCAGGTTCACTATTTACAGCACATTGTATTCCATTGTATTCTTCTTCCCAACAGCATTTGACGCAGGTGTACTACAGGGCTATGGTTAGAAGTGCTCCAGACTATGCTTTAAATCTTTGAGGGTTAAGGGCTTAGAGTAAGTGGAGACATTGAAATTCAGTCAGTGTTTGGTCTGTAGTCTCAGTAGGGGCACTAGACACCATCTTGGAATTTGTTGAGGCTAGTCCATGAAGACCTTCTCCCACCATGACACGGGTCCCCATTTTGACAGTAGGTAAATTGCTCTAATGATCAATTTCATTGCTCAATGGTGTTTTTTTCCCCCCAACGACATGTTCCAGGCAGCACAGCCTAAAGGGCTCTTACCCTACCCTGAGCCTAACCTTAACCCCCTCAACCCTCATTCTAGCCCTAAACTGAGTGAAGCGGTGCCTTGAAGGCAGTGCTACCTGGAAGGCACCGTTGAGGGCAAAAAACACCAAAGACCAATTTGAGTATGGAATCCAGACTGGTTAGGAGACATGCCTTAGACATGCTGAGAGCTAGTGCTTATCTTGAAGTGAGAATGAAGGCTCATATAAAGTGTCTCCACTGCAGGAATTATTCTTGAAAGAATTGGATGGGCTACAGTGAGCAAAATAAACTATAACCAAAATATATCTATACTTGAATGAATGAATAAATGAATGAACATATAAATAAATAAATAAATCATCTGTTTGTTAACTCATAATGTCTAGCCTCCTACAAGCTGTCTAGTTGCTCAGCAAGACTGAGGCAGTCTGCAGGCATCTTTATAAAAATATGCTTCTGGTGCTGGTCTACAGGCACTTGTGTATTCTTAGTCTGTGGCCATCATTCATCCTCGTCCTGGCCACCTTAAGGTGACAGCTGAATGAATCTCTTGTTTGGGTCCCCTGTGTAGAGTTACGGTCACCAGAGTCTGTCATAAATGTCAGTTATTAATGTGATGTTTCTTCACAATCGCGGTTTTATATCCCCCCGTGTCTGCTTGCTCCTGCCTCATCTGCGGAAGAGTGGTGAAGGTGGTGGTGTGGCTGGGAGGGGGGTGGTTATGTTGGGGTTGGAGGGGTGAGGGGCAGTGGGGGGGTTTGGAGCTCACTGGGAGAAGGAAGGAGCTCGTTAAAAACTGACTGGCCCATCTATCAGCGTCAGGCGGACGGGGGGAATCATAACCGCTCAGCTCTTGCCGCGCCCCGTCGCTAACGCCGCCGCCGATCCCGCCTCGGTCGGCGTCATGGGTTGTTGACCGTTCATTGACGCGAAAACGAGAGAGATTTTTTTGCTGCTGTCTTTCCCCACCCCCTACCCCTCAGTCTCTCCTCTGTTCTGTTGTAACTATGTCAGATGCTGTTTTTTTAATTACAGCCGGCCTGACGCGCTCGTAACTCAGGTGCATTGTATGCTTTCCAGATTGCCTCTTTATGGGTCCCTCAAGTCGCAGCACGTTTCCCTACGGGGCTGCATGTCTTCCAGGGCGAGCTGTTGTGATAAGGGAAGAGTTGAGCGTGGACGCCTGCACTCAACACAGCTTTTTATGAGGATCCCTGACCTTAAAGAGAAAACGCAGGAGACAAGCAGGTGCAATAGACGCCTGTAATTTGTATTCCGTTGAGAGTGATAACTACATGGATATGATTTCTCCTTGATCTGAAAATAACATGGGCTGTCCAGATTTTGATAATTAGGCCTACTGAACATTGTAAAGGGTCAGTCTTCAGGGTGTGTAGTTTCAGAGGCAAATAACATACAGTAGGCCTATGCAAATGTGTGTCCATCAAACTTATAGCTTTATACAATTATTGGATGGCAAAAAGTATATACATGAATGATTTACAAGAAGTAATGGATCTATTTTCCTTCTTTTTTTCTTAGTGTGCAAGTAGGTCCCCCTTGTTTTTAAGCATTTGTATACTGGACGACAGGCAGACAGAGATGTGCTTACTAAAGAGATCTCCCAAAATAGCACTGGCCAGAAACCTTTCCACCCCCAGGAACCAAGGGGCTGAGTAGGAGAATAGAGATCACTTCTAAGTGACAAACTGCAGACACACCTCTCTCTCTCTCTCTCTCTTTCTCTCTCTCTCTCTCTCTCTCTCTCTCTCTCTCTCTCTCTCTCTCTCTCTCTCACTGGCCCAGGCTCTCCAGCTTCACTAAGCCCAGATCAGGTTTCATCACTGCAGGGACTCCCGGTCACCCTGCCTGGACCTGAGCTGAGACATGCGCTGCAGCAGCTCCCTCCCCTCAGAGACACCAACCTCTTCACCTGCCAGGAGGTACCTGCACTGTTATTTACTGATCGACTACACAAACAATGTTTACTCACAGAAAAATTCCAGATATGGCTCGGTTTGTGTATCTTAACTACCAGTATAAGTCCCCTTTTGAATCATCATATCTCCTTTCACCAGCCACTCTACTGTGACCTCATTGAGAAAGGTCATAGGGTCAAGGAAAGAGGTAAAGATGAATTCATAAGGGCTCTAGAAAAGACAACAGCAGAGTCAAGAGAATCTGAATCCACTTACAATTATGGTAAGGTGGTTGTTATTGATCCTTGTCACATTGATTGGTTGTTGTTTCATTGCACAAGGAATGTTTCCTTTTACTTCGAAGGGACCACGAGTCTACATTTAGATCATCCAACCTGTCCTTACCATTATACCAGAGAGGATGGAGTAATTCCATGATCTTTGATTATACTGTGCCAAGTACTGCGCCAAGTACTTTTTTTAGGTTAGGTTAGGAACCTTTCTAAGATTAAGAAAGGAGAATTCAAAAGCAGCATAAGTGTTTCCTAGCTGTGTCTAAGTGTTTATTATGTAGGCTAATAGAGTCAAGCCCACAGAGGGGCATCGGTGTGGACTCCTGGGTATGGTCATGGTTTCTGTTTCCATCTGCCGTGCTGCTAAACTGGGACCTTGGAGCTGCAAGAACAGAACTGCAGTGCTACAGTAACAACAAGCTGTGTGTTGAGTCAGCAAAGCATTGCCTGTACTGTATGTTATAAATATGCGCTATTTGTCATTGCGCTCCTCCATATGGATTCAAGTTGTACAGTGTTATACTTCTCAATATTAAATTATATAATGCCTTCACAATTATTTTACTCAGATTTATGATGGCCAGAGTGGCATTAGTGTCCTTGCTGCTGTGCACTCTGCACACCGACTGCACCCTAACTTATTAGTAACCTTTGAAAAAAAAAACATGAAGTGTCACTCTTCAAAATACTAGGGATCCTTTTAGTATGATTCTGTTTGGAACTCTGCACATTGCAGCTATAAAATGTATAATTTTACTAATGTTTTTCATTTAATAATTAAATAATAATTAATTAAATAATTTTATTCATTTACTGAAGCTAAACGAGTTGTCTGTACTCTTGCTAGTTGAAAAGTGATAATAAGGGGTAAATGCCATTCTTGCATTATTTTACTTTAATAGGCTCATTTGAGATGGTTTGAGTATGTAAGCTTGGGAAGATACTTTTTAATGCCCTGACCTGACAAAACATCTAGTTGCCTTGCCTTATCACTTGCATAAGTTCATAAGATGCTTTGAGAGGCTAATACATGGGTATACAGTACACTGGTATGGCTAAGTATCTCTTATTCTACATATTGTTCTGTTCTTCTGGGTACAGTCTTGAAATAACTGTGTCGCATGAGAGCCGCGCTCCACTGAGAACCATATTAATCATTCGGTTAAAGAACAGGCTTTTAAATGAGAAGCGACACCCTGAAAATTGAAAATGCTTTAAGGACAAATGATGGAGACAGTGAAAAGTCAGTCAATCTTTGAAAACAACTTTTGTGGAAAGACGCACTGCAGTGTGGAAAACAATGACATTCCAGTAAAATGTAGCCTATGCTGAACCTGTATAAATATAGTGATATAATAATATAATAATATATATGGGCAAAAATACAATGCAGAGCAGCAACAAGAAACACAAATACAGACAAAAATACATAAAAGTCAACATTCATGAAAGAACATTTAGATAAAGGGATACACATGGTGCTGGCCTGTCTGTTTCACACACGCACACACACACACACACACACGTTTGGTGTGCTGAGCTGGGGGTCTGAAGTCCATTTAGTGACTGCCGTGATGTGATGAGACGGCCCTTCTGCTTTATTTAGTGAAGTGCTGGCTAATATGATTACAGGGAGTAAGCTAAGCACCCCCTTCCCCCTCTCTCAGCTCCTTCACTAGCAGAATTATTAAAGCAGTCCCCGGTGACTGCACTGTGTGTGTGTGTGTGTGTGTGTGTGTGTGTGTGTGTGTGTGTGTGTGTGTGTGTGTGTGTGTGTGTGTGTGTGATGGTCATGTCAGAAAGTGGATGATAGAATGACAGAGCTCTGTGATGGAGAGATGCTGAGGGAAAGACAAGATCAAGCATTTTGGGATTGAAAAGTGAATGATGCATGGAGTTCAAATATCCTTTATCTATTTATCTCCCTGCAGTGTATACAGCAAATATGTAGAAAGTTAGGCTACAGTACAGGGATAACATGCAATAAACAATACATGTTTAGCCTAAATGGCATGACATACAAATAGGCTACTTTTGCCAGAACATTAACAACAGTTTAAGAGGGCAAACAGTAAGCTACTACATAGCGTGCAATATGAAGTAGCCTATGCCTATGCATGCATTTCTGAAATTATTCCTAATGATGGCTTTCCCCCTTAACAATTTTTGATTATTTATTTTTATTTTCATCTGTATTTTTATGTTTGAGACATACGGATGCTAACCTTTGTTCATTTTCACTTTTGGTCAGAATTATGGCAGGTCTATGCCCAAAGCAATTCATTCAAAGTTGATGAGAAGAAGAATTGTAGCCCGTACTAGTCCGCCATCTAGAGGGCGTATGGATACATCAATGGGACATGGAACGCTAAGCATTAATGCAAGTTACATGATTGTTTTTTTTTTTTTTTTTAGACTGAAATATTTTATTTTACTTCGGTACTTCGGCAGGCTTGTTATCAGAATTTTATTATTTGTTGCATCTGGCGACGTTTATGGAAAAGGATACATAAATCAATTCCTTTCTTCCAACTCCAATCCGGACACCACCTAGAAAGAAAATGCATTGGGTAATTATCAGGCTATTATTTCGTGTTTTCAGTTGGACTAAAGGATGATTATGTTGGGTTCCATATTCCCCCCGTGTCTACTGAAAAAACAAACCGTAGCCTACGCTGCAGTACAGAGGAGAAACGATAGGTAGGCTACGGTAAGTGTGTTGGAGCTTTCGCCCACGAGAGGGCAGAGTTCTACTTGTAGAGAAGTATTAGCGCAAAATCTACATTTCAGTGGATACTTGTGACTTCCAGCTGGCCGATAATGGTTTGGGCCATCAACCCATACTCTGCCTAGCCCAGCCTACTTCATAAATTGGTTGGTTTGAAGACACTTTGTTTTTGTTTATAGGTTTATATTAGTTAAGAAATAAAATCATCACTTTCCCCGTGGGCCATTTTATTGAATCAAATAAAATGGGGTACCGATCAAATTCAGTCACGTAGACCTAGATATAAATGCTTTCCCTTTGTTGTAAATGAAAATGTGCTCTTAATCTACAAAACTACATTTTTGTAGTAGCATATAGTGTTTTTTTCTATGTTTCTTAGTGTAAATTATCGATGACGACTTGGATCATTATTCTCTTGATTTTAAAGCAATTTCACTTTCGAATGGCGACTTTAAGAAAGGGTGGAGGGACCGAGCCCTTTTCAGTGCTAAGAGCAAATAAAGAACGACTTCTTTGTAAACGCACTTGGTGGTGGCAGAGCGGCTAGGCAAATACACCTCAGATTCGTGACTGCAACAGGTGACCATAAAATGACCTTAAACAGAGGGGGGTCACCTGGAGTTCAGTGGCCAGTAGTTTTCTTTTCTTTTCTTTTTTTTTGTTTGTAATTATTTTAAAGAAGAAAACAGAAAAATTAACAAAATAAATAAACTGGTTGATGCCTATTTATTTTTACTAGCCTATTATTATTACTCACAAACCTTATGCTGAAATAGTTGAATTTGGGTCTAAAATTATGTTAATAGTAAATACCTAATCATTTTGGGTCTAAAATTATGTAAATAGTAAAACAGGTATACCTACCTTTCTTGGTTTAATTATTGTTGTCAAGAAACCAATATGCTGGTAGATTTGTACTGGATAATTTGTTTAAAAACATCACCAAGAAGACTTCACTTTTATGACATTGGTCAGCCTCTATTTAAAATAAGTTGTAAAAAGTCCCCTACCACAGTCCACAGGTGGTTTAAATCAAGTTATAACTCAGTAAAAAAGTCATTGTGATTTATTACAAGTTTTATTTGTGTAGAGTTGTCTTAATTTATTATCATAGCGCAAAGGTCCACCACAGTCTCTTCAGATGGTAGTAAAACAGACATATTGCCACTAGAGAGAGCACACAAATATAACACATGCTTAGGCTTGCATTAACATCTTTCTTTAAAAGGTTTACCTCGAAAGTGTGTGTGTGTGTGTGTGTGTGTGTGTGTGTGTGTGTGTGTGTGTGTGTGTGTGTGTGTGTGTGTGTGTGTGTGTGTGTATGTGTGTGTGTGTGTGTGTGTGTTCGTGTTCGTGTGTGTGTGTGTGTGTGTGTTTGTGTGTGTGTGTTTGCGTGCATGTGTGTGATAAGAAGTTTCAAGGGTCAGCATAATTAGTGAGGTAAAGTTGATGACTTGCATAATTCTCTAGCTAATGACTGTAATGTATGACCAGAGAATTTTAATGCTGTAAACAAATATTTCCATCACAACAAATTTTTGAAGTAATTATTGGTGTGAAATAATTACACTATTTAATTCCACAGTGCTCATGGTCAGGTATTTATCAGCTGTGTGTGTGTGTGCATGCCTGCGCGCGCACGCACACACACACGCTCGGTCGAGAGAGAGAGAGAGAGAGAGAGAGAGAGAGAGAGAGATTTTCCTTCAAATGTGGTCATATATTTGGGATAAATATATACATATATATTAAGAGGGTAGGGTTGGCAACACTACCTTTCTAGATCATGCTAACAAAGCTCCTTTGAGAGAGAGAGAGAGAGAGAGAGAGAGAATGTTTTCAGACCCCCTCTGTGTAGGTGAGTGAACAGGTGTTTTGGTGTGGGGAGAGTTCCAGAGGAGCAGCAGTGCTGGTGTGACACGTTGGGGACGGGAAAAGCAAACAGCCTGATCTGAAGTTACCAACCCCTGGAGGTCAAGAAGACATGGTGGCCCAATCATTCAGCCATCACACCTCCTCACACTTTCATTCAATTCAAATGTACCTCTTCACCATGATGCTGGCAGTCAAATGTGGCTTCAGTGGGACACTACCATGGGAATCACCCCCAGTATCATAGTTTTCTTTGAGTGACAGTGAACAATTTCATTTGGATAATTTAGATCATAATCATTTAGTCATTCTCAAATTATAAACATTCTAAACATAAACATCCTGATAGGGCTATATATCTTTTTTATCTTTGCATTGTTCATTTTTAATTTCTCCGGATCTTTTCCCTTTTACCATTTTGACTACTAAATTTTTGCACTTTGCTTTGAACTATGAATTTAAATGTCAGCATTACCTAATGTCTACTTTTAGCCTACTAATTATTTTTGTGGCTTATACACTATCTGTCCCTACCAGTTTTTTGACTCTCTTTACTCTTGATAGTTATCACACACTTCTTCTCTCCCTTATTATGTTTTGGCCCATTAGCCGTCTGCTATTTTATGACTGTATTGTATTACTATTAAACGAGAGCTTTGGAAATAATAGACTGGATATTCCAGTGGCAATAGGGCAGTGGAAAATGAGAGTCTAAAGTGAGAACTGAGAGAGAGAAAGAGGGAGATAAAGAGATGAATGAGAGGTGAAGAAATGAACCATTCACCTGGGCGTAGAGCTCAGGCAAACGTGCAGAGCAGCATTTACTCAAGATAGCAAGGGCTGTGCTGTGCTGACTTTGAGGCTATTTAGCCTCGGCTGTGTGTGTGTGTGTGTGTGTGTGTGTGAGAGAGAGAGAGAGTGCGTGCCTCAGCACTTCTTCAGGGGACAGAGAACGGAGAGAAGGGTATACTTCTACTCCAACATCCAGTCTGTACTCTCTCCTGGCCGTTCCATCCACTGCCCAGCAACACAAAAGCACAGTAGCTGTAAACCCCAGCGACAGAAACATAAACTACAGATTAAAGGTGCAATAAAAATATTCATAAAATATTTTTTATCAGCAGCTTTTTTGATAAAATGATAATTTCCTCCTAAGTCACGAGAGAGTGAGACACTATGAATAGAATGAATCACGCCCATATATGTAGTAGTTTATAGTTCGCCGTTTGATTCCCCAATTCTTCCCAGCTAGATAAGAGAGCAGCTAATTATTACATATGGCTCAACGAAGTTCTCCTACCCTCTCACTGGTGCACAACCTGTGTGCCAAAGCCTCTACAACAGCCTAGGCTTTTTATTTTGAGTTGAGGGTGCCGGGGGTGAGGTTTGCTGATTTGGCTGTCTGGGCTATGCTATGCCGTGCATTCCAGCTGCAGCGGCTAGAGGTTTGATCAGTAAATCAAGATCTGGACCTTGGCCTCCTGTGTGGAGAAGGAAGTCTTTTTTTCTCTTCTCCTTCTTGTCATCATAGGTCTTGTAGACCTCTGGTCTCCTATACAAAGTTCATCACAAAAACTAGTCTAACAACTAAGCATTAAGCCTATAGCATTGAATAAACTGCACTCATTCCAATAATACTACAACATTTTTTTTGCATGTGTGTGTGTTTTCCTGTGCTTATAGGCCTATATATATATTTATTTATTTTATTTTGTTTTTTAATTAATGCTGTGCATACAGTCGTGTGAAAGTGGTCAAAGCTAAAATGAAAACACTTGCAATTGACCAGTTAAAATTTATCTTGCAAGGCCAATCAGTTGTAGATGTTATTGGTACAGGTCGACTAAAATGTAATCATGCATTTGTCTTATTTTAGTCATCACGATATAATGATGACATTTCTGATCAAATATGTGTTTAAAATTATTTTAAAAGCAGTTCACTGAAATGTTTCTGTTTTCATAGGAGCAGTCAGACTGAGTCCTTAATTTTCAGTCCAGAAAATGTTCATGTTTCTTGAGGTTTCAGAGGACTGATTGGAGTGTTTGGCATTGCATGTAACGCAAAACCTTCACCTGCACTAAAGCAAAGCCAAACTCTATCATTCACAATTGTTACACTTATGACTAGGCTAATAGTCGTGTTATATTAATCTGGAAACAATTGATTACCTTGGAATCTTATCACTTAAAACAACATAGTTAAGATGACAGATAAGGCAAATTATGCCAGGAGGTGTTGGTATTGTCACTGTGCTTTGTGTACAGCAAATACCAATTGCGTGTCCAGGAGGTGGAACATATCTTATGATTCTGCCGACGTCTTTTCTTTAAAATAATAATAATAATAATTTGCGATAGATTGCGACTGGAGTGATTAAACATAGTGTTCTTAGCAGAATGAAAACACAGTACATTGAAGGACAGAGAACAGCATGATAGTCAGTGATAAGTATTCACATGCGTCACTCTACAAATAACTGCCATTGCCAACGACAGAAAAAGTGTCAACGTGATCTACTGTCATTTTTAAGATTTGAGACAATATGATAATTGAAATACTATACTTTCACAACTTTTAATAATATAGTAAAACTAATGTGCATTACTCGCACTGCAAATGTTAGACACCTCAACAATTTAATGTAATCATGAGCCATAAATGATTATTACAACTTCAGACAGTCAAGCTCAATCCACAATCCAGAAATAAAATATTTCATTAGGCAGCCTATGTTATACAGGCTGTTCTGGTGGCTTCCAGTGGGAATATAAGCTTAGGCCCGTCACTGGTAGCACGTCACAGTACCACTGCCCCTGACTGTCACAGCACGGTTGTAAATATCAAGTGTCACTAATGTAACCATAATTCACATTGAAACGGACTCTATCTGTCAACCTGTCCCCTCTCTCCTCTCCTCTCCCCCACCCTCCTCCACTTTTTGTTCTAAGTACTTCAGTGCCTCCATTTCGCTCACATCCACCGTCTCTGTTTACCTTGACCAGACTGGACACTCAGGCTCAGAGTAGAGGAACAAAGGACGTTGATGTGGATCAATGGCCCCTGTGCCTCTCAGATAGACACACACACACACACACACACACACACACACACACACACACACACACACACACTGGCCAAGGCCTAGCTAGCCCCTCCAGCTGTTTTTTATTCCTGCTAATCCCAGTCGCGCGTTGGAGGGCTAAGTTGTTTGTTTGCGGGGAATTGCTGGCTCTTTGACAGCTGGTTGCAAAGCAGTGTTGTGTGGTCGTGGTAAATGATCTGTGTAAATTGGCTTTTTATGGTGCGCAGGGGGGAGATGTTTCACACTCTATTTAACCGTTCAGTACCATTGGTCAGAAAGAAAGAAATAAGAGGAGAAAAAAAAGACAGAAATGCACCCAATATGGGATTAAGTGGTGAAATGACAGGGAACAGAACACATGACACGACGTTTAAAAAAACACCACTCACAGAAAGTAAATATACAAATCCATTCATCTCTTTATGTATCCACTAATGGGCATTATGCTCGTGGAGACAATAATAACAAGCTGCATATTAAACCCAGTGATGTGTTATGTGTATATAAACGTAAAATAACGGTATTCTTTTGTCTAATCTTTCATCTTCTAAAACAACAATGCCGTCCAGAAACTAAACTCATAAAGCCAGCAGATGATTTCATGTTTCTCTGTGTGTTTTTTCAACTGTCATAATAACATACTTGTGTAAAACTTGACATTTGTTTACTAGGTATACTGTATGTAGTCCCTCCCAAAGACATTACATCGCCTTAATGCCACTGAGTAAGTTGTGGAGCTTTCTTTCAGGTATTCATTTAGTCACCTTCATGAACTCAAGACCCCTCTCTTACTCAGACCCCTTTGTGTGGCCATAAATTTGACACACAGTTTTGCTGCTGCGCAGAGAAACTCATTGTTGTCATTTCTGGGTGATGTCTGACCGCTCAGATAACTGCAGTTCCTCTTCAGAGCGGATGAACTCTGAGAGAACGGAAACACTCCAGGGTTCTCAAAACTTTCGGCATGTTTTCAGATGAGAGGGCTTGGTTTTTTTTTCTTCTTTTCTTTCTTTCTTTTTTGTCGAGCTACTTTGCAATGGTACAGTACATGATGTTTCTGTATGATCTACGGCTTGAACTCCTTCACCTGCAGATTGTGTAGCAACTTCACTACGTAGTGCTTCTGGTTTCTCTATTAGGCTAACGATAACCAATGGTGCCAATAAGTGAAATTAATTTGAGGATTTGCAGGTACTGTAAGTGAACTTAATTTTATGTCTTTTTTTCCTCAAATAAATAACATCATAAATGACTGTGTGATTGTATAATTGAGAGAAAAGTGCTCACAAAATATTTGCATTCAAACGTGTGCCTCTATAAACTCTCTCTTGTGTGTATTGTAATCTATATTGGTTGATAATCACTTTATGGTAATCACAGAACATATCTTTTAAAGACCTTGTAACAGATTGCCTTCACATCCTCCAGGTCTTTTCAGACTGATAGGTTGCCTCGCTTATATCCGCTCCCAGGTGTCTTATCTCATCCAGGTGTTTCTCGCTCTGATTGTTCTCAGCACAGAGGAGAAAACCCTTTCTTAAGAAATAAATTGGCTCCCATTTATGTGACAGCAATAGACAGGACTGAAATACATGCTCATTCACTCACTCTGTTGTAACTGAGGAGATTGGCAAAGGCTCATGCACACACACACACACACACACACACACACACACACACACACAGGTGGATATAGACAGGTTTAAATTAGCAAAGTGCACACATGTGTGAGTAGCTGCAAGCGCCTGGATATTATGTGCATAGCATTGCCACACCAGACCTCTGACACAGTGACTGCTCTCTCCACATCAATCGGGTCTCAAGTCCTTGTGGTGACTCACCTGGCCCAGGTGCCCTACCTGTCTGCCACCGGCTCACCTGCCGCCAAGACCTTCCCTGCTAATCCAACAGTTCCAGCAGGTATTTGGCTCACTAAAGAAATCTTTAACACCTTCCTAAGAGGGAGCAATCCTTGTTCTTCAATATACATGCCACTGAGAGAGTACAGTAAGCACTTAAAAACATCCACCATCACTGGGTTCACAAACACTGCATTTTTGTTGACATGCCTAAGACAAATTAATGAAGTCTTTTTTTTTTTAAGTCAAAAATTCATGAACCAATAATTCATGTTAAATTTCATTATTGTTATCACCATTTTAAAGGACGTTATCCATCATCTGGTGGCAATGCAATGTTACTGTAAGTGTTGACCTTTGGCTATAAAGGCACTTATGTATGTATAGGTCTCTCTCTCTCTCTCTCTCTCTCTCTCTCTCTCTCTCTCTCTCTCTCTCAGACTAACTAACACTGTTTGAAAACCACAGTTCAAAACACGCTGTCAAGGGACCACTGTGGAATGGCTGAATCACTGTATGTTATGTTAATATTGGTGGCCACCAGGTACCAACAAACATTATCTTCTAACACTCCAAAACAATCAGCATCGTCACCATAGAGATAACTGCGCCTAGCGACCCAAGCTGCTCAATATACGAAGGGTCTCTGATTTCCGTCAACCTGTGTGAACTCTGACCCTTGCCCCCTTGGCTTGAGTGTGGGGCACTGAGAGTGGAGTAAGTAAGCACACACAAGAGACCAGGTCACATGTGAAAATGGCCCCTTTGCTGTCGGAGTACTTAAGATGCTGAAGTAGAGAGAGAGAGAGAGAGAGGGAGAGCGAGGGAAAGAGAGGGAGAGCGAGGGAAAGAGAGGGAACGAGAGGGAGAGCCACAGCGTCTCTAGTAAGGTTTCCCATCATGCATTGTACTCGGCCTGGCCAGACCACACATTCCTTTCTGCTTAGCCCTCCAATAACCATTAGAGTGTTTATTTTTAGACATGAATCAAATGGCAATGAATCTGTAACAGCTAAGTGCAGGCGAATGCATGGTTCTCACAGTAACATGGGTAAACGTTTGTGTGTGTGTGCGTGCATGCTCGTGTATGTGTGTGTGTGTGTATGTGTGTGTGTGTGTGTGTGTTCGAGAGAGAGAAAAAAGGTAGAAAAAGGTGGCAAATTAGAGAGTGAGTAAGTCTTTGCATATTTGTGTACTCTATATGAGTGTGTCATCGTTTCAGTGTCAATTTGAACGAATCCCCCAATGTGTGCCTGTGTATAGGCTATATCTCTTTATGTATTCATCAGGTATTCCCCTAATAAGCAGTATGAGTAATAAGGCATAATTCCTTTTTTGTTCCTTGTGTGGTCCAGTGTGTGTGTGTGTGTGTGTGTGTGTGTGCATTTGTACATACGTATGTGTGTGTGTGTGTGTATGAGTGTGTAGTCTCTGGTAGTCCCTGGGTTGAGGAGCCCCCTGCCGAGCCCTGCTGTAGCTGGAGCCCAGATAGGGAGTGACAGTGTGAAATGAAACACACAGATAGGGAAGTGGCAGACAGGCAGACAGGAGCCAGCCTCTGCGCTCGCCGGAGATTAGCCTGACTCCAGCCCCACATTCCCCAGCAGTGGCAGCAGCCGGCCCTGGCTCCACTGGTCCCCCAGAAGACTGTGAGAGTCAGGCCACAGCCACTCTCACACACAAGCCAACACCAGAGCACTGCAACACCAGCACACTCTCACTCACAGTGTCAGGCCACTACACACAGAAACATGCTTAATATTGACTACACCAAGAGGACACACACACAGAGAGGCACACACTTAAGTGTACCACACACATGGACACACACATACAACATTGCATATACATATCTTAGACATTTCACATACAGAGCAAACACTTGGCAAGTGGCAATGCAGTCGTGCCTTCGAAAACATCATTGTAGCCTACAAGCAGTGACAAAAACTGTTTAGTGTTTAATGTTTAGTTCCACCAACAATTGGACTTTCAACTGCAAGAAGAAACAACTGATTTTTTTTTTTTTTTTTTTGCGTTTTATTAAGACATTTTTCATCCACCATATACTACCAAGAAGAACGTTCGCAACAGATTTACATCCATTCTGATAAATTGGTAGATTGTTGATGAAAAAACAAGCGAGGAATCTCTGCAATACAACATTCACAGACAATAAATACCTAGCAGAATTCCACAGTTATCTCTTTTAGTAGACTAAAATGAGGATAAACCTTCAGTTTAGGTCAAGGAATGTTGTCCACAAATACACCACTGGCGACACACGCTTATCAAAGAAAGCGTGGTGTCTATTGAGAAGCACTATCGCTTATGAGGATGGCGTCGACCATTTCTGAGCGAACAAAAAATTATATTTGTGATTAAAGCAAGCGCCGAGTCGACAGCATCTTGATTTTTATTTACATAACCAAAAACTGACCTGGCGAGCACACACTGTCTGCCCCCTCGTGCTGTGTTGTAGAGCGCGTGATGGACTGCGTAATGAGTCTCGCGCAGAACAGGCCTCAGGAGGCACCTCATTCATAAGCGCGGTATCAGCCGTCCACCGGCGAGAGACGACCATTACAGCACGCGTTAACTCTGCTTCTTGGTAGCCGCTGACTTATTGAGGTTAAGCAATGCAAGACAGCGACACACAGTGAGTGAACTGCTTGCAAATAAGGACAGGATCAAAGTAATAATTAATACCGTTCTCAGAGTGTCCTTTATTTTTACCATGTAAAGTGTTCACTCTTTACTTTCAGGATCAGATAATTATGTTGGAATCAGGCTATTCCACGAGGATGCGAATTATTCTACTGGATATTCGATCAAAAAGTTATAATTCCTGGTGGTCCATGCAAAACTCTCGTCATGTGTTTCATTAATAGCAGCCCATTCAATAGCATATTCTTTGGATTTTTTAAATATGAAATAATATGCCTATTTCGAAAGAAGGGAATAAAATTGGAGAGGTACAATTATTTTCAGCCCTAAACAGGTGTCATAGCCTTGCTGTTCTGTGGGCATGGTGACTTTATAAAATGAAAAATAGAAAATGAGAAAAATTATGTTCAAATTGGTCGTCGAAATTCTGCCGTCCGTTAAAGATTAATGAAATTGTATGATAGGCTATAATTTAGCCTATCAGATAGGTTACATGATGATAGCCTAAATTATGTACGTCGATAGATAGGATACTTAGGTTACTATTCATTCCTAAATTGATTCCTAAATTCATTCCTAAATTAAATTAAAAGTTAACTGAAAATGGCTTAGATTATCAGCATCTAGAGTAGACTAAGAGTAATGACTAAATATCTAGGCCTAAATATTTTTAAGAGTTACAAAAATTGAGAAATCAGTAGCCTAAAGCAACAGGCGATCAATTATGCTACTGTAGAGTATGTGACAAATGCAATTTATTCTACTCACTAGTAGGCAAATAAAATGTAATATTCTTCGGGTGGTTAGCCTATTTGAACGATTTTAGGAACGTTTCATAATGATTGGACAAATTTGTAAAACTTTCTATTAACTCCACTCATTGATTGTTTTCTAAACAGCATTTGCAACAGAAGGAATTTCCTCCCATTTTAAAGCAGACACACACACACACACAAACACACACCTGAGACGCAGGCATTACTCGTGACAAGTCAAGCGGAACAGAATTTACAGTGGTCTCTGGATCATTGATTGCCTGCGCCTGCTTGTCTGTCGCAAGAAAATCCGACCTTTTAGATCCTCCAGCAGTACAAGCTACTGGAAATGAAATTTGTATCCTAGTTAAGTTGTCCAAAGGGGAAGTCTGTGGCCTCTATTCTGTGGCAAACCTGTCTATTATGCACCCTATGTATATTCAGTCTCAATGACCGCGACTGGGTCATTTTGGCTATAAGACTCATTAGAGACTGGTCAATGATGAGAGACGTGGCGACGTCGAACCCTGGCCTTGATTAAACGCTAGTTGACGAAAATGAAGAGGAGGATTAAGTGTTGTCTTGTTTGACCCTCCCTAATGATCAAACAAAAGGCCAGCTCGCGTTTCACACAGCATCTACACCGATCGATTGTCTCGCTTGCGCCAGGCGCGAGGAGTTCACAGGTCAGACCATCATTAATTAATCTCGTTATCTGGGACCTATCCAGAGGCAAGGTAGACTGATTTCTAGCTTGAAAATCAGAAGTGCCTCATATAGGCTAGCCAATATTTTGGACTTCACTGGGCAGTATCACCTAAAACAAGTTTTAAATTGATTTAGGCTAGGCCATATCTATTTTTAGCCTACATTTGAAATATAATCAAAACATAATAATAATAATAATAATAATAATAATAATAATATTTGTTATTGTCTCTATTCGCCGTCATAGGCCATATTGCTATTTGTCTGTTGAATGTTACCTATTAAGCTAATTCCTTGTGAAGCCTATGCTAAGTAGCTATACTTGTGAATTTAATAATAATAATAATAATAATAATAATAATAATAATAATAATAATAATAATAGTGATGGTGATTTGTTTCATCTTTAGGTAGCAGTATAATAGCCTAATATTACAAATTCTTCATGCATCCTCATATAGACCCTACCAGCTTTATTGGCAGTTTCTTTTTTTCTGCAGTAAGGGCTACACAAACAAAACCGCTAAGATAACAGTATTTCCAGCCTGCTATAATGAGTGTGATTATTGTTGTATCATCATGGATAGTTGTTGGTCGTATCTCTTATCTCAGAGTTGCTTTTATAGAGAACTCAGCCACATTTATCTGGCCATAAAACTCAGCATAACATTCCCGTTCGGACGGAGAAATTATTTTACAGCAACGTTTTTATTTTGCTGGAATGCACAATTAAAAATCTTTGTGGGCCCTGTGTACACAGTAGCTTCAATTAGAAACTGGGTTACTTTTAAAACGTTAAAAAAGAGTAGGCTAGCCTACGTAACATCAATAAAAGACGCTTTGATCTGTGAAACACACTGATTGACATGTTTCTTGAGCAATTCCCTTGACTTCCTTATTGAATAATAAAAAAAAGAACTGATTGAAAAGTTTGTTTATAAGGTTAGCTAAATTGACTTTCGAAACAGAAGGATTCAGCAGTTTCAGCAAAAAGGTGGATCCATTTCAGGTGCGTCTCGAAGAATTACATGCCCCCTGTCCCTTTGCCTCTTCCCTCCTATCGCTCTCCTCCTCCAACGATGGGTCCTACCTTGTAGTGAGTCACGTGGTCCCGTCGTACAAATAACTCGCAGTAAAGTTTCCCAGTGGAGAGCGAATCAGAGAACAGTTATATTAGAGATTATCAGACGCTTCTTCTATCTCCAGATATTGAGAAGGCAAAGAGACCATTACAAGCAACCCGTGGATCGAACGAATTATTTGGAAGAAAATAACTTCGCTTATTTCTTTTTTCCAGTGAAGGCATTTTGGACCTCTTTACAGCGACACCGTATTCCTTCCGCGCTCATACTGGAAGAAAGACGTCGACTAAAACGCTATTCAATCAACCCTACTTGGAGCGAGGGTTCCCGGCTTTATCACCGACCGTCCTTATCTGGTGAGATAATACGAGAGAGCCCTTGGATGAAATTGTATTAGCCCAGTGCATATACAGCTATCAACGTTTTATGTGATCTGCGCTTACAATGATAAAAAAATATATGTATGGAGATATGCCACATGCTATCTGTTGTGTCTTGATTCAGAGCCTACATTGTTATGATTTGCACGTAGAGATCCAAAGGATATCTGGAGCCGCTGATTATTATTTAGGCTATATCTACAAGCAAAGATACAGGGAGCAATTTAATGTCATTTTCACTCGTTAAATGTCAATCAAAATACCTGAGTTTTGATAATTATTTTATGTATACATTTAGCCAGCTTTTGGAGAATTTGCCTTGATGGTGAATTTATACATGGTTTATCTTAGACTAGTTTAAGGTAAAGATGAACTGAGTTACCTCAAAATGTGTTGAGAATGGCAGATTGTATTGAAAGTTCTATTAGGACAAGTCAACTTCTGTCAAGATTAGGGACGCAGGTGTTAATCCACAGGTGACGCCACGCCAGGCATCGGTTGTTTCACAGATGTGACAGTCCTCGGACTAAACATTCAGCGCAGGACCGTTTTTGTTGATTCATCTAATGTGCTAATTCGTTCAACTTTCTTTTGTTTTAGGAGCCGGTGTTTATTCCGTAAACGGAGTTCTTTTGCCATTCTTTGGAGATAAATGAAATCGCAGTGAATCGGTCTCCACTCAGGAAGAAGCTTATTACACCCTTCTTACCTCGCAAAGAAGACTCAAGCAAGAGGCGCCACAATGTACCAAGGCTTGACTTTACCCTCCAACCCTTCTCCATACGCACACGACACTGGGAACTACATCCATCCGTCAGCGAGCTCCCCTGTCTACGTGCCCACCACCCGGGTACCTGCCATGCTCCAGACTCTTCCCTACCTCCAGACATGCGAATCCACTCATCAGACGCACGGCCTCGGAGGACACCACGGCTGGCCACAAGCTAGCACGGACAGTTCTTCTTTTAACCCGGGTAGCCCTCATCCTCCTCCAGGATTTTCGTACTCGCACAGTCCACCGGTGAGCAGCAGCACTGGCAGGGATTCTGCCTACCAGAACCCATTGGTGCTGAGCAACAGCGGACGGGCGGATCAATATGGAAGTGCATTGGTGCGCTCGGTCGGAGGATCGTACTCTAGCCCATACGCATACATGAGTCCTGAGATGGCACCCTCCTGGACCTCGGGACACTTCGACGGTGGCATGATCAGTCTACAAGGACGGCAAGGCTCGTTGCCTGGGAGAAGATCAGGTTTCGGTATGTTTGCTCTTTAGTCTTTGCAACAGCAGTTTTACCCCAGATTCCAAGAAAACTCCAAACATATATATTTGGTGGTATGAATAACGCAATGCTTTCTAATGCATGTTGAAATAGTCACGTCATGGCATAGTAAATGGTCACTCGGTAAGACCTGTATAAGGCCTACTGAAGGATAGCCTACCAAAGAAAACTACCTCAAAGAGTGTTAAATCGGACTTGTGTAAAACAAAAATAATGGCTACAGAAGGTTGGCTACACAGGCCTAATAATAATATAGGCTAGGATAGATAATGCATCTGTTCCTTACAAAACTGCCCAAAATTTGTTTTAAAGCCATGCAATGATTCTTTCTTGTTTAACAGTTTTTCTTTGCTTGTTTCAACAACACTCGGTCGAATGGTTGGAATACCTCAAAAAGGGGTGAACCAAGTTGATGTTCTGATCTCGCAATTTACTGCATCGGGTGTTAAAAGTTATTTATTGTAGCCTTGAAGTTTTTAATGGATCTCTTTGTCTGGACGGTCAGACTCCACCATCAATTGTGTCAGTCTTTGAGCTGATGAATTTACCCTTTCTTTTAAAACAAACATTTTGCACGTTCTGGTAGGCTAATATACATTCTTGAAACGCTAAGGTCTCTAAAGCCGTTTAATTTAAATGCTAATGTAATTCCCATCCTCTGACTGTTCTCTGGCATCAAGTGATGAAAGAGTGCAATACACTCCACGGTTAGGCACCACACTGGTTGAGAAAAAAAAGAACTATTACAGACACATGTTGGCACCTTGATTTAATCAGCCAGATTTGATCTGCCGTCCTGAAAAAAAAAGAAAAGAAAAGTGGATTGGCCTACTCTTAGAATTACTAAACAGCAACAACAACAACAACAACAACAACAACAACAACAATAATAATAATAATAATAATAATAATAATAATAATACAATTTTGGCCTTGGAATTTGGGGAGTTAATTGTTGGAGGCTGTCGCATGTCAGTAGCTTGATTGATTGGAGACCCCTGGATCTTCAACACTGATAAGAACCCCATTGAAATTCCACCCATCTGAGACCCGTGCCTCGTCAGTCGACCTAACAGGCATTTTTGACCCTATCCAGGTATTAACACTCTCTGGTTCAGTTCGTCTTTAGTCGCCAGAGTGGACCCTAAATTCCTCTTTCGTGCAGCGCACATGAAAGTTGCGCCTGTCGTTGCAATTGTAGCCCTCCTTGTTGTAGAACTCCTTAATGTTGGAAATGTGTCAGTTCTGTTATGAAATTAATATTTTACTTACTTTTACTTATATTTTGATTTCCCAAAATATCCTCCACAGAAAAAAAAGATTAACGATATCTACTCTTCTTGATTTTTTTTTTTCCCTGACTCAACCATGCCCCTTTCACTCCTCGTGGCCGCCAGAGTGTTTTTTTTTTTTTTTTTTTACAATTTATGCTGTTGATACTGGTTGATTGTGTTTTATCCATTGGAAATATGAAACATGATGGGGATTTTGCTTTTGCAGACATGCTAGAAGAGCTGCCCGGCGAAGGCCGAGAGTGTGTTAACTGCGGCTCCATCTCGACACCGCTATGGAGACGAGACGGTACCGGCCACTACCTGTGTAACGCCTGTGGTCTTTACCACAAGATGAACGGCATTAACAGACCTCTTATCAAACCACAGAAACGCCTTGTAAGTATATAAGTGAGAGAAACTTACAACGATAATGTTCAACGTTTTGATGAGAGCCTGTAATGATTATTTAACAAGTCTATTAAAAATTAACTGACCACCCCAATAAATCACAGTTTCTTTAGCTTATATAGCATGCACATTATAGGACTAAACCTCACCTTTTTATATTATTTAACAAAAATACTATCTAAATCATATTGGAAATGTGCTTCACTGGGGGTTAGTCATGTATCTCCTCATAAGCTGAAATGTTTTGTCTAAAAGATATTTTCATAGCTCAGTTAGTTATGGTAAATGCTGAAATACTGTGTGTGTGTGTGTGTGTGTGTGAGAGAGAGAGAGAGAGAGAGAGAGAGAGAGAGAGAGAGACCGCTCCAAGGTCAGTCAGTTGTGGGAGAAGGTTGTTGGGGAGTGAGAGAGAGGCCTTCACCGCTGTGGGTTTTCCCATGCATCCCTGCTCTCTCTCCGGCAGCTGCTGTGAATTAGTCCAGATTCAGAGGGTGGCGTTTGTCTTTTTTTCACAGTGTTGTTTGTATTTGTCCTTCGCTGACCTTGTCCTTGGGCTGTCTGTTTTTAACTGCGGCAGCATAAGGCTGGTTTGCAACACGCTCGCTCAACTACTGTGCACGTCTTCTGAGAATTCTCACTCGTGTCCCACAGCTTTGCTCCCAGTACACTGCATAGCATTCCAGTCTCCTATCTCAGCACTTCAAAACTATGCAGTCTCTCTTTCTCTCTCTCTCTCTCTCTCTCTCTCTCTCTCTCTCACACTCTCTCTCTCTCTCACACTCACACACACACACACACACACACACACACACACACACAATCTGTCTCTCTCACAGGATAAATTGAGATGGTGCAAACTGTGTTTTAACTGTGTTTATTAAAGAGTATGAAAGACAGACTTCTTAATGGCTCTCCCTGTCTGATGTCCTCACAGCAGACCACCTCTCGCCGGGCAGGCCTCTGTTGCACCAACTGCCAGACCAGCACCACCACACTGTGGCGGAGAAACGCCGAGGGGGAGCCTGTGTGCAACGCATGCGGCCTTTACATGAAGCTGCACGGGGTGAGTCCTTCTCCTCGGGTCCTAGGCAGTTTGACTTCAAAAAACACAGTATACAAAACCACATGCAAAGTATACAAAAACATATACAAAGTATACAAAAACGTATACAAAGTAGGCTACACAAAAAGTAGACAAAGTATACAGAAAATAAAATATAAGAAAGAGTCCTGATAGACCGGGTTGACTGAAGCAGGACACAAAATGATGTGGTTCTGATGTGACTGTTGGTTAGCTTTAGAATGTGCAGAAAAAAACAAACAAGTGTCTACAGTACAATGTGGGCACTGAATAAGTGCATTGGAGTCCCTGCAAGGAAATTGGTTGAGTTAAGTTGGTGGGGAATAACACAGTGTAGCCAAACAGACAGGCTTGGAATCTGCTTTACTCGAGCATGTAAACACAGTCGGGCTCAGTTGCCTAGAAGCCCTAGATGGTGTTCCTCTCCCAGTCAAAATAGCATTATTTAACACACTGAACTGTTGAGTTAACTTCTAAAAATAGCCACACTATAAATACAACTAGGCTTGATTGTGATAGTCACAAATCCCTGTTGTTTGGAGAGAAAATCAGGCGTTAGTCCAATGTGTATACAGAGTAGTACCAACCAGAATGCCAACCAGAATGTTCTAGGTGATGTGCCTAACCTCATCATTCCTGCTGACTCCAGGTGCCCAGACCGCTGGCCATGAAGAAAGAGAGTATACAAACTAGGAAAAGAAAACCAAAGATGCCCAAATCCAAAACTTCCTCAGGTAAGCAGGGAATTCTAACTTAAAACAACTAGATTCCTTAAAGGAAATTATTATTATTATTTTTTTTTGCCTAAAGTTATTTTGTTAAATGAAGACACAGTTGGCCTATTTAATTTAGTCTTGAGGCTCTTGTGTTCTGCAAATACTACTTCTTTTTAATACTACTTTTTAATTAATTATGAATTAAAGTAATACATTTGGTGTGTGAGAGTATTCAAATTGGAGGCACATAAGAATGAGAGAGAGTCAAACAGTAAGAGAACAGCATTTGGAATTCCATGGCTCATAATTTCTGCTTTCCCCAACCCCTCCGACGCAGGGTCTTCAGCCTCGGGCACCAGCTCCCCATCTTCCTTGTCTGTATCTGAGAATGCCTCCACGATAAAGAGTGAACCCAACATGGCCCCATCTCCGTACGCTGGACAGACCGTCGTTTCAGTCTCCCAGGTAACCTTGCACTACTACTAACACAGCATCACAGAACACACACACATACATACATAATAGGCCCACATAAATAGGGCCCCCCACACACACACACACACACACACACACACACACACACACACACACACACACACACACACACACACAGACAAACTCAAAGAGAGAGGCCTATATGTCCCAAGCACACACAGGCGCATACATACATATATATTAATAATATAATTAAGTGCCTTGGCTTTTGTTATAAATTCTGTTTAGAATAATTTATCTAATTTGTGAATGAATTAACTGAATATGCAAGCTTCTTCAGATTCCCCCAGATCTCTCTGTATCTTAACATGGCTTCTGTCTGTCTCTAGGGTTCTAGTCAGCTGGAGAGCACAAACTCAGGACACGTGGACATCAAATATGAGGACTATGCCTTCACCCCAACCTCTATCGCCGCCCAGAACTCTTGGTGTGCCTTGACCCAGGCGTGATCTTTCACCCCGGGCCTCCGCGGCCGTCGCCTCGCCAGTGGCCTTGTTGAACCTCAGCCCAGTCCTGCTATGTGTGGATGCACACAGACTTGTGATAACTACCTATCATTGTAATTAGAAGTCGTCTTCTCCCAGCACCGCTCGAGTTGGTCGACGAGAGAGAAGAAAAATGCGGAGAGGATTTCTGAGGACGTAAAATGCACAGACGCATTGACTATGAATCGCTGTGGTGTGGGTGTTTGTTGTTGTCAACATATCAGTTGTTGGATGTTCACCTTTTTTTACAAGCTTGGCATCTCAACAGATTAACATCCCGCCACGAGTCGGCAAGCTGTCGCCAAATGTGAAACTCTAAAACGGCGCATGGGGGAAAATGCGAGTGTTTTATAACTTCTCGACTCGTTTTAATACTTTAAATGGTAAATGATTAACTTTTAAAGACACATTATTTATGTATGTTGAGATAAGGAAAGCAAAAAAAGGAAAAAAAAAATTACAAAGCCTTCCCATAACCTCCCTCTACTCTGGAGACATACTCCTTTTTTTTTTTTTTTTGTGATGTCAGAAAGCCACTTTGCCATGGTGCTTTTTGTCTCTGCTGAGGTCTATTTCTAATGGTGTATGTTTGACAATCTTAAAGTGCAATGACCCTCTAAACCCCTGGCTTTTCAAAAACCATTTGAAAAAAAGGGGCACATTTTAATTTGTGTAAAATGTTGTGTTGTTTGTTTCGAATACAGTCTAACCAAAAATTAATTTGCTGCATTTTGTTGAATTTTAAGGGAATGTAGTTATTATTTTATTCGCCTCAGAAATCACAGGCGCAGAGCAGTGTTGTCCAAGTATGTTTGTCTTGTTTTTGTGATGCTCTTCAAATTCTCCTTAGCAACAATGAACTCAGCTCATGTTCAGCCCATGATATTGCAGGGCAGTCTATTAGTAATTCATGCTAAATCCCCCTAAACATTGAGTGTGAATGTTGTATTATTTTCTGAGCAGCACTGTTGTCTGAAAAAAAGAAAATCTACAGGTCATTTCGATAATTAAACATCAGGATGAGCAACGTGTACACTAATTATGTATTTATGTTTGAACAAATTGCAATTAAATGCAATGTTATTACACAATGCAAGTACATTTGCAATTAGTAAAATGTGTATATATAATGTTTATGAAGATTCTGTCAGAGTATGTTTTTCAGACAGGCCATTTCAAATTAAAAAAGAAAACAAACAAAAAATGATTTGATTAAAATGTGAAATTAATCAGTTCAACATTTTATTAGATCATTATTATTTGTTTTTATCATTTTATATATTGGTGTGCCAAATGTTATGATTTCAAACAATGGTATTTCCATTGGCGTTTTGGGTGTTTTCCAGGTAAGCTGATGCTTGTGGTCCTGTCTTACAGTATTTACAGCTGAAACATTCCAAGCGATAGCTAGCGACACTCAAGCACAGGTCACTTCTTCCTCTGCCCCTGGCTTTACTGCCCTGTCCTTGGGAGACATGGCCACACATTGTTCTCCGTAGTAGAGCTCCTTTAAAACAATGACATAGGTGAAAAGAGTCTGTAAATGTAAATACCATTGAATTATTGTTTTATGCAATGAACTCACAAATATACATGTATGGATGGATGGAATGTCAGTCTGGGGAAATATCACAGAGAAACAACCATTTTTTGAGTTGAAAGATCTTGAGAAAAACGACCACATTAATGACCATTTCAATTTGTTAGGAATATCTGAACTACAAATGATCTTGACAGAGGTATATTTTAGCCGTGCAGCCGTGCCGATGAACCTGTTCTTGTGTGTGTGTGTGTGTGTGTGTGTGAGAGAGAAAGAGAGAGAGAGAGAGACAGAATGAGAGTATGTGATTGCAAGTAAATGTGAATAAGTGTGCTGTACATGTGAGCCTGTGTGTGTGTGCATGTGCATGTGTGTGTGTGTGACTTCTTCGAGTGAATGCTATCGGGCAAAGGTTGCGTTCCAGCTTGGCTTTATGGTCCCCAGCGCTTGGGTCTGGCTGGCACGCTCTCATTCAGCACGGGCAAAAATGCTGGCGTGTCAGCGGCCCGGCCCCGGCCCTCCCCGTTTACAGCCCCATGGCGACGCACAGTCACCGCCAGCCTGCTTTATTGCCATTGGCCAAATTATTTTATGCTATCTGTCGCCGTGGCAGTCGTTGTCCAGGTGATGTTTCATCTCGATGTATAGGTCAGCATAGCTTGAGGTCGTGTGAAAAGTTGTGGTTGCTAAATCTTCCTGTAGAAAAACCGCAGTTATGATAATTGCCATGCCATTAAAATCTATTTTAGATATATCAATATGTGCAGTAAAGGACATCTAGGGTCCATATGTTGGATACATACTATGCCAAGGTCAGGCTTAAATGCCTAGAGACAAAAATACCTGGCATCAACAGCAGTCTTAAAACCAGAGCCAAGGAAAGCCAAGCAGGCCAAGGGAAGATTTGGCAAGCAAGGGATGAGCATTAAAATGCCTTTTTTTAATTTATTTATTTATTTTATCCTTGTCGGGTACAGATACTACATCTTTTTTACTTACATCTTACAAGCAACATACACTCACACACACACACACACACACACACACACACACACACACACACACACACACACACACACACAGTTGCCCTCAGACACTTGCACCTCACCCCAATCATCCGTCACCTCTGTGCGCAGTGTTCAAACAGCAGGCCCCATTGTCCTTGAGTAAGCATTGCTTCAAAGAGCCAGCAGCACTCAGTGTTAAACAGGCAGGCAGGCAGGAGGGCAGGCAAGCAGGCAGGCTCACGGCAGAGAGGCAGAGCGGGGGTCCACCACTAGCCTCACCACCTTATTTACCTTCAATTGTCTCTGGTAAGTGGTGTCATCAGGGCGCCCGCAGCCCACATCGTAAAAACCCTCAGAAAGTGGAACTGCCCACTGGATTGTTCTGACAATTAGGAAGGTGTGTGTGTGTGTGTGTGTGTGTGTGTGTGTGTGTGTGTGTGTGTGTGTGTGTGTGTGTGTGTGTGTGTGTGTCTGTGTGTGTTGTGTGTGTCTGTGTGTGTGTGTGTGTGTGTGTGTGTGTGTGTGTTGTGTGTGTGTGTGTGTGTGTGTGTTTGTAGTGTGTGTGTGTGTGTGTGTGTGTGTGTGTGTGTGTGTGTGTGTGTGTGTATGTGTTGGGGTGCTTAATATTAATTATTTCTCCTCTGCCTGTCCAACAGCTTAAAGAATTTATTTTGCTGAGCTTTAAGAATTCAAATACGTAGTCGCTTTAGATCCTCCAATAAATTCATTTTTCATTTTCATTTTTTTTTCTTTCTGAGAGCCCTATATTTCAACTTGTGCGGGAAGAAAAGTTGACACATAATTTTGACCTTTACAAAAAAGAAATCACAGGAAATTATAGGGTCAAAGTTGTTTAGGGATCAAAACAATTATTTCATTCTCTCTCTCTCTCTCTCTCTCTCTCTCTCTCTCTCTCTCTCTCTCTCTCTCTCTCTCTCTCTCTGTCCTATGGGGATACAGTGAAACTCAACATCATGTCCGGGCTGCTTGAGTGTGACTGACGGAGAGCGATAGTGAATGATATCCTTTCCTCTACACAAACAACTAAAGGCTTTTCCTTTTCTTCCCATTTCTTTCCTCTTTCCTACATTTCCCAGGGTCACCCATCTTGGTCACCCGCCTCCACTCATTCCTTTTCCCTGCCACGAAAAACAGGATACTCTCTCCCAAATGGGAGCGATGCTGGAACACTGAGCCTCGGACTTGGGAGCGACGTGTTGGGCGGCTATTGGGGGTGGTTGTGTGGGGCTATGGAGTCCAGTGGGTGGGGTGTGGGTGAAGGATGCAGGGGGTGACGTGTGTGTGTGTGTGTGTGTGTGTGTGTGTGTGTGTGTGTCTGTGTGTGTGTAGAACCCGGGCCTTTATTCAGCTAATATTCAGCCCTTAAA
Organism: Sardinella longiceps; assembly: GCA_027497455.2. Classification (NCBI taxonomy): domain Eukaryota; kingdom Metazoa; phylum Chordata; class Actinopteri; order Clupeiformes; family Clupeidae; genus Sardinella; species Sardinella longiceps. Next base: position 12,851,960 of record JAODXP020000018.1, read on the forward strand.
TCAAAACTTCCGCGTGCTGTCTGAGCGGCGGTTCCCCCAGGGGCCTCGTTTATCGCTGGCTATGACAGCAAGGGCTTAGGTAGAGGAACGCAGGCTCTTGGGTTTTTGTTCTCAAAACACTCTCACAATGTCTAAGTGTGTGTGTGTGTGTGTGTGTGTGTGTGTGTGTGTCTGTGTGCACGCGTGTGTGTGTGTGCGAGAGCATGTTCATGTTTGCTCACGTAATAATTGTATGCGAGTTTCTCTAACACACTTTGTCACATTCTTTTCCCAGGCCAGATTATTGTGACACTGCTTATGTTTGGCAATGTGACCACCATGTCTTTGCTTTTTATACCGTTTATGTTTTTTCTCCGTCCTCCCCCTTCAGCTCCTGTAGATGTCCCAGCCAAACCCCTCTCCTCCTCAGCCTCCCCCATTCTGACAGTCCCTGGAGTGGCTCCGTGGATGGGCCTGGATCCTGACAGCCTCCCCCGATAACGTGGCCTTATCTGCCCAAGCCACGGAGTCTCTAGGTGGGTACGTCACTCAGTACGCCTCCCCGGCACCCGGCAGTCAGCAAGCCAGCGTGACACCAGCATTGATGTCATGACCAAGCAATGTGTCTGAGAGCCTTGGAGCGGCTGGTCGTCTGTCACAGCCGAGCCAACAGTCCGTGGACATGCAAGATTTGTGTGTGTGACTTGTGTTTATTTTGAAAGGAACCGTTATTATTATTGCTATATCTAAGTACTATTACCAAATCAATTCTCATTTAGGACTTGTTTAGAATAGGCATTTATGAGTATTAAAGATGAAAAACAAAGAGTTACTGTAAATAGAAGGGAGTTTTTTTTTCCTTGTCCCTGTAACTCATTGGTCCTCATGTCAGTAAAGCACTGGAAAGCAATTGTTTTGTATTTGGCGCTCTACAAATAAAATTGATTTGATTTATATGAAGTCAAATAGCACCAAGACTATGTGACTTCTTTCTCTCATTACAAACATTGGCCATTTTGTGTTCATATAAACAGTATAGAATAACAGGGAAAGAGTGTGACAAAAAGATTTGCGAAGAACTGTCATTGAAACATGTTCATTCAAGTTTATTTGAGTTAATTGGGAAAAAGTGTGTCCCCTCAGATACAGGCAGTACCTGGTCAGGATGCTGCTGTTTGCAGCACATGTTTTCAGGACTATAAATGGACACCACTCCCCCCAGGTGTTCTTCCATGGAGTCAGCTAATAACTGTAGAATTATTTAGTTGATAGAGGGATTGCAGGGACACTAGAAGCCAAAGACTCACTCATGCCCGAAAGAGAGCTATAAAAGAGAGAGAGAGAGAGAGAGAGAGAGAGAGAGAGAGAGAGAGAGAGAGAGAGAGAGAAAACAACCTGTTGTTGAATCACAGAGTCGTTAGGTTATATAACCCGGTCCATTCTCCTGGCTGAGTCTTGTTGCAGCACTGAGAATGGAAAGGGCGTGGTAAACGATAGACAGAGACAGAGAGACTGCCAGTACCTCACGGGAGGGAGGTGGACGGGAGGAGGAGAGGAGGGGAGGAGGAGAGAGGTTTTTGAGTGGGTGGGTGGAGTGTGTGTGGGTGAGAGTGAGGGTGGGGTGCGTGAGTGAGTAAGAGCAAGCATTGGGAGAGAGGACTGACTGTTACGCGACTGAGAGGTGAAAGCGGCGAGGGAAAACATAGGGAAGGGTGAGTGTGAGAGGGAGAGAGAGAGAGAGAGAGAGAGAGAGAGAGAGAGAGAGAGAGAGAGAGAGAGAAGGGGAAAAT
>JAODXP020000018.1:12861228-12866228 GCA_027497455.2 Sardinella longiceps
GCCACCCCCTATAAACAACCCAAATACCCCAACCGTGTCACAGCGCAAACGAATCTTCACTTGCCTCACATACACCCACGACCGCCCAAAATAAGCCTCTCCATCACCCCCTGCCCCATGCATGCCAAACACGAGCACTTCCCAATTACAAAAAATAACACACACACACACACACACACACACATACACACACACACACATGGCCTCGGTGCCGGAGGGGAAAAGGCCCATCCCTAACAGCAGTGTAGTTGAGCGCTTCCCAGATATCACATGACTCAGCTCCAGTGTGACCCCTGGGTAGTTCTCCACCCTCTCTGCACACACACACACACACACACACACACACACACACACACACACACACACACACAGCCAACCGCCAAACAGCAGTGGTAGCCTCTCTCTCTCTCTCACTTTCTTCCTTCTCAGCATACAGCTCCACATCAGTAATACAGACGTGTCCCTAAAGCTGTCCTACATATGACTCTCTCATGTGCAGAAGGATCTCTCTCTCTCTCTCTCTCTGCTCTATCTCTCTCTCTCTCTGCTCGGAAGCCACAGTAGCGGGCTGAACCGCACGCCACTCACCCCAATCCCGACTCTTTGAAAGCCGGGATTCCTTCTCCGAGTACTGAAATATAGTCCCGCAAACCAAATCCCACAAAGCCAGAAACCAGGAAAAGCAAACAAAACATCAATTCATGCTACATGTGTATGTGTGTGCGAGATAGAGAGAGTGCATGTGTATGCTGTTGGATTCTACAACGACAAAAAAAAAAAACACATGGTGGTTTGCAGTGACAGCCGAAAAGACACAGTAATGATCTCATAGAGTACAGGCAAACATGAATCTTTAATTAGCGAAAAAAATACTGTTTTGAGCAGCAAAAGTTTAACTCATATCTTGATATCATGAAGGCGAAGTGGCACTGGCTGAACTATGAGTCAAAGCCAACCTGGCTCTTTGATTGGCTGAAGCTTTCAGTGCCAACAAACCCTTGCCTTGGAGATGATGTCATGCGCTCTATCCTAAGCTTCGCTCTAAAGCGTAGGCGCTAAATCACAATCATGGCCATTGTAACGCCGCTCACAAACTCGCTTCACATGTGGAATCTTTTGTCTTCTCTTTTTGTCTTTCTGACTTCTATTCACTTATCTCTCCTTCCCTCCTCCTCCTCCTCCTCCTCCACCCCTCCTCTGTGCCCATTCTTTCTCTCTTTCGCAGGATATCCTCCACAAGCTGCATGCAGCCAGTGTCTCTGTCTGTCTGTGTGGCTCTCCGTCTGTCTCTCCATAGCCGTCTCTGCTCTCTTCCTGGTGTCTCCCCGTTCCCTAGTTTTCCCTTCGGTTTTTTTTCCTCCTTTTTTTCAGGATCTGTGCGAAATCTCTTCTTCTGTCGTTTTTTTTTTGGGGGGGGGGGTTGTTTTTTTCTCTCTCTCTTCTTCCTCTGGCATCCCTCTCTTTCTCCCATCACCTCTCCTTTTTTTTTACTCTTCCCTGTGCTTCTGAGCATGCACTTTGGATAACCCTTGTGCTAAGACTCTCCTGCGCTTTTAGCAGATAGATGCACCCTATTTATTTTGTGGTAAGAATGCAGCGCGACTCGAAAAAAGCAGTTGGAGGAGGGGAAAAAAATATGAAGATGGAGGAGGATTTGGGTGGGTTAAATCTCAGTGGGTTGGCTGAAGGGTTACTCCAGAGAAGGGAGGGGAGAGAGGGAGAGGGGTGTAGAAGCAATGGGGGAGGATGTGGTGGTTAGTTGAGGTGGTGGTGGCTGTAGGGAGTTGTGGTGGTGGGGGTATGGGGGTATTGGGGGGCGGGAGGTCCAAGCGAAAGCCTTTCAGATTTATAGCCGTGATTCCAGATCCTCCTTCTTTTGAAATAGTTTTAATCATGACTTGTTTGATTATACACACACAGAAATAAAAAGCAGGCCTGGAAGTATTTTATGCCACGTTCACGTGCTCTCCCTCTTTCTCCCTCTCTCTTTCTTCCACCCTCTCTCTCTCTCTTTCTCCCTGTCACTGCCTCTCTTTCTCTTTCTCTCTGCTCCCTCAACAGAATCCATCTATGAGGATCAAGAGTTCATCACATCATTTTACCCGACTGCAAAACAATGCTTCACTCTGGCCTGCCAACGCTGTCAGCAAGGGGACATAATGATTGGCCTGGCCAACAGAGTTTTGGAGTTTTGGAGAAGGGGGTTGGGGGGGGGGGCATTGTGTCATAAAGGGGGGGGGGGGCACACAAAGGGGAACAGTGCTTTAGTTGCATTCAGCACTTAGCATCATTCCTCTGAGGGACAGTGCGGTTACTGTGTTTAATTAACCCACCCCACACACACACACACACACACACACACACACACACACACACACACACCCTCTTCACCCCCACCCTCGTAGTTCCCCCTCCTTTGACCTGATGTACACACAGAAACAAAGGTTGATTGCAGCATTCTTCTCAGATGCAGGTTTGAAGTGGACCGGAAGATAACCTCAGGTATTTATGACATCCACTGGAGTAGGCTGCATCTGCTTTTAGCCCTACAAATACTTTAGATGACATAGATGACACATGGGACGGGACAAAGCCATAGTGGACTACTGGCCAGAGTGACATCATGGATTTCACTGATGTGCAGCGATTGATTATTTAATTACTGGTCATTTAGGCTATTTATAGATTGATGAGCTTTGGTGACCTTTGCTCTTTGGCACAGTAGAGATCTCCTGTGTGTCATACACTAGTATTGATGCATGTGTGCGTGTGTGTGTGTGTGTGTGTGTGTGTGTGTGTGTGTGTGTGTGTGTGTGTGTGTGTGTGTGTGTGTGTGTGAATGTGTCTGTCTGAAGAGAAAAAAGTGTGTGTGTGTGTGCGCACGTGTATGACTGCGTGCCCTTAATGTGTGTGTGAGAGAGAGAGTGTGTGTATGGGCGCGTACGTAGGTGGACGTGTTTGGCAAGGTATCAGTTGGGAACAGGCCTGTCTATCCCAGCCGAGCCGAGCCTTTGCTGGGATTCCTCAGGCCCTGTCTCATTGTCCTGAGTCCTGTAAGACAAAGGGTTAAGTAAATGTTTGGGCAAGATAAGGCCACTCACTCTGACAGCCAGCAGACTCCACCGACCGGGGCCAACCAGACCCAGATACATCACTGCAGAATGTGGACCTCTTTCTCTCAGTCTCTCTCTCTCTCTCTCTCTCTCTCTCCGTCTCTCTTTCTCTCCCCTCACCCTCTCTGCTGTCTCTCCTCTCTCTCTCCCACTCTTTCACTGGGCTTTATCAAACTCTCTTGCTCTCTCTCTCTCTCTCTCTCTCTCTCTCTCTCTCTCTCTCTCTCTCTCTCTCTCTCCCTCCCTCCCTATGACTCCCTCTTTTTTGTCACTGAGTGTGTGTACAGTAAATGCATAGTTTATGTGAATGGCCTTATGGCATGTAGTGCACCTTATATGCAGTGTTGTTCTTCACATTTATTTTGCCCTATCGTTTAGTCTCTGTGTAGGTGTGTGTATGTACTGTATGTGAGTGAGTGTGTGTGTGTGTGTGTGTGTGTGTGTGTGTGTGTGTGTGTGTGTGTGTGTGTGTGTGTGTGTGTGTGTGTATGCGAGCACGGGGATGTAAGTTGGTGGCAGGGCCCGCAGGTCTGGGAGTGAGCTGGGAGAATAAACGGCTGTGGCTTTGCTTTGCCCTGCTGTTCCAGCTGATATCTCCAGAAGCAAAGACTGAAAGTCTGGCCAGGAAAACACACTCACTCCTATTTGCTTTAATGTCCTTTGCTGGTTCTTTCCATTCACACAACAAGCTCCATCTCAGAGTGCCACTGATAAGACAGAGGAGTGACTGTGTACCTACCTATGTGTGTGTGTGTGTGTGTGTGTGTGTGTGTGTGTGTGTGTGTGTGTGTGTGTGTGTGTGTGTGTGTGTGTGAGAGAGAGTGTATTTATTCAAATAACTAATCCTTAAACAGAGGTGAATATGTATTTTAAGGATATAGGTTACCATGTATAGGCTACAACTTCCCTCACTTTGTCTGAAAAGAAAGTAGGCCCCTGATAACATTATAAGCAAAAGAAAATAATGTCCCAACAGAAAATAACGTCCCAACCGCTCTTGCCCTCGCTTTTGATATTGTTGCACTGTATCCTCAACTGCACTATGTCCTTAACATCCCACCAAACTGCCCTGATTTAAACAGAAATGAAGGAAAGTGAATTTCATTCCACTGCTGAGGCTTATACTTGAGAAACTGAGAGACTGTTGTGAGAGAAACTGAAGAGTTCAGATGCAAAACCCCCTAACTCCACTTGACCACTTTTTGAGAAAAAGGCCATTTTTTTATCAGGCGTTTAGAGTGTTTTGAATGTAAACAGATATTTTAGACACGGCGGGGAGCAGGTTTTATTTTATTTTTTCACACAAACATTTCATTTACATAATTCTAGATTTATACAGGATTCACACAGTATCATTAACTCAGTTTTCACAAAAATGGTGTTTAGGGGGTTTTGCATCTGAACTCTTCAACTGTTGTGTGACCAAGTTTTTGAGCGACACCAACGCTAAAATAACTTCATGACTTACATACACTTCTTTGCCCTCTCTGACTGTGTCCAACTCTGTTTTTGTCAGCACATATTTGAAATAAGCAAAGGCTCAAATAGACGGAACAGCGGGTCGACATAAACAGCCCACGCGTCGAGGTGTTGCTACTGGTGTGTCACACGCTCATATACAAATTGGGCTGTGCAAATGGAACCGTTCGCTGCTGTAACAAATTAGCCGAGAGGGTAAACACTTGGCTAAGTGGTGCTGCAGAAATGTCAAATAGTTTACCCGCACTCATTCGTTTCATGACCGGGCACAGAGACCCATAGAATGTCACTGTTATTGCATGGCATGGCAGCTGAAGACGAATCTTGGTGAACTATCCGTAAAGAGCACAGATAAGGTAACGCAGTGAGATTAGGCTCCCGTTTAGAGTCTGTGGTGGCGCGGCTACA
>JAODXP020000018.1:12871228-12946228 GCA_027497455.2 Sardinella longiceps
CCGGCTAGGGAACATCAATCAGTTGAAGCTGCCCGGGTGTGAGTGTGACAGGGAGAGAGAGGAGTGAAGAGGACAGGGGAGGAGAGGAGTGTCCTGCCTGCACTAAGCCTGCCTGTCTCACTCTCATAGAATCACATCCACAACACCAAAAGGAGCGACAGCAATGAAGGAAAAGACATTTTTGAGAAAAAGCAAGTTTCTACGACCTTTGAAAAAGCAAGTTTCTACGACCTTTGAAGACACTGAAATAAAATAAAAAAGTGAGTGAGTGAAAGCAGATATGAAACAGTGAAAAAAAGATGAAAAGTTTAATAATAATAAAAAAAATGAGGACAAGAGCAGGGATGAGAGGATCCACGCATGTGAAGGAATCTCTCATGAGCATGACCGAGCAGAGAGACAAGAGGAGCCGCAGCAAAGCTTTCTATCCATCATGCGGTTGGAGGGGGTTTAAGGCTGACAGGGGGCAATAGCGTTTGTGTTGGAATGGTTCAGGGGTCGACAGCTGACCTCCTCAATGGCTCCCACCTAGACCCCACTTCTATCCTACACTCCCAAACACACACACACACACACACACACACACACACACACACACACACACAGACACACACACACACACACACACACAATCATCCTTACTCACACACATTAGCCCTTTTGCCTCCAGACTGACCACTGCCCAGCCATGATGGATGCTAAGCTGGGCTGTGTTGTTGAATCCACTGGTTCTTCTCTCTCTATCTCTATTAACTGCAAATGAAGATGGATATAGTCAGTGCAGCAGGCGCCATGGTCATTTATTAACCTCTGTTAGTGATGGGGGAGGTAAGCCTTAAGGGGCTAACATTTAATTTTAGCTATGGGGATTGTCACACTCAGTCTGACAAGTTTAGGCTAGTTCTAATATTTTAAAGAGATTTTATGGCCTGAATTATAGTAACCTATGTCAAATATGGATTCTGCATGTATGTCTCGTTGGTTTGTGATATGTTGGAAATGTGAACTAGCCTATGTTGAAAATTATTTCTGGCTGCACAAGAGCATGCCCTGAGTACAGACATACATGCACATACTGAGTAGACAGTACAACACACACACACAGACTTAGAAACACACACACACACACACACACACTCACACCTGGGTCATTCAAGGTGTTTAGGGGCCCCCAGGGAAACAAGACATGAGCCGCAAACCCCCTCCGTCCTCCAGCTAAGTCATGTGACCTAGCCTGAATGCCAACCAAAACAAATGGGAAGCGTGACGCTTCCACAGATCTCGCAAATGCAGCATCTACATCTATGGGGCAGGTTCGAGCTAACGAAAGATCACATTTTACTCTGGAACATGTCATTTATCAATCCCAATGAGTTCCAGGTGAGATATATAAGGGCACAATGAGTGGGAAGCATTTAAAGTTTTGTTATATCCTGCAATCATATCCTGGGGGCGTTAATAATTATTTGTGTTGAGCATATGATTGGTCTACTCTAGCCATAGTTAGTCACACTACCAACTAAAATGATCCATTATTTTAAAACTGATCATCGTTGAACATATTTGTGATGTTAAAGGAGATGTTTGGTGTGATAAGGACCCAAAGTATATTGCAAGATCATAAAAAGTTAGAACGTTTGCCAGGGAGCAGAATTTTGATACATTCATGCAGGTCGGAGAAGACAACATGCTAGTTGTAGCTTCCTGGGGCACACAGCTAAGTAGCTATCTGTACAGTTACTAAGTTTTCAATGCCTGTGTTTAAATGTTTTAAATGCTGTCAATATACAAGTACCATAGACAAAGTGTGGGGCTAATTTGAGCCTTTCTATGGTTTAAAACAGCTATTTGGCCACTAACACTTAGCTGGGTATATAGCAATATAGCATGAAGGACAGTGTAGTAGCCTACACGTAGGGAGTCCCCAAAAAGAGTACACACACACACACACACACACACACACACACACACACACACACACACACACACACACACACACTTGCATATCTTCAGCCCTAGTGGTAAAAAAAGGTGAGTTCATGTGTGTGTCAGTTTAGCTCCTCAGCTTGGTGGTGACCATAGACCAACTCTCCATGAGGTGGAACCACAGTGGAATCATAGTAATGTCTGTAATGTATTAATGCGGGTTTCAACTTGTCATTTCATTTACACAGAAGAGCATCTACAGTGGTGGCATGACCTTGGTCTTACAGCCATACACATAAACTAAAGGCATAAACTTTACCTCAGGCCCTCATACCAGATCATGCAATATACCCATGTTCTAAAAAGCCTCTCATTGATTTCTAATGACATAGTCAATACATCACTGTAATAAATGTCTTAAAAGTCAAAAATAGTAGCATGACGACCCAAACCATTTTCCTATCCCAAACATTCTCTCTCTCTCTCTCTCTCTCTCTCTCTCTCTCTCTCTCTCTCTCTCTACTGGTTTTGGTTGGAGGATAAATTGCAGCTCTCTGCTTGTTTGACTATTAGGGCTTATTCAACCCTCTGGGTGGGCTTGGACTGGGCCTGGCTGCACATACTCTACTCTACTCTACTCTGCTCTGTCAGTGGCCCTGCTGGCTCCACTACAGAGAGCGGATCACGTAGGGACATCATCTCATTGCATCCTGACTCCTGTCCCAACGTCCAATCGCCGGTCAATCTGTAACGATGGCGTGGGTGTCTTGTGTATGCTGTAAACATAGTAAAGATTATTCCATTTATGGATACATTATTTGGAATTTCATGTGAACTCGAAAATAAAACTCTGAATCATGGACACAGATATGCTTTTGTGTCAATGAACAACACTGATGGTTAAGGGCATAGGGAATAACAGTAGGAATTCGTGTTAAAGATCAACTGTTGAGAGTCAGAAAACAGTGAACACCTACCACTACCAGAGGTGTATCAACATCAATTTTCTATCGGTGAGTTTCAGAGCCTGTTCTAAGGGTAAACAGTTGTGTAGATTCTTCTGCCTTGTTATATTTATACATAACCCAATCAGCAATACATTAGGCTATGTGATTTTAGACCTGATAGCAATAGACCAACATTACTAATGTACAAGTACCATGATCGTCTTTTATAGGGGAATTCCCATAATCTGCATGCATACCTCCTGCTTTTCTGGCTTAGATGGCTACTACATCAAATAGCGCTAAACTTCACTCATCCCTTGATCCACCTGTCAAACGAATAAGACAGAGAGCTGATATTCCTCCTGTTTTTTTTGTTTTGTTTTGTTTTTTTTGGAGGCTGGGCACTTGCACGGAGAGAGAAGAAGAGAGACTCTTATAGACTATAGCAGAATCTTTCAAACTGCCTCTGCATGCAGGTGCCTCTATGCCACAGCCAAAGAAAGCGCTTTATATGGCTCTAACTATGACCAATCCGAGCAACGAACCAGCCGATTCATATAACGCTAAGTCCACCCAATGACTCCCTGTCCACATGATTGGATAGCTACCGCCGATGTCTGAATACAACTGTTCCCTATGGCTGATAGCTACACTTACCCGCTGAGTAAATCAATTTGCTACCACTAGGTACGTCTAGAGTTCTCGGCTAGAGATGGAGAGGGTGACAGGACCAAAAGAGAGAAAGAGGAAGGTTGTTTAGTAAGTTGATACAGTCTGAAGGTGAGAATTGGCAGCTGCCCGCCTGTGAGCCATTTTGACTCTGAGGCCCTGGATCCCAGAGAGAGAGGGCCTCCGTGTGTCCGTGCTCTGTGTGTCAGAGGCACGTCTAGTCTGGCTCTAGTGCCCTTATCAGCTCCCGGACAACATGGACACACCTGCTAATGAAAAGGGAGGTAGTGCCATTCACATCGCACACATGAGCCGCCTCTTTTGTGTCTGCAGGGTGGAGGTGTTGATCTAAGCAGAGGCAAGTTCTTTTTTTTGGTCAAGTCCTTTTATGTTTTACATTGTGGTGGTGAAACTGCAGAGGGTTATAGATTGTTTTTGTGCCAGGCACGTTGTCCCACAGACAGACATTTAATCCTTATATCATAAAGGCTGGATTTCATCCAAGAAAAACAAACTAACACACTCCCACACACAACCTAGCAGGCAATGCCATGACAGGGCTTTTCCTCTTTTGCCTTTTTACATGAAAAATTTAACTCACTGTACCTTTCTTTCTTCCTCACTCTCTCTCTCTCTCTCTCTCTCTCTCTCTCTCTCTCTCTCTCTCTCTCTCTCTCTCGCTCTTCTTACAAAAAAAAGTTCCTTTGAATGTTTGACCTAAATGATCCATTAACTCATAACATGGCCATCAAATCATTCTTTAAATCTTCCTGTCAGAGTTGATAAAAATGCTGTTCAGGAACACTTCATTTGCAATGAAACATTAAGGGGGAATTTCTCTTCCAGAAAGGACCCTTGTCAAATTTAGACCCCAGACAGGCTTACTTTGATTTAAACACACAAGGACCATAAAATCAAAATGGTGCGGCTGTCTGATGGGAAGCTCACCGTCAGTTCTTTCTTTTCTTTTCTTTTTTTTTCTTTCTTTTTTTTTGGTGTGGAAAAGGCCATGTTTCCTGCCCTGTTGCAACTGACGCCTATGATGCTGCATAAACATTTACGCAGCAGTATTTTTAAAAGGATCTTCACCGTGTCTTGTAAATCTACCTCAGTCTTTGAAGTCTTATCTTTGCAAGGACACTGAATGTAGTGTGAGAAGGGAGATTATGGAATCCAGGTCCTGCGTGTGTGGATCTCTCAGTTTGTGTGTGTGTGTGTGTGTGTGTGTGTGTGTGTGTGTGTGTGTGTGTGTGTGTGTGTGTGTGTGTGAGTGAGTGTGAGTGCGTGTGTGCGTATGTATGCATATGAAGAATATGTACATATGTGTGTGTGTGTGTGTGTGCGTGTGTTTGTCCAAATGCTGTGGAACTACCTCATCCATCTTCAGCCTGTTTTGCCATTAAAACGATAAAACGGTAGTGGTATATCTATCACAAACCATGTAATCCTGCATTTTATTAAAAGCACTGTGGAATTCCTGAGGTTGGCTTCAATGGTATTTATAGCATGCTGCACAGATGAGGTGACTGGAGCCATCCACATGTTGAGCTAACTGCTACGCTGCACCTTATAACTCAGATGGGTCGCTCCATGGAGTTGATTAGCTAGCACTGGAGAACACAGGCAAAGCAGGTCACGCTTGCAACTGTCACAGACTCCAATGGACCAGGATCAAGGGCAAGGTTTCTTCAAGCCAACTGTGTGCATTCCCTTTGCCCACCACTAAGGCTAATGCAGTGGTTGTGGGGCATGTGGGACAGCAATTTATGGAACCTGCCTGTACTCCTTAAGTCAATCTTAAGGTTTAAATATACTCCAACTGCTCACACAGCGTAGACGTGTTTGACCTCCTCTTTCTGCAGTTGTGGGCTTTTCTCACACAGAAGCACAATTATTTATCAGTGTTTGAAATAATATCCATACAAGACAAGGTTTCTGTAGGCCTATGTAGTTTTCTCTGACCCTTCATAACTATAAATCAAGGGTTCTCAAACTGTATTGGATTGGGGTCTCCTTAGCCTGGCCCTGGCCATCCCTTTGGTCTACGCTTCACTTCATACAAGTGTCTGGGATCTCATCCATTCAGTTCTAAAAAGAGATGAAAGTGGGCACCTGTAGGCCTAGAGAGAAGCTGTTCATCACACAAATAGGCTTGTTTTACTTTTGGAGTTTCTCGAGGTGCAGTCAAAGGATGGGGGAGTCACCTCACGTTTGTGTCGGTTGATCTTTGGTTCAATAGCCTACATTGCTTTCAACAAAAGCATCTGCAAAGAAATATAAATGTAAACAAAAAGAAATGCAGTACACACACCTTACATTAACAATACACTGTATCCAAGTTGTGAAGAAATTCCCAATGCTGTAGCATTATTAACATCAAACCAGTCTGCTTGCTGTTCAACCTCTGAAATGTCTAATGGTCACATGATCTCTGTTTTTTTGTTGACCTGGGGGTTATTAGATTTTCTCATTTATTAGTCAGTCAAGCCAATGTCAGCTTTATCAAGCTATTTAAAAGCTAAGTACAAAAGTTAGCCACGTTTGGTTTGTGTAACATGGCAGCCTACTGAGTTTCAAGCTAGCATTGCAGCACAGTGATTTAGATACACCAGGCAGCCAGTATAAATGTTGCATTGGACACAACTTATAAATGTGCGTAAAACAACAAATCAGTATTTTGGATCAGCACTATGATTCTAGCCAGATCCTCCTGATTTGAAAATTTATATTGGGCACCACTGCTCACATATTCTAGAAGTCTTGAGAGAAAATTCAGAGAGACTAAAGAGACGTAGAGTATTTAAAAACAAATATAATGACAGAGTTTGTGAGGGAAAGGGAGAGAGAGTGAAGAGAGACAGAGATTGATAAAAGCAAGCGCAGTGTTATTTATGACCTGTAGTATGTTTTAATGACACTGAGGAAGGTCATGGTAATGATCATAAATAAAGGGAGTGCTTTCAGGGTGGGGTTGAGGAGAAGATGTTCATTTTACGAGCAATTCACAAAACATTTCTTTCTTTGGGGCTGAGGGTTAAATTCTTCACTTGGACAGTGAAAAGACCTATTACGGTTCCTCAAGACATCTACCTTTGAAAACATGGTGTTTCATACGAACAGTCCCCTTTGCTCTTTTTTTCTCTGTCTCATTTAACTCTCTTTCCCCACCTACTCTCATTTGACAACGACAGACTTTGGCAGCCATAGACTTTGGCAGCTGGTCAAAGAGGAAACTTAGAGGTAGGATAAGGTCTACCCTGAGTTCCCTTTTCTCAAAGCCCTTGAGACTAACTCACCCTAGAGTGAGCAGGAGCTCTGATACGATTGTTAAGCCCAGCTCCACTGTTTATTCTCCATTATTGACCCATTACAGGCCAAATACAGAGAAGTGCTGTTCCATGACACAAGGCCTTGGCTTGCACAGTGTTAAATCTGTCTCCCTGCTTCTTGAGAGGACAAGTGCTTTCTCAGTACACCACTGAACATTGGTAGAATATATATATATATATATATATATATATATATATATATATATATATATATATATATATATATATACTTTTGTGTTGTGTTATTGTGTTATAATTAAAGAAAAAGTGCAGTGAGGTCTGGGCTTAAATGTATGAATGAACAAAACAGAAAATGTGTCGGCCAGCAAGCATGTTAAAACGCTGCACAGAACTACATTTGGAAATATGTGCACTTTAAAATGTTGATTCTAGTAATCAACTAATAACTAGAAAAGCGCTCAGAGAGCGCAGACCTCCGTCAAGGCAATGTGGTCACAGACACAATATACATTCCAGATCATGTTCTGGATCACCGATCGTCACCTAAATTTAATCAGCTCTTGCTTGTCCCAATATACACATTGTCCGAAAGTTTCATCCAAATCCGTGCAGTACTTTGAGTTATCCTGCTGACAAACAGACAGACAGACAGACAAACCAACGAGACCGAAAACATAACCTCCTTGGCGGAGGTAATAATAATAATATTCTTTTAATGTAATGCAGTCATTCCAGGCATAAAGGGCATAGCAGATATGAAGACCAACTGCACAAATGACTCGGTAAAAAGGTCTAACACTGCCCTCTAGAGTTGGAATATGAAACCTTGTTTAGAGCAACACTTTTTTTGAGCCATTTTCATCAGGCAACAAGTTTTGGACTACTGCTATGGAAGTGTTTAGTCATTTAAACATAATTAATTAACTTACAGATTCAGAAAGCTTTTTTTTCTGAAGTAATGTATAAAATGTATCCTGTTAATACAAACAGGAACAGATAAAGTAAAATGAGTCCTTTTTGACTAAGACCAAACCTACAGCAGCAAAGGTTTCACAGCAAATGCAGAGAGTCACACAACTACAATATAATAATCTAGTGCTGTCAAACGCTTAAAAAAAACTGATTAATCACAAAATTTTGCCATGATTAATCATGTTTTATCACATTTCCTCATTATCTCCAGTAAGATTCTGGATGCTACCCCTCGAGGGTTTCCGATCTTTCAACATCAGAAACCCTCACCCAGGCGTCCCAAAGTCACCCAGTCTTCACAAAGGTGATTGTCTGGTTGGTGGAGGGTGACCGTCTTCTGCTGTTGATTCCCAAGCTGATGGCTTCCATGATGAGTCTCAGGACCTGGTTGTGGCTCTGGTATTGGCCCCGAGGTATGTACAGACGCTATGATAGACATTTGTAGCGCCCAATAAATGGAAAAGTGGATGCAACGAGGAAGAGCTGAAGCGTCTGCAAAAGCTGTATCCCGAAATGCAGTTGAGTTTCCAAGATTCGACGAAAATGATCGAGGAAGAAATGAGTCAGCTAAGAGAGAAAGTGAATAGGCCATCCAGCTTGAGATATGTTGGAGAGTAAAAGTAACTTGGCATTGACTCATCTAAAGACAATTCTCAAGGCTCACTTTAAAGAAAACAGCACAACAGATATATTCCACAGACTTGTGAATATAACTCAGGATGCTAAAGAATCCCCTTAGAACTTAAGCAATTAAGCTCAAAGAAAGACTGATGGCAGTTGCTTATGATTCTAGCTCAGATGTCCAGTATAGCCCGACCTCAGTCAGAAGAAATTCCTAAGGTCACTTAGTACAGGGCTATTGAGCAATAATATAAAGCTGCAATTGAAATATAATAATAATAACTTTGTTTTATATAGCGCCTTTCATGATACCCAAGGTCGCTTAACAATTCATGTAAGCATGTAGGTGCATGTTTGTGTGTGTTGTGTAACTTGTGTAGGAGGGGGAGGGTCTAGAGGACAAAGGCTACAGTGAAGAGATGTGTTTTAAGATGCTTTTACAACAGGGCCAGAGATAAGGCTTGTCGGATGTGGAGGGGTAGCTGGTTCCAGAGGGTGGCCAACGTCACCAACGGTCCTGAGTCTACTTTGGGGGATGACTACAAGATCCCTGTCAGCAGACCGCAAGGACCTTAGTGGGTTGGAGGGGTGAAGGAGGTCAGCAAGATAGTGGGGGGCAAGTGCATGAAGTGAGTTGTAGGTGAGGAGGAGAATTTTATATGAAATACGGGTTTTGACTGGGAGCCAGTGAAGTTGCATCAGAATGGGGGTGATGTGCTGCCAACGCCTAGAGCCTGTGAGGACTCATGCAGAACAGTTCTGAATGTACTGCAGTCTGTCCAGGGTTTTGTTGGGCAGACCTGACAGGATGGCATTGCAGTAGTCCAGGCGGGATGATATGAATGAGTGGATGAGAGTCTCTGTTACGGAGTTGGAGAGTGAGGGACGGAGTCTTGAGATGTTTCTCAGGTGGTAAAAAGCAGACTTGGTGATGTTTTTTTATGTGTGCTTGGAATGACAGAGTGGAGTCCAGGATGACACCCAGGTTACGGACTTCTGTAGATGGAGTGATGGAACATCCATCCACCTCTAGATGGAAGTCACCAACCTTCTTAAGCAGTGGCGCCTTTTATTGCTGTTGAGTTTGTGAAGATTAGTGGTCATCCAGGTTTTTATGTCTTGCAGGCAGTTGACAAGTGGCTTGGGTGGGAGCTGAGATGAGGGTTTGGTGTTAATGTACAGCTGTGTGTCACCAGCGTAGCAGTGGAAATTGAGTCCATGGTAGCGGATGATTTGTCCAAGCGAGAGCATGTAAATGGTGAACAGGAGAGGGCTAAGCACTGATCCCTGAGGGACGCCATGATTGATTAGTGCTGTTGCGGAGTGTGAGTCTTTCAAAGTGATGTATTGTTGTCGATGTGATAGATAAGATTGGAACCAGGAGAGTGCAGTATCAGAAAGCCCAGTGAACTCTGAAAGATGGGTTAGGAGAATGGTATGAGAGACTGTGTCAAAGGCAGCTGAGAGGTCCAACAGGATGAGGATGGTAATATGGCCATTGTCAGCAGCTGTGAGGAGGTCATTGGTGATCTTGACAAGGGCAATCTCTGTGCTGTGATGGGCTCTGAATCCAAACTGTAAGGGTTCAAAGAGCTCATGGTGGGACATGTGGTGCTGGGGTTGGGCAGCCACTGCTTTTTCCAAGATTTTACTGAGGAAGGGGAGGTAGGCCGGTAGTTGTTTGGGTCATCAGGGTCAAGACCAGGCTTCTTCATTGTGGGGATGACGGCAGCTGTTTTGAGGCGGGTAGGCACTACATCAGACTTCAGTGAGGTGTTAATGATGGCAGTCATAGTGGGGCAGAGCACAGATAGACATGATTTAACAAACCTGGTCGACATGGGGTCCAGTTGGCTGGAGGATGTTTTGGCTTTGGTTACCAGGCTAACATTCAGAGGAGAAAAGGAGGAGAATTTATGCTGCGGTAGGCAGGTGGCTGGAGTGGAGATGTCCTGCCAGGGCGGGTGGACAGCAGGTAATTGTTCTATGTTCAGAGTAGAACCCAGGAGCTGCTGATGGATGGTGTCCACTTTGAGTTTGAAAAATTCCAGGAACCTGGAGCACAACTCGGCAGCATCAGTTGGTTGAGGGGCATCAGGGGGGCGGAGAAGGCGGTTAGCTGTAAAAAGCATTCTGGGATGGTGTTGTTGGTTATTGATGAGCATAGAGTAGTAGCTGGTTTTGGCTGCAGAGAGAGCCTCTCTGTAGCTCCTGACATGGTCCCTGTATGCTTCACGGTGGACTGTGAGGCCAGATTTCTGATAAAGTCGCTCCAGCCGGCGCCCTGTTGCCTTTTTGAGGCGTAGCCTCAAACCATGAGGCAGGGCGGGAGAAGGAGGCTGATCGGGTGACCATGGGTGCCACAGAGTCCAGGCTGTTAGAGAGTGCAGTGTTGTAGTGTTCCACCAGAGAGTCCACTGAGAGGTCAGATGGGGGAGCAGAGAGATGAGACATTATGATATTGGAGAACTCAGGCAGGTGCACTTGTTTGGTCTTTCGAAAAGTAATGGTCTGTGTACTGCGTGGCCTATTTAAGGGCACAGGAACAGTGAACACTATGGTGTGGTGATCTGATATGGCCAAGTCAATGCACTGAAGGTGGTGTGGGGGGGTGCCAGTCGAGCACACCAGGTCCAGAGTGTGTCCCTTTGTGTGGGTGGGGCCATGCACATGCTGTGTGATGTTAAAACAATCCAGCAGCGCCAGGAAGTCAGTAGCAAAAGAGTTATTGCTACTATCCACATGAATGTTGAAGTCACCCAGAGGAATGGTTGATGGGGACATGGGGCAGACTGTGGTAAGCAGCTCAGCAAGCTCTAGATTGATGAGCTTTTAATAGAGCAAATGATTGATGCTGCAGCCGTTGATCTTGAGAGACAGCAGAAATTAAAGGAGTATTCCAGTCAAACCCACTAGAGAAAGTGAGCTGCAAACAGACGTCCACTGACCAGTTGCAAACAGACACCAATCGGCTACCTGGACAGAGTGCCTCAACCAAAAGCCAAAAAGTAACAGCTGTGAAAAGTGAAATGGAAACTGAATTGATGGATGCTGTCAAGCAACTGAAAGAAGAAGTAGCTGAGTTGAGGAAGAATGTTCTACAGCCACCACGACCGCCTAATCAGTTCCAACCCAGAACCAGACAGGCATGCAGAGGATGTCAAGAGTGAGGCGAAGAGGAGCAATGTGACCACTGCTTCAAATGTGGCCTCACCGGGCATCTCTCAAGAGGCTGTAGAGCTCCGAGGAATGGAAAAGGTAAAAGTGGTACTCTGGACGTTGCTGGCCAAAGTGTAGGAGGCTCATCCCCTGCTATTCAAGAGCAGCTAAATGAGTCACGAGACACCCAGTCCATCCTCAGGGAAAGCATTCACCAGTTGGAAGAGAAACTACGAGCAGAAGGAGCAGGGCCAGGTGAGAGCTTAGCAGGGTCTGTGTATGTCAGCCACATCTCCCCCCGGCATCACTCTCAGCTGCTATGTCTCAGTGGGAAGAAGTGTATGGTCAACTGCTATCTCAAGCTCAAGCCTTATGGGAAACTTCTGGTGACCAATGAAAAAGGTGCAGCAGAGGAGCCAATCATTGGCTACAATATTATCGAACAGCTGTTGAAGAGTGGCGTGGATCATCCACAAGAGGTAATTACACAGGCTGTTAGCACAGCTTTCTCTTTTGACTATAAGAAGATGAAAATGTTTGTAAAAGTGATAAAAGCCAGCAGTACTTGAACATAATTTCTGATACTGTAACTGGGTTTTCTTGTATTTTAAATTGGTATTCACCCCACCAATGAATGTTGAAAACAGCATTCAAATGAAAATAAATAAATAAAAATGGGACAAAAAGAAATCGAGGGACATTTAGAATAGAAAGAAATTTGCGATTAATCACAATTAATTATGAGTTAATAACTATGGCATTAATGCGATTACTGTCGATTAAATATTTTAATCGCTTGACAGCACTAGTTGCTAGTAGAATATTCTGTTCATATTCCCTGTTTACATGCAACAAGGAATCAAGGAATTGTATTTGTCACATGCATATGATTACTGTTGTAAAAAAATACAGTGACATTAAGTCTGTTGTCAGCCTATTTGCGCAAAGTACAGGGGTGCGTCTCCCAAAAGCATAGTTGCTAACTAAGATAGCTTGTTAGTTAGTTTGGAATATGTTTCTGTTCCCCAAAGCCATCGGCCAGACTAACGAGCTTCCTTTGTTGACAATATAACTAACTATGGTGATAACGTCGTTAGTCAAAGCATAGTTAGTTCATCACTGGTGTCCCCCAAAAGCATAGTCCAGACTAAGCATAGTATCTTGTTAGTAAAACTTGTTAGTTCAAGCTGACACTCCAAGGTGCAAGTTAAAGCCAAAGAAGCTTAGTTATATGGCCATGTGATGTCTTCTTTGGCTGTTTTGGGGTGAAATACTGCTGACGCGACACCACTTGATGCATTACTCCCACCTACAGCGTGAATTAATTATCACAGTTTGATTGACCTCAGTTTGACTCTTACAAATGAGTTTAACTGACGAGAAGATACACGTTGTAAAATGTATGTTGTCAAAACAATAATTGGTCTTCTTGACTGGCAGAAACTTCAAATTACAACTTTGATGCAATTAAATCATTACATTACGATTCCTAATTTAAAATCAAGCCGTCATTACAGCATTCCCGGCTGGATTCGAACTTGAACTGACAAAACAAGTAATGTGCCAACCTCTACGTGACAGCCTTAGCAAGGTATGCCACTGACTAATTGAAATAACCCTCATCAAGAATTGTTCAAATCATACATATAAATATACGTTTTTAGAATTTATTAATAATAATGGTGTGTAGTTGCTCATTAAATACTACTATTATGGCCAAATAGCCCATGCTTAACTTTCTAAAATAACTGTGAAGCTTGCATTGGCATTATTGGCAAATAGCACGTCCTCCCCGAAGCCCATGCTTTATTTCTGAACATATTCCAACACAAACTCATTGAAATTGCTCCTTTTCTAAAACTCGATGCAAATAGGAAAGACAGTGAACATTATCCACAACTGTAAATGACAACACCGTAGTTTTACATTTGGTAACATTGGCGATATCCCATGATCCTAATCGCAACGAATGCCTACGAACTCTCCGGACACTTCCGAAAACATCTGCAGAGGACATAGTTTGGACTAACGTAGCTGGTCGCGGTACTAACCAACTTCGGTTACTATGGAGGCTACTTACTTAGTTATCTCGTTTTGGGACACGCGAGGAATAAGTTCAGCTCGCTAGCTTTGAACCTAGGATAGTAAGGATCTTCACTACACATGCTAGCGGCTCGTTACGCTCACCCTCCAAATCGTCACTCCCATCGGGGTCCGTCCCCCAAAAGCATAGTTGCTAACTAAGGTAACTTGTTAGTTAGTTTGGAATATGTTTCTGTTCCCCAAAGCCATCGGCCAGACTAACGAGCTTCCTTTGTTGACAATATAACTAACTATGGTGATAACGTCGTTAGTCAAAGCATAGTTAGTTCATCACTGGTGTCCCCCAAAAGCATAGTCCAGACTAAGCATAGTATCTTGTTAGTAAAACTTGTTAGTTCAAGCTGACACTCCAAGGTGCAAGTTAAAGCCAAAGAAGCTTAGTTATATGGCCACGTGATGTCTTCTTTGGCTGTTTTGGGGTGAAATACTGCTGACGCGACACCACTTGATGCATTACTCCCACCTACAGCGTGAATTAATTATCACAGTTTGACTGACCTCAGTTTGACTCTTACAAATGAGTTTAACTGACGAGAGGATACACGTTGTAAAATGCATGTTGTCAAAACAATTGGTCTTCTTGACTGGCAGAAACTTCAAATTACAACTTTGATGCAATTAAATCATTATATTACGATTCCTAATTTAAAATCAAGCCGTCATTACAGCATTCCCGGCTGGATTCGAACTTGAACTGACAAAACAAATAGGCTAATGTGCCATACTGTACATGACAGCCTTAGCAAGGTATGCCACTGACTAATTGAAATAATGCACATCAAAAATTGTTCAAATCATACATATAAATATACGTTTTTAGAATTTATTAATACTAATGGTGTGTAGTTGCTCATTAAATACTACTATTATGGCCAAATAGCCCATGCTTAACTTTCTAAAATAACTGTGAAGCTTGCATTGGCATTATTGGCAAATAGCACGTCCTCCCCGAAGCCCATGCTTTATTTCTGAACATATTCCAACACAAACTCATTGAAATTGCTCCTTTTCTAAAACTCGATGCAAATAGGACAGGCAGTGAACATTATCCACAACTGTAAATGACAACACCGTAGTTTTACATTTGGTAACATTGGCGATATCCCATGATCCTAATCGCAACGAATGCCTACGAACTCTCCGGACACTTCCGAAAACATCTGCAAAGGACATAGTTTGGACTAACGTCTTCCCTACTAACCAACTTCTTACTATGGAGGTACTTACTTAGTTATCTCGTTTTGGGACACGCGGGAATAAGTTCAGTCGCTAGCTTGAACTAATATAGTAAGATCTTCGTTAAATGCTACGTTCGTTAGTTTTTTGGGAAACGCACTCCGGGTCACGGCACCAATGTAGCCGGTCGCGGTCCGCACCGCACACGGGTCTCGAACCCGCCACCCCGCAAGCTACAAACTCCCGGTGTGGGAGTGGAACGCTCTAACCAACTGAGCTAAAGCCCGAGCTTCTAACTCAGCGTGTTAGAAGCGCCCATGGAATTGGGTGATGAGGATTTACACACTACCACCAAGCTAGCCACGCTAGCTGGCCTCCGTTACACTAACGTCTTCCCTACTAACCAACTTCTTACTATGGAGGTACTTACTTAGTTATCTCGTTTTGGGACACGCGGGAATAAGTTCAGTCGCTAACTTGAACTAACATAGTAAGATCTTCGTTAAATGCTACGTTCGTTCGTTTTTTGGGAAACGCACTCCTGCTTGCTAGTTGCCTCAATGCTCCCACCACTGTCAACGAGGGGTTGGGGCAAAGGCCTTATTGCCAATCTGGCACCAGTGGAGCCCTATTTAAGTGGGGTAGTAGCCTGTAGCACCATAGACTCCACTGGTTTAGTTCCTGTCCACATCAGTCTCTGCAGACAGGTATGTTGCTGCTGCCCTGTGTTTGTTCATTTGGTTTATTCATTGTTTAATAATTGTTTTATTCAGCTTGAGGTGCTGTAACTTAAGCCCAGCTGACATGGGTACCATGACCTGTCCAGAGTCTAATACAGACTCCTATGCTGGTAGGTAGACATTTAGACTCAATATCAGCTATGTTGAACTGCTGTGGTAAATTTAATATATGTGTTTTGTTTTTCTTAGGTAGCACAGCCATGGTGGTGTGATGAAGGTTGTGCTGCTGTTTTGTCTCTGATTAGTTTTGGTTTGCCTTTCTGTTTGCTTTATGTTGTACCTCTCTGTTTGTTTGTTTGTGTTTTCTATTTAGTTCGGAAGTGGCTCTGGAGGCTCTGGTTTGACATGGGTGGTGTTTCTTATGTATTGCTTACAGCTTCACCTAGTTGCTTGCTGTGAAATGTAATTGTCTGCATGATATTGTGCGGTCTTAAGCATGTCTCCATAGTTGCCACCTCCAGACCCCCACTTCCATTGTCTGTCTTTTGATTTAATAGACCTTTTTGTTTGTCTGGAATTCATGCCTCCTCATGTTTCTTAGGACCTGTAGGATTTCCTCTACTTGTTTAAACTCTTAAAGATTCTCTGAGGCATTAGGCGTATCACCTTGTTACACAAACATCAGGTAAGTAGGGGCATAGCCCGTACTGCTGTGCACACTGTTGTTATACGCCTGCAGCAATCCAGGGAGGTATTCCATCCATTATGGCTGTTGTTCGCCTTCCAAGGTTGAAAGGTTGAACCTTTCACACTTGCCATTACCTTGGGAGTGGTAAGGTGTTGTGTGAGTCTTCTTGCAACTAGACACAGCTCCTTGATAACAGCGTATTTGAAGATGGGCCACTGGTCTGAATGCAACACCTCTGGGCACCCAATTGGATGTATGAATGTGAGCCCTGGTTGTAGTGACTGCTGTCTGGACTACCGTGGGCACAGTGGTAAGGTAAGGACCAAGATGTTTGTCTGTTGGGTGACTCAAGGTAGGTGTCCATTGCCAGATTATAGAGAGTGGCCTCAGATTAATTGCATTCTGCACAAGTTTTGAAGAGGATGCAATTTAGAGAGCCCTGGATGAATGTAGCCACTGAAGCATCCATCTTGATTGTTCATCTGTGTGTGGTATGCTTCTAGTAGGGATCTGGGAGATGTCTTTGTACATCAGATGGTTGTGGACAGAGCAACAGATCACCCCCTCCTACAGAACAAAAAAAAAGGGAATAACATTTGTACATTGGTTGGAAAGCGGCAGTTAAACTGTCGGGTCTCCATTGGCTGGAACTGCTGGGTCTCCTTGTTTTGGAAAGCGGCAGTCAAACTACCGGGTCTCCACGGGTTGGATAGTGGCAGTCAAACTGCCGGGTCTCCCAATGTTTGTTGTTAGTTTGTTGTTAGTTTGTCGTCGGGGCGGCGACAATTAATGGATGCAATGTTTCCATTCTTTTTCTTTTCTTTTCTTTTCTTTCTTTTTTTTTAAGGTAAATTCCAGCCCCTTCCCTTCCCCTCCATACAGTTCTGATCACAGGAGAAAATCAACCCCTGTTGTGAATCACCCTCCTATCCACCTGTGGGTCACCAACCACAGGGCTGGTTGTGAGGGGGTACCGAAGACTTCCCGAATGCCAGAGGGGTGGGTCAGGAGGTGGTGTCCTCAAGGGGGAAGGTGGCCAGCAGAGCTCTCCAGATCCATGTTCTTCTGGTTGGCTGCTGTTTTGTCTTTGAAATTAAATTAACACAAAAAAGGAAGCACAAATCAGCTAAAAGCGGAAAACAAGACAGGTCTGCCTGCTACATTTGCCATGTCCGCTAACCGATTGACTTACCCTTTGGTACCCCTAGGGCTGACCACGCCTGGGGTGTGTCAGAATGGGTGAGTGACCATCATGCCAAACTTGAGCTTGCTTATAAAAGTTTCCCAAGCCTTAGGTGCAGCTGCAAGAGAACAAGCTGTTGTATGATCGGACTGGGGAAGCTCTGTGACCACTGGGAAACCAGGCCATGTGTTGGTGGATCGTTCCCGACCTCCCAGTCTAGCATGTGTCGTCCAAAGGGGAGCCTGGACCTGCCTGAGCTCTGCACCACAATCTGTTACCCAGAGGCAGTTCTGGAGGTGAGGCGAGAGTTAGAGACATTACCCACACCCCCTGGGCTGGGCTTGGGCACCAATACCCTTGACCCCTACGCCTGCAACACCAGATGACAAACCAGGAGCCCGGAGGTCTTACCGGCACAATCAAAGGAGACCTCCAGACAGTAACGGTGACTAGACTAATTAAAAGCAGTCATTGGTACAAGGATATAAGTTGTGAAGAGTGTCACCAGGGAACTGCTGCAGTTCTAATTAACATAGGGGAACCATTTCAGCGACGCACAATATGGCGGCTCCCAGAATCATAATGTGAATAATAACAGAGAAATTTTAATAAGGGGAGAACGATCACTCTCAAAATACTGCAACGAGAGGGCACGCGCGAGCAAGTCCAAAATGAATGGCGGTCTATGGCCATTCACTTGAATTTGAGGTAAAAATTGCTCTCAGTATGAGAAACGTGATGGACGTAGGTGTTCATACCTTTCATTTTTAATATGGAAATCGATGTCCACGTTGCTAAAAATGAACTCGAATCTGTGATATTTTGGATATAAATGTGTAGAAAAAAATATTTTAGCATTTAGCTCCATAAGCCCCCATTGTTACAAGATTTGCTCGTGACCGCATCTATCGGAATTGCCATTTGAATTGCAGTTTGAAGGTGGTTGAATGGCGTTAATGATCCGTAAGTGATCCGGCTCTCCCTAAATGGGCTCTGATAATAAGCTGCATGTGTGTTACATTTAAGAGAATGGGTTGTGATTGGGTTCCGATTGCTATTTTCGAGATAGAGAGGGCAAGCGGACAAGTGAGCATGGAAACTAAACGCCACTTGGAATGCATCTCGTCCAATCAGAAATAGTTCAGACGAAACTGGTGTATAATATGATATTAACCGTGAGGGTTGAGATTTTGTTAAAAGGATCCCCGGCTAGTTTGGCATGTTAGCGTTATAAGATTAGTAACGACGTCAATTTTAATTAACGTTACCCCAAAACATTAAAAATACGACGGTTTTAAAGAAAATATTTATTAGAACCTGAAAATCATTTCTTTGGTGTAGTTCTATTACGGTTACGCCTCAATGACGATATTGCAAAGTAAAATACATCTTCTGTGAAGTTTGCCGTTTAAACCCACGCCACCATGAATTAAGGGAACAACGCGGAAGACAGCACACAGTGTTGGAAGATGATCGGAGAGGTGAGGATACGATAGAGGATCAATATTTACGGTGTCCATGTGTAGCTACAGCTTGACCGAAAGCAGTGCAACCATTTGCCGTCACGTTTTACCCATAAGTCATTGAGGCGTAACAACAATGGAACTTTACTAGTGAAATGAATTTCGGCTTCTAATAAACATTTTCTTTGAAACCGTCGTATTTTTGATGTTTTTGAATAACGTCAATTAAAGTTGATGCCAAGGCTAGTCTTATAACGCCAACATGCCCAACTAGCCGGGGATCCTTTTAACATGCCTTAACTGAAAAGGAGTAGTACACAAGTAAACAAGTCTTTTTCAAATGTAGTGTGGTGTTATGTAGTGAAATCCTAAACGGATCAACACAGAAACTGAAAACTGCCTTCTACTTTGTGTGCCTGTGTGTGTTATTTCCAGATAACTGGCTAATTTGTGTGTGTGTGCTTGCGCACAGGGTGTGTGTGACGCGTCAGTGCAGTAGTGTGTAGAAGTGCCTGTAGTTAGTGCATGTTGCATGCTGTGTGTTGCATGTCGCTCCTGCTTGCTACTCTCTGCTTTCAGCTATTGCCACCGGCTAGCCCTCCAAGTGGGGGTGAAAAGAAGAGCCGAGCGTGTAAGCCTCCTCCTGCCGGTATACAGCCTCTCCACCACCAGGACTCCTGCAGAGCCTCCTCGTGGCCACACACGGTAACTGGGTCTGCGAGGGCCCAGGCTAATCTGTAGGGGATCTCGGAGCGGCAGTGGGCCCCAGAGACACGACGTGCAGGCCCACACGCCACCGGCATGTGGAACACGCCCTGGCGTCTGCCAACCACTGTCCCAGCTATGGGTCAAATAGCATGGGCAGATGGGGCTCATAGCCTTGGCAACCCGTCTAGGAGAAGGACACTCTGATCTAAAACCGGGACTGTGAGGAGTTGCGCCCCTTAGTTCGCTGTGGAGCACAGAGTCATCCCAAATCCTATACTTCCAGTGGCGGGAGTCCACAGGAACATTGCGGCGGACGGTGGTGCTGGTCCTCCTTCTGGAGGACACCATGACGACAGGACCTCAAACCCTGGGACTGTCCCAGGTAGGGTCCTGTCCGATCACAGCACCCCGTCCAATGCACTCATGGGCTGTTGGAGACCGTTTGTTATGGGAACCTTCAGCGCATGCACGGCGAGAGAAGAGGCGAGGTTGATGGAGCTAGCACACTGTGGTGAGGAGCGGGGAGTGGAGATCCTGGGGATCCAAGAACACAGGAGAGTGCACACTGATGACCCGATCGTCTACAGCAGAGTGGAGAGATGCACGTTCATCTCTGCATCTGCATGGAGGAACGAGGCCCAGGCCACAACAGGCGGTGTCAGGTTAATGCCGGGATCCCGGGCGCGTAAGGCTCTCCGTTGGGTCTACCACCAGACTGACAGGATTCTGAGCGTGGAGTTCTAGAGCAACCCAGTAACAACACTCATAGTCGTGTACTCACCCACCAACGTGATACCACCTGACATGGTGGAGAAGTTCTTCGAGGACCTTGTAACAGCGGTCCGTAACGTCCCAGCGCACAACTTCCTGGCAATCCTTGGGGGCTTCAACGCAAGGCTAGGACCAGAGGACGTACCCTTCCCCTACCACGACTCTACCAACCGCAACGGCAGCTACCTCACTGCCTTCCTCACGGAGCACGAGCTCCTGGCGGCAAATACCATCTTCCGGAAGAGAGCAGGAAAGAGGTGGACCTTCCGAGACCGTGCCACAGGAACACTACGGCAACTAGATTACATCTTAGTGCGGAAAAAGTGGAGAAACTCCGTCATGAATGCTGAGCCATACAGTACTTTTAGTTCAGTGGGCTCAGACCACCGTGTGGTCGCCATGAGAGTTCGCCTGAGCCTCAGGGTCCCTAAACCAAGTCCTAAGATCCAATACAACTGGAAAGCCTTCTCGAGTGACCCTGGCCTACAAGCCAGATATACAGAAGAGGTGAGGAGACGATTTCTCCAGCTGGACAGGGAGGCGGACCCTAGTGGAGAATACAGGAGATTCGTCTCTGCGAATGAGGAGGTGACCAGGCTGTGGGTACCCATGAAGGAGAGAGTCCGAACCTCCATGCGATCCAAACACCAAGAGGTCGTAGCAGCACGAAGGAAGGTGGAGGAAGCCCGCCTCAACTTTTAGCGGGAGCCAACTGCAGAGACGTGGCGAGCTGAATGAAGCCAAACAGTTTCTTTTCAGAACATATGACACCATCAAAAGGGAGGAACTGATGGAGAGAGTGCGGAGGGTGCAGGAGGCGCAAGGGGAACAACAGTATGGGGAGGCCTGGAGGGTCATCAATGAGATGACAGGGCGGAAGAGGACCAAGGAGGGACAGGTGGAGGGACACAGGTGACAACCTGGACCACCCACTTCCAAAGGCTGCTGGGAGAAGCAGCCGAGAAAGAAGTACCATCAGTCCTCACAAACCTAAACATCAACGATGGCCCCTTCACGCTGGAAGAACTTGCCAGGGCAAAAGCCACCGTAAGAGCAGGAAAGAGTGCTGGTCCTGATGGCATACCCCCAGAGGTACTGAAGAATTGTGACATGGATGACATCATTTTGGAGTTCTGCAACCTTGCCCTGCTGCACAATCGGCTGCCTGATATGTGGTCTCTATCAAACATCGTGCCAGTGCCTAAATCTGGAGACCTCTCAAAGCCGGACAACTACCGAGGCATCAGCCTGACATGCATCACTGCGAAAGTCTACAACCGCATGATCCTAAATAGGGTCCGGCAGGCAATTGACCCTCTCCTGAGGACGAACCAGAACGGCTTTCGAGGGGGACGCACCAATACATCCCAGATCTTGGCACTAAGGAGAATGATTGAGGAGGTGAAGAAGAACAACCTGACAGCAGTACTATGCTTCATTGACTTCAAAAAAGCATTTGATTCGATCCACCGAGGCATGATGCTGAAGATCCTGAAGACATACAGTATTCCCCCCAACCTACTCCGAGCAATAGAGTCCATGTATGCAGGAACAAGGGCCAGGGTGGTGACCCCAGACGGCAACAGTGAGGAGTTTGGCATCCTGGCTGGAGGCACTAGCCCCCTTCCTCTTCATCATAGTCCTTGATTATGCGCTCAGGAAGGCAATCAGTGGGCGAGAGCAGGAACTTGGCTTCACACTATCTCCAAAGAGGTCGAGTCGATACCCCGCAGC
This sequence comes from Sardinella longiceps, assembly GCA_027497455.2. Classification (NCBI taxonomy): domain Eukaryota; kingdom Metazoa; phylum Chordata; class Actinopteri; order Clupeiformes; family Clupeidae; genus Sardinella; species Sardinella longiceps. Next base: position 12,893,319 of record JAODXP020000018.1, read on the forward strand.
GGTCCTCACAGACCTTGACTTTGCGGATGACATCAGTTTGCTCTCTGACAATGTGGAAGAAGCACAAACACTACTAACCAGGGTAGAGCTAGAGTGTGCCAAGGTTGGCCTCAGCCTAAACGCCAAGAAAACTGAGGTCATCACCTACAACATCCCACCTGAACATCAACCTCTGACTACAGCAGGAGGCACTGTGCTGAAAGAAGTCGATGACTTCAAATACCTGGGCTCATGGGTCAACTCAACTGAGCAAGATCTAAAAGTGAGGAAGTCACTTGCATGGAGGGCCCTGAATGGTATGATGGTATGGAAATCCAATCTCCCTCGTCAAATCAAACTCAGCTTCTTCTACGTGACAGTAGAGTCTGTTCTCCTGTATGGCAGTGAATGCTGGACCCTTAAACCAACCCTAGAGAAGTCCCTTGATGGGTGCTACACCAGGATGCTGCGTACAGTGCTCAACATCAGTAGGAGTGCACATGTAACCAACGAAATCCTATACGAGGGAATACCAAGGGTGAGCGAAAAGATTGCTGTAAGGAGAATGAGACTTGCAGGACATTGCCAAAGGCACCCAGAACTGCCAGCAAGCAAACTGGTACTATGGGAACCATCACATGGGTGCCGGTTAAGAGGACGTCCCACACAAACATATGTGGACATACTGAAGAAGGACGCAGGAGCCCATAGTACCAGCGAACTGAAGAGATGTATGGAGAATCGGGATGACTGGAAGCAACGATGGAAGGCTCGTCTGAGGATGACCTAGAGACTGGCTACTTTGGAAGTAGTTCCAAAAATTAACTCCTCTAATAACTGATTACTGTTCCATATTAATGCCTTTTAGAATGGTAACTATAACAACAATAAGCAGCCTTGTAGATCTACTTTCAACTGAAAATAGTACCCAAACCGAACAGGTTAGGTTCTCTTAAATTTAAGTTGCATATTTCTTTTACATTTTATACCCTTCTTCAAATATATGAAAGATAAATAGAAACGGGAGATAAGCGGGATAACAACCGCCGAGGTGACCAGTTCTTCAGAAATAACTGGCTTCGTGGAGTAATCCGTCTCCGCACTGCGCGCGTCGCCAGAGTTCTAGACTCCGCGTCGCCAATTATTTCTTTACAACCGGTCACCTTGTCGGCCGTTATCCCTTACTTATCTCCCTTCAGAACGCCATTCTCTTCTCTGATTGGCTGCTAGGTGACCATTATTTCTAGATAACTGGCTACTTTGGAAGTAGTTCCAAAGAATAACTCATCTAATAACTGATTACCGTTAGCATTACAAGATAGACAGCTAATTTTAACCAGCTAAACAACCATGATGCAGATATAGTTTCTAAAACTAATTTCTAAAGGCTTTTGCCAAATGATTTTAGCTATATGCTTACTTCAGCTGCAACTACACTCGAAATGTTTTGACCTCAAGATGGAGAGAGAATGTAAGTGTATGTGAAACGCGATATAAATTCGTAATATGAATTCCAGATCACCGATCACCACCAAAATGTGATGGTTTTTTTTTTTCAGAAAATGTCATCCAAATCCGTACAGTAGTTTTTGAGTTATTTTTAACACAAACAAACAAATACTTGCAAAATAATCACACAACAAATATGCAAATAGTTTTTGCAATTAATCTCCTAAATAGCTAGCCTGGCAGGCCATCCTATATCATTGAAATGTATAGTCTGGCATCGAGAGATAAACCAAACTCAATCGTGGGCTGAACAATGCTGCTATCTTTCAAACTACTTATGGCCAATCGCAGGAACGAACAAGATCGGCAAAGCCTTGACTTAGGGGTTGCATCAGTACTTGCCTTCAGTGTTGGCATACTACTTGTATCATATATTTTAGTCACTGCAGTCACATGTGCACAGTAGGGATGAGGCCGAGTCAAGAACGAGTAAAAAAAAAAAAAAAAAACGTCCAGAACGAGTAAAAACTTGTCAGTTTTGATGTCCTTGATCTCTGGGGGTGTCGAACTGATCAGAAATTAGTTTCTTATGATCATACACACAGAAATACATAGGTCTATCACATTTACATACTAAAGTACACCTATATTTAATACCAGGCATAGAAATATCATGTCTCAGAGGTCAATGACCTCTAGCTGACCCCAGGGGTCAAACTGAGAAGGCCTCCACATCTTAAATCAAAGCTTATGTCGTCAAGAACAAACCCTGAAATTTTCATGCTTCTTTCATTTTGTGCACAATTCTTATGCTTAACAGCCCCACTATATTGCGAAACATAATCAAAACCCAACAACAAAATTCCTGAATGACTTAAGACTTCCTAAAAGTCAACCATGCGTTTTGAGAAACTTGGTTATATGGGCTCTTGGTCAGACCAAAGTCTCGTAGAGCTTTGAAAGTCGATGGCAATCAGGCTAGTACATAACAGGAAAATTGACATTTGTTGAACAGTTAACTTCATTATTTATTCATTGCACAAAGTATATGACCAGATATCTATGGACAGCTGTAGGAGACACTTACAGTATACCTGGAATATTTTTGGGGGAGGGAGATGTGCAGTTATTCTGGTGGATTGCTTATCTATGTTGCTCTATTTTGTAGACTTGGGAAGGCAAAAAAAAAAAAAAAATTTGAACGAAGCTTTTATCAGGTCTTTTATTTGTCTGTAAGAGTCTGCTGATCCTGTTCCTCCGGTTATTTTGGATTTCTGCTGAACTGGTATTACCAGGGCAAGTCAGAGCTAATGTGTAATAAACGGGGCTGCTCAAACCTGTTCTCCTATCTGGTGGTGTGTGCATGTGTGTGTTTGGGTGTGCAAGATTGTGTGTTTCTTTAAGGCTTGCAAGGGCTTGTGGCAGTCTCTTGCTTGTCTTCACTCCACTCTATTTCTTGAGCTCTCTGCCACTCACTTTTTCAGCACCCCCTGAATTAGCAGTTAAAAAGGCGGCTGGACATTGCCTTATTGTTAACTTGGAGAAGAATTTCATGCCCATAAGCAAATTGTTGACAAAGGTGAGTAAAAAGGACCATAAACTGTTAATATGTAGTAATCTAATGTATAATCTCATTTACAAAATTTAGCTAATTTGACATTAAGCCTTGTTTTCGGATTGTTTACGGTTTTGCGGTGCTATTTATGTCAGTATATCAGTGAACACTACAGACCACTGAGTTTTATAAGTTGGTCAGCGGATGTTCAATTCCCCCTTCAGGCGCACCTATAGTACAGGTGTCAAAACATTTGTGTATGTTCATTATTTCAGTAATTCATTTTAAAACGTGAAACTCATTAGATTCATTATAAAGTGGCCTTCGTGAAATATTTCTTCTAGCCATTTTTGCTTTAATTAAGATTTTAACCCAATGTTCATAATTTCACATACTTAAATAAAATATTACATGGTAATTTGACTAGGTTTTAGTAGGAGCCAAGTCCTGCTGGATGAATGAAACCAGCAGTGTCACAAAGTTTGAGGGAAGCATTAGGATGCTGTAAACTGACAACCGTATTGATCAGTTTACAGCACTGAGTGGATCAACTCTCAAGTTCAAGTTCAAGTTCAAGTTTATTTATATAGCACATTATCATACTCAATAGTCATTCGATGTGCTTAACTCTAACTGATGACATTGTTCCATAATTCTTTACTTAACACTAGACTTCAAGCAACTTCAAATTACCATGTAATATTCTAATTATATTGTATGTGTATGTGAGATGTTGAATTTAGGATTTTCTTTAGCTGTAAGCCATAATCATCAAATTATTGCAAATAATGGCTGGAAATGTCCCAATTGTCTAATGCAGGGGTCTCCAACCTTTTTGTCCTCCGAGAGGTACTTTGGCCAAAATCAGTGTGGCTGAGAACTATTCTACTATTTGACCTTGGTATGACTGACAGGCATGGAGAAGAAATGTTAACATCCTTTACCATCTCACCGACTTACAGCACAGTGCAAACAAACAGCTTAAATTTGTGGTACCCTTATTTTGTGTAGTTGTAGCAAAATCTGGTGCATTGTACCAATATATATTCTCACTACAGAGCAGTAAAGCTGGGCAGGATGTTATGATTTTAGCAGGTTTAATAGATTTTGTGTACTTTATTTCTTTTGATCCTTTGGAGAGCTACTCAAAGCAGGTGGAGAGCCACTGGTAGCTCCCGAGCTGCCTGTTGGAGACCCCTGGTCTAATGAATCTACTGATATTAATGAATAACCAGATTTTCATGCAATGCAGACCGAGATGGCACAATTACGTGAAACCTTACAAACGTTACAAAATCTAACTTACCGCTAGCTGCCGTTTCGCCATTCATACAACAAACATTACTGTAACATTAAAATGTATAGTCTGGCAACAATGATAGACTAAACTCAATACTTGAGATTAACCTTTGTATTATTGTATTTTATAGTATTTTATTCTCACTTATGTAATTCTCACTGGAATAATTATATTCGTCTATCTACATATTTTAATTGTGCTTTCCTGTTGTGCTTTTTTTTTTTTTTTTGGTCTTTATTATTGTTTTCCTTTCTATTACCGATATTCTTGGCTAAGCCCATCCAATGACTCTCTAAGTCTGAACACAGAGCATTGTGGTTGGTGAACACCTACAGTGTCTGACCAGTCACCAGACCTACTAAGTTCCTATGGCTTGTTGCTTGACTTAGACAAATGTTCAACATTTTTCTGTCCATATTCAAGAGCAGAGAGGGATGGTCACCCAATGAACCCTAAAACACTGGCTATATGCAAAGTGAATATTCATAGTCAAACAGGTTTCCTTGTGCAGTTTTTCATGGGCCATTTGAAACTCTCAACATGCCAACTACCAAGTGATGATGGAGGCGCAACTTGTTCTACCAATCTCTAATAACTTACGACAGGGGAAACATTTAAACATATTTATCTGACTAATTTATTTGAGCTAATTTAACTAACATACATGCATACAGTATAAAGGCTAGACAAGTGTTATCCCCACCAGCTGTCCATGTTATGTACTGTATGTGTGTAGGGTAGGAAAGCACCATAAAATAAAAGAGGGTATTTCATTAGTAAGTGTGAGACTACAGCAGTGGCTCTATTTTTCAATATGTGCACATACATACAGATTCCGGGTACTCCCTGTCCCAGTCCTTGAATTACCCGAATACAGGGCTGGGGTGTTACTCATGATTTTCTGGATGAACATTGGGCTAGTCAAATTTAATCTCTCATGCTCATGCAACACCCTACAGTGTTACTTTAGCTTGCCATGGAGTTATTATTGAATAGAATCATGGTGGGCCACCATGGATGCCCAGTCTAGCCCTGCTTGTATACATAGATAATTTTTTTTAATTCTAAGCTCATAACCTACCTAAGTTAGTTGAAGTCTGATTTGAGGAATTCTGGGACGGGCCCTCTTGTTGCTTATAGCCTGTTGAAAAACAGAATAATGAATTGGGATGCGTTTCTGAAATATTTACAAGCTAACTGGGGCCTACCAACATTGTGGGAACCATGAAACTACGGGGCAGGTGTTTCCCAAAATGCATGTCCATACTATGGAGGTGAAACTTCCATGTTACGATGTACGTGGCAACCATGTAGGCCTACTTGTTTCTTGAAATCATGGTTCCTGTGCTTGGGACAGAGAGGGTTGAAGTGGAGTCAGTATTCCATGATCTTTGTTTGGGACCTGGGATTGGTGTTTGCAGAAAGGTTTTGTGGCTTTGCCTAACCAGTGTTGCACACAAGGGATTGATGTACACTGTTTTGGGCCAAATGAGACCCTAAAAAATGTTCCACAAATGAGAGTTTCTGCAGTTGAGAAAGTGGTTTGCGCACAAGCAAGTTGATTCCGGCCTCTTCTGCACATGCGCAGATCATGTCCTTGATAACAGTTTTTTTTTTTTTTTTTTCGCCATGCAAGTTGTTGTTGTTGCAGGTGCACAATACCTTTGCGCAGGCTTGGGTTGTCTGGTACGGCTGCTGAGCTCTATTCTGAATGTGGACATTTTTTTCACAGTTGCAGAATATTTGTTGCATAGATTTTCTTCCATATCCTTCTAACATAAATCATCAACATAAGATTTGACATGAACTAAAGAAATGGTAAGATCCAGTATTTATGGTCAGTGATTATTACTCAGTAGTTACCTATGTTACTACTGAGTAATTATCTATTTATTTGTCGCAACAAATAATTTTGGATTATGGATTGGATCAGATGTGGATGATTTTCAGAAAGTCTTGTGCTGTGTTTTGCACCTGTGTGTTACATACAATATAATATTTCTCCTCTCTCTTCCAAATGGACAGGTCCATCATGGAGACCTTTGGAGAGGCACTGCAGAAACTGAGGGAGGTGTATGAGTGCGAGGTCGGAGGTAAGATGCAGATTTTGACCCACGTCTGTGCTCCAACTGCTGGAGATGCTCCACATCTATAGGCACTGGAGTGACCGTATCACTTTAACACTTTCATGGAGAAATCTGTTGTGATTCAATCCACAGCACTGTTGGCACAGAGTTTACTGGTTCGGAAAAAGAATTAGAAAATTTGATTTGATACAACATAGACAGCACAGCTAGGAAGACTTTGGTCAATTTCTACAAGAGCTCTATGGCTCAATAATTTGACACAATAATTTTGAAAGCTTCCTTGATAATTAGCATTAACACATGCTACCCATGGGGACTGAATTTTAAACTAAAAAAAGTGGTTATTGACCGTATGCTTGTGCTAGCAGGCACATAAAGACTGTAAACAAACAATATGTGGCTGTTTGCATAGATACTGTTTTAAAAAAATGTTTTGTCATTTGTAGTCTTACAGACTGCAGTGCTGTCAAAATGGCAGATGTCAAAGCGCACAGTTCTGTCCCTATGGGTTAGCGGTCAGGACTACTTCTCTGTTCAAGGAAACCTTCTTTATGAATTGGACCGTTTTTTTTTTTTTTTTCATGTCTTCAGTACTGGCAAATCTCGAGTTTGAACAATAGAGCTTTTGTTGAAATTGACCAAAGTTGTCCTTTTAACTGAATAGGAAATTGAAACTGAAAGAAAGTTTCTGTGCCCCCATTACCTACACGTTTTATGTTGTATCAAATGTTCTCCTTCTTTTCCCTACCAATAGCACCCAGTGACCTTAAACAAGATTTGCACACTGTAGCGAAGGGAGAGAACAGTGACCCCACCCGGTCTCGAACCCGGGTCTCCGGGGTGCTAAACGTGCAACTTGACCGCAACGCTAAAGAGCCATGCTCGTTGGTATGGCAGTCAGAGCGCATACTCAACCGAGCGCAGAGCGCATACTCCCCTTCGGCACTTCAAGCATACTAGCATCCCTCACGCATCCACCAGCTGTACTTCTCCCATCCACATGCTAGTGCTTCACCCATCTCTGGGGTCCCTCACACCAGGGTCAACCTATCCTGGAGGTCCCTCATACAGCTCACACATTGGCTACGCCTCCGATGGCCTCACAGTTGCCATCCCACTTCTGACACCATATGTAGCGAAGGTAGTACCGTAGTGACAGTACTCCATCACACACCTAAATCCTCCTTTCAATAGGCTAATGATCTTGTTCTGTTCTGTTTGCCTTAAGGATGGCAGGATAAAATACTTGCATTGACAAATCAGAAGAATGCGTAAGTGTAAAGTCCAAAGTTGTCATGTAAAAAAAAAAGATCCAGTCATTTACTTCATCCACATTTTTATTTATTTATTTAATTTATTTATTTCTTTTTGTACAGAGATGCAATACGCATTGAGGAGCTTTACAATAAAAACCAACAGCTTCGAGAGCAACAGAGATCTCTGACAGAAAACATCAAACAACTAGAGAATAGGTGGGAAGTGTGTGTGTATATGTGTGTGTACATGTGAGCCATTATAATGCTAGCCTGGCTTTCATTGGTCACAAGTATTTGGGCATGAACGTATATTTTCCTTCCACTTTGAATGCCTTGTAAAACAGCTGAGGCAAAAATTGGACTTCTTTAAATAAGACTTCTATTCCCATTGAAGCTGTTTTAATGCCTGTTTTTTATTATGTTATTTATTGTATCTCGGCTGCACCGCAAAAAATGTCCGCCCTCAATGTATTTCCAAGAATTAAATAAATAAAGGTTCAATCAATTACTGGTTCACATCACATCATAGCTTTGACAGATTCCCAATCTCAGACAAACCTAAACAGACCTAAACAAAATAGGTGGACATAATGGGATTAGAAAATGGTAGGCTAAATGAAACATTACAGGTTCTGCAAGAGTGGATGATGGAGGTGAAAATGATTTCCTCTCTTCCACCCTGTTTGTCTCTCTTGCTTTGTTGTGTGTGTGTGTTTGTGTGTGCGGCGGTGTGTGTGTGTGTGTGTCTGTGTGTGACCTGTCTACTAGGTTGCGGGCAGGGCTGTGTGACCGCTGCACCGTGACACAGGATGTGGCCAGTAGAAGGCAGCAAGAGTATGAGACGTCTCAACTCCAGAGCCTCCATCTGATCTCAGCCCAGGGTAGGAGACCTTAAGAGCTAATCCCTTCTATTTCTGCCTCTCTCTCTTTACCCCTATAGGCTCTGTCTTTTCTCAAATTAAGAAACGCTTTGATCGCTTAGATTTTGCATAGTTTCTAGTTGAGATACAGTATGTAAATATTCTTACACAGTAAGCCAAGGATATACTGTATATGTAGCCAGTGGTGGTCCACACCGCAAACTCCCATCGTGGGAGTCGGGTGCTCTAACCACTGAGCTAAAAGCCAGAGCTTTCAACTCAGCCAAGGAATTGGGTTGTGAGGATTTACACGTACTGCCGCCAAGCTAGCTGGCATCCATCCGTTACATACTGTATAGCAATATGCTACTATTCTCCCGAGTCACTCACTGGCTAGAATAATAATATCCTCATGGTAGTTTCATCTGACATTCAGCAGACAGTCTTGATCTGATATACTCTCTATATCCTCAACAGCGAAGGAGATAGGTACTCTAAGGAGGGAGAACAAGCGATTGTCCGAGGAGATCAAAAGCCAGCAGGCAGCTCTGAGGTGAGACAGCATCCATCCCATTCATTGAAAATATGTTTAAATTAATTGTGTTTCCTTGTGCTGGCGAAATAAAAATTCTAAACTGTTAAATCATCTTTATAACATTAGGTTATGTAATGTTACAGTGCAACATCACTGTTGCATTAGGCTATGTATAACCATATACAGTACATGGCACGTCTTATTGTAAAATATGTATGCCATGAATACAATTAAATCTTTGCTTGAGAGAGGGGGTGAGAAATGGATGACTCTGCTTTGCTCTCTTAATTCTAAATATCATAGGCCTACATTAGGCTACTGACAACCTGCAAATGCCGTAACTGACACTAGCTAACTATCGTAAATCAGCTAGAGTAGACTTGAAGGAGAAAAATATAAGAGGGGTCATGCCAATAAGCAGCAGAGAGAGAAACATGCTTGTGAGCTGGGAAACTTGCTTTCGTAGTCTGCAGCAAATTGAACTTCAAAGTAAACCAATTGGCGTGCTAAGAATATGTGTACATAGGCCTTAGGGAGAGGATGTTTGAAATGTCTGAAGAAATATATAGATTTATAGATATCGGTCAAAAATTTGCATACTATACATCAGGGGTTCTCAAAGTGGGTGCCGCGGCAAAACAACTGGTTTATGGTTTGGTATGAACATTATGTTCTGAGCATTTCTAAAGACACCAGTATGTCCAGAAAGTAGACTACCACCGCACTGTGTTGCGCAAGGGACATGCATGAGAAACTGGATGGGAAAAGTGTCCATTCAAATATGGCCCATGTTTTTACTGTATTGTTACTCAGCAATAAAAACGAGGAAATATTATATGTAGTGCTAAATGACAAATATATCCAGAATGATGATAAATATGGTGGTACTGAATATTAAAGGAGCAGTATGCCATGTGAAATGTCAAATAATCAAATAATAATAAAAAATGGCACTGCTATGTCACCAGACATGAAGGGATCATGTTTATTTTAAACACTGATATCACTGACAGTTATCCAGTCAGAGTAGGCCTACTTGCATTTGAATAGCTAAGTTGCAGTCCACATGTAGTGTTTCTATTGTCATTTCAGGTATTGTTTGGGTTGTTGTCATTGCAAAGGCCCCTACTTCTGAAATACATGGTGACAAAGTGAGAAATAAAACAATATGAATACGATATGAATATGGCATGCTTTTGAAAGATGGAGATGGAGGAAATCAGCAAAATAGGCCTATTTTGAACATGATTGTAGGACCAATTTTAGTCACAATCCTACATACTGTTACTACTACAGTAGGCCTATCTTAATGCTGGTGGTAGCATATAAATGTCATTGCACAATTGAGCGATGTAAAGCAAGAATATAACTTGGGTGCCGTGGATGAAAAAAAATGTTGATAGGGGTGCCTTGAGCTCAAAAAGTCTGAGAACCACTGCTGTACATATCTCTTTTATTTTTAATTTACAATTTCAAGAAGTGTTTTGGCAATGTGTGGTTTATGTAGCAGCACACAAATTGTAGGCTACCTTTAAGTTCTCATTCTATATTAGCATGGGAGCTGGGAGCTGGGGGAGTCTGCAGCAAATTGAACTTAAAAGTAAACCAACTGGCGTGCTAACTTGCTCCACGCCAGTGTTAGCATTTCACACCCAAAAAGGATGACAAGGGATTGCTGTAGACCAGTCAGTCTATCTCATATTTTTACAGCAATCCCTTGTCATCCCACCCAAGAAGGATGACAAGGGATTGCTGTAGACCAGTCAGTCTACCTCATAAAAATATCAGATACACTTTTTTAAAGAATATGTGTACATAGGCCTCAGGGAGAGAATGTTTGAAATGTCTGAAGAAATACGTAGACACGTATTCCGGGAAACTATTTGATTTATAGATATCGGTCAAAAAATTGCATACTGTACATATCTCTTTTATTTTTAATTTACAATTATCAAGAAGTGTTTTGGCAATGTGGGGTTTATGTAGCAGCACACAAATTGTAGGCTACCTTAAAGTAAGTCTGGTTCACCAAATGCCAGACAGCTCATTTCATTTTTGGTTTGGATTTGTGCATGTTTAAGCTCATGTCAGTGGTGATATAGTCATATCGCACATTCATTAATTATGTAAAGTTCTCATTCTATATTAGCATACACTTTTTGCAGATAATCTTTGACAATCTAAGACAATCAAATTTTTGGCTAACATTCTCGTTATGAGCAGGGCTGTTTTAAGGTATCCAGGTGAATAAAAAAGTTCAAATCCTGTAGTGGTTTATTACCTCCACCAAGGAGGTTATGTTTTCGGTTGCGTTGGTTTGTCTGTCTGTTTGTCTGTCTGTCTGTCTGTCTGTCTGTTTGTCTGTCTGTCTGTCAGAAGGATAACTCGAAAAGTACTGCACGGATTTGGATGAAATTTTCGGACAATGTGTATATTGGGACAAGCAAGAACTGATTCGATTTTGGTGGCGATTGGTGATCCAGAACATGATCTGGAATTTATTTTGTGTCTGTGACCACATTCATTCCTGTGCATATGTTTGCTGTTGGCTAACAGTGTTAGGCAGATACTGACCTCTGGCCTATTGTTTCAGGAACCCCCATGGCTACTCAATTGAAACAGCATCCCAGAAGTCTGCTGCTTTGCCAGCAGGGGGCACTGTCCAAAAGAGTGACCCAAGGCTCAATGGACCCAACATGACTGAGGGTAATACCAGTCCTGTTAAAAACATATAGAAATATGTCTTTATAGATGAGGTCTGTATAATTAGTAATTAGTAAGTCTAGATATCTAATATATACAATCTTTTGAGGGTAATTTTATGCCAATTTTCAGGATCTTTGTTCAACACAACATATGTATTGAATATCTTCACAAGGTCCACATATATAAACTTGGTATAAAGAAACCCTGTTTTTACTGTAAAGGGAATATCAGCTTCCATCACTGCACCTGTCTAAGATTCCAGAAAGGTTGAATTTGGAGAATCTTCAGGGAACCTTGTGTTTATTGTGTTAACCATTATTCTTTTTATCAAACTTTTTGACAACCTTTAGGGGAGGTTTACTAAGGTTCTATAAAGGTGTTTTGAGAACCTTCATAGAACCTTTCTAAACCATTCCCCTAAAGTTCTGCCCAGCTATCAAGGAACAGCCCAAAAACTTTAGATGGTGGTGGTGTCTGGTCCAACAACAATTCTGCACAGTGGAACAATCAGACATTCAAAGCCATTCAGAGCCATTACCAAACATATGTTTATGTCTTGTATGCTATTAGTAAAGAAATATTTTGGTGCCTTTATGGTGGTGCTATACATGTAGTGATCATCATTTAAGGACGGTGCAGGTGTGATGTGTGTGTGTGGACTGAAAGTACACTGCAACATCATAAAAAGTTTGAATGTCTGTCGGGGAGCAGAATTTTGATACATTTGTGCAGGCTGGAGAAGATCGCTTGCTAGCAAGTTTTCAATGCTTCATTTTAAATGGTGTAACCGTCAACATACTATCAACAAAGTGTGGGGCTACCTTGAGACTTTCTATGGTTTAAAACGGCAAAACTTTTAATTTTGTGATAAGCAGTTTGTGTTTACTGTAAGACTAATCAATTTAAGTGTGGATTTCTGTTGTATTCACTATTTAGAACAAGTAATACAAGTTGAGAATAGTGTGTATGTGTGTTCAGGTCAGACAGTATGAGTTTAGATGTGTCTGAGAGAGAGAGAGAGAGAGAGAGAGAGAGAGAGAGAGAGAGAGAGAGAGAGAGAGAGAGAGAGTAATGTGACAATAAAGGCAACACCTGCTTGACTACAAATATAGAACACATTTTAACATAACTAGTGCATTATCCATGTGTGCCCCACCTTCCCCAGTCAGCTAAGCGCTGCAAACGGGGGAGTGGCTACAGTTAGAACGGCAGAAGGCAATTGCTTAATTTACCGATATCTTTAGTATTTTTAATCCAAACATTACCAAGTTTGGCACTGCACTCGTCCCAATAGCAAGATGCATACCAAATATGAGGTCAGTTGGACAAACGATTTGAGAGTTATGCATGGAACACAGACACACACACACACACACACACACACACACACACACACACACACACACACACACACACACAGACATTCCTTCGTTCCTTGCATTAATAGATAGATGATAAAAAGCAAGGTATTTCTTTCCTGTAGACACTATTCAGTGACCTTGAATAACGTTACGAACAAGTTTATTGACTGATTCACACTGAATTTCTTCTTTAAAACTGAACTCGTAAGTTTTGTTACTCATTTTTTGATCCACTGACAATAAAAGAGGGACTGTCCAAAATGATTGAATTAATTATATATTTATCTATTTATAATGTATTTAATCTGTCCTCAATCTCCCCTTGCAGAGAGCAGGCCCATTGACAGAGTGAACCAGCAAGAGAGTTATGTAAGTGTTGATGGATGGTGTCAGGATGGTGGTCCCTGAGACTGGACCAGTTGAAAACCCCTGCTCTAGTGTATTGGTCACTATCAGAATTCTATGCACCCACTAATACAATTTCATCAGAGGACAGAGGCAGTTCAATTCAATTTGCAAAAGCGCTCATTTCATGCATTGCTCCTTTCTACTGAAATGTTTTCAAAGGGCGCTGAGCGAATTCTCACTGGTGTTACTCATAACTGGTCTTCTCACTACAGGAGTTAAATCGGTCCAACAGTCCCATTCTGTCCCATCCCTCACCTCTCAGAGCAGCATGGAAGACCGTGCAGAACATCGGCCGGGACAGACCAGCCTTAGAGAGGAGGTAAGTTAGCTGGCTACTGCATCAACAGCTTTCTCAGTATAGCCAAGACCAGAAATTGAAAAAGAGCTCAAAATAAGAAGCACTAGGCATTTTTGAGGAAAAGCACTTCAAGTATTGATTCTATATGCTTTTTAGGTGCTGAATCCATTTCTGCTGTATAACAAGCTGTAAAAGTTACTGTTTAGCCATAAACAATGAATAACAAAATTGCTGCTATTTATTTTTTATTTATTGCTTTATTTTATTTTTTTAATTGAGCATAAATGTTCCCAAATTTGGTCCCAAATTTGTTTGAAATGTCTCATGCTGAATGTGAACATTGAAAACTTTGCGATGCACATTAGCCCATTGCCCATGCATATTGAAAATCAATGAATTTCAATGTGATGCAGTACATTAGGGAATTGTGTGGTAGTTCATGGTAAGGCTTGAATTTCCCCTTGGGGTTGATCGATCTATCTATCTATCCATCGATCGATTGATCGATCGATCGAGTGAATATGAGGATATGAACTAGTCCAGGCAAAATAGCTCATTTTGGAGCCACAAATAGGCGCAATTGTAAAATCTTTTTTTTTTTCAACTTCAGATGTCCAGAACAATGTACTAAAAGTCCCTAAGAAATACAGTACACTTCTTCCTATCCTAAGTCCCCTCAGGATACTTACAAGACATTGCCCCACTACATACACACTTACCCACAAACAACACACCTATACTACCCTCCCCTGTCACCTTCATTGGCCCACACACAATACACAACACACAGAAAGGTCCCTGACCCTTAGAAATGCATAGAGTCCCCTGATAATCACTTGCACTTTATCTTTCTGCCATTACATGCTCACCCCTCCCAAACACACACACATACACACACACACACACACACACACATAGCCTCTGATATACTTTCCCCATACTACCCACTCCACCACCCCTATCATCATACAACTCTCCCCTCATACAACACCACACAAACACCATGCCTATTCCCCACAAGCAACAGCACATTGTCCCTTCTATCCTGCCATTCTCTTTCCCTCACCATGACCCCTGGCAGCCGTGCATCTGCCCAAGCTTTCTTCCTTAGGTAAGGGAGTTTTTTCCTTTCCCCTGTTGCTCTTGGTTGCTTGCTGGTGTGCCCAGCCTCCCGCCTAACATCCTATCTAGCCACTATCCTACTACACTTCTGTACTTGCACAAATAGGCTGGTACATTTGGCCTTATTTGCAAATGAAAACATAAGATTTCACCAAACGTGTAATACAAAAAAACTTCTCTTAATGTCAGTTAAAAAGTGTGCAAGTTTTAAGGTGATGTATAAAAGTTTAAAATTTTGCCCTCTCTGCCTGTATTATTTTCGCCTATGTAAAATGCATTAATATTTCACCAAAAATTACCAGAAATTGGGGCCCTGATTCAAATGTTATACGGTGGATCTGTATTTAGGGGACTTTGAACTTTCAAGAAATGCCGTATAACAACTTTTCCCCAAAAATGCCTACAGGGTTAAAGTATATTGATTATCCGGACCTGGCTAGTATGCAAAACACGGTTGCGCCCTTTACATGTAATTCCTGCCCTTTACGTGTAATTCTTGTAATTCCTGTAATTCCTAGACTTTGGAAAGTACGCGTGTCCAACAGTTATTTGGCCACCATAACCACAGGCATTTTTATAAAAAGGGATGTTTTCACAAGAACCGTTTCTCTCTACACTACTGATGGAAAGAAATGATGCCTGTGGCGACATGAAGCCAGTTAGAAAGAACCTTAACTTTAAGCAATTTGTATGTAGAGCCAGCAGCGCAGCAGTACAATATGATGGTGATTTTAGATAGAATACTAGGCCAACTCATAGCAGGTTCCTTCCTAAGCTCTATGGTCACCTCAAATATCAACTGTAATTCCATTGTGGTTGCCAAAGGTGGTGCCATTTTGATCCCAAGCCCAAATATAACTTGCATCTCATGACCCAATCTTGATGCATTCTATTTTAACTTTGGAGAGAGACAAGGATCAATAGGCCATTGATTCTATGGCCCCTCTAGAATTCTTTTGTGTTTTATGCTATCCCTTAGTTTTGCATCGTCCTACCTATACCTTTTTTTTATCGTCAGAGCCAGAAGCGTGGATACACAAGACCCCCATTCCATGTTCCCTCAATCCTCAATGCTCATGATGAAAAACAACCTTTACTCCTCCTCCACTACTGGATCGGCGGCGAAATGGGGACCCTCAAGAGTGCACACCCCAGTCCCTCTCCGACCACAACCCATCAAGAACCCCAAGTTTGTGCAGTCCTGGCACATGCCAGACAACCCTGATTGGGTAACCATGTCTATAATGTCCGATGACGGCACAGTGATTCACCACACCCCCAACATGGTACAGCAGCCAGCAAAACCCCACAACTCTAACCAAAGTGCCCAGGAGAGGCTCCCTAACACCCAGAGCCACTGGACTAACACACAGAGCTCTGCAGTGCAACGCAGTCCAGGTCTCCAGATTAACCTGACCGAGGAGGTTGAGCCGGACCAAAATCCAGAGGGGACAGTGAGGCCTGGATTAACTTCAGTGTCAGAGCCCAACCAGAACTGGGAGACCGTTGATGCTAAAGACCGCACAACAGTCGAGGCTGTGGACAATGATTGCCCTTTAGACCTGTCAGATGCTGGTCGTGCCAAGGCAGTCAAGACCCCACAGGAGGCCCCCAACAGCATGTTTTCACCTGTTGACTCTCCCTTCTCCACCTCCTCTTCATCAGTGGCTGCTCCGTCATCGTCATCATCATCGGTGGCGTCATCTGTCTCCCAGAGTGAACAGAGACTGGGAGAGGTTGTTTGGCAGGTAAGGAACTTAAAAGCTAGCCTAGGGACCAGGGGCCGTATTCTCAAAGAATCTTATCTTAACTTTAGGAGTACTCCTAAACTGTACTAAAAGTTTTTATGTAGGAGTTATTTCTTAAAAGTAATTCACAATGCCTCTGATACCTACTTTTAGCTAGGATAAAAGGCAACTCTTAGGCTAAAATAAAAGTTGTGTTGTTATGGTTGACGTCAGCTCTCATGCACGTTCTCTGGCTGTGCTCCGCTGTTCTCCTGTGTTACGACCGCAGCGCATAAGACAAGCCATAAATGAAACGGTAATGAGATTCGCGGTGGAATAACAAAGTATCTTTGCACCGTTTTTACTGCACTTTTGAGAGCACATTTAGAAATAGAGGAAGTACACAAATTAAACTTGACTGAAAAATTGCATATATATTTTAACACGGATTTGGTGGCATGTTTGCATTCCTTGTAAACTGTGCAATCCATGGATGCTCAAATAAATGATTCTTCACATGCGTTTCGAAAGATTAGGACGTAATACATGCAATCGCGATGTGTTAGGAGTTGCTCTTAGTGACTTAGAAGTCCTCTGTACTACCCCTAAGCTGTCCCAGACTTAGGTGCTACTTTTAGGGCGAAATTGTTTTGTGAATTACTCTTATCCCAAAAAGTTAGGAGTCCTAAAGTTACGACTGGCACGCCCATTTTTTTTAGGAGTTCCTCCTAAATTTGACTGTTAAGAGCTACTTTTAGCCTTAAGATTCTTTGAGAATATGGCCCCTGATCCACATCGGGCAAGATTGGAGTGATGTCAATTAAAGACAACAGCAACTCAGATGACAAGTGTCCAGATAGTGCTGCTCTTCTCTCATCAGAGGCACTGTGTCTTACCTCAACAGGATGGCGCTGAAGAGGGTGTGCAGAACAATAAGGCAGGTGAAACTATGGACCTCTCTATAGGCACAGATAAATCACAGATGTCTGTATATGCACGCTCCCTCCAACCAGGTAAGATATACTTTGTGCACACACACACACACACACACACACACACACACACACACACACACACACACAGACTGATGACATTGACCTGTATCTCCTAATTATCCTTGGGGGGAACAGTGGTGCTCTTGGAGAACATGAAAAGAAGTCTCCCTGGACAAAACCACAGTGACAGCCTGGAGATATCGCTGGAAGAGGAGAAAGAAGAGGGTGAATACAAGGAAGAAAACGGAGAACAGAGTAACCAATCCAGGAAAAGAGTGCGACTGGAGTTGGAGACAGATACGAGTATGAGATCTTATAACATTTTAGGTTAATCCTACATAGTGTGTGTGTGTGTGTGTGTGTGTGTGTGTGTGTGTGTGTGTGTTTTGGCCATTTAGAGGGGACAGTCCAAGGTTGCAGTCTCACGGTACAGATGGCAGGGTCTACCTATCCTAAGATATGATGGAACTTTTATAATCTCTCAAATGATAATTCAAATTTCAACGGCAGGAAAACAACAATTTAAAAATACACCAACCAAGATTTAACATTTAAACATTAGACTGAATGACAAACAGTATTCCACTGAATTCACTGGGACAGTATAAATAATGTACAAATGTACATTACAGAAGTCAGTAACATTATGCATTTATGCTGTTACGCTGTGACTATGACCGCATTTAATACTGTTATTGTACAGTCTGTTTACAAAAGGAACAAAAAGCCCCCAACGGCACCTTCCAGGCAGCACAGCCTAAAAGGCACTACCCTTAGCCTATAGCCTTAGCCTATTCCTAACCCTAAACCCCCAACCCTCATCCTAACCCTGAGTGGAGTAGTGCCTTGAAGACAGCGCTGCCTGGAAGGCACTGTTGAGGGCAAAAAATACCAAAGACCAAAAAGAATGCAGTATCATTCCTTAGTGCAGTTTGGGTGCAGCTGCGGTACGTAAGCCAGACAGATATGCTGGAACTGAGAAGTACATTTACATTACATTTTTGTATTTTGCAGACGCTTGTATCCAAAGCGACTTATATTTTGTCAACTAGTTCAGGGCAAGTCTCCCTAGGTTAGGGTTAAGTGCCTGGCACAACAGTGGCAGCCGGGATTCGAACCCCAAACTTCTACACTACCAACCCACTAGAGTCCGGGTCCTTAACCACTACACTACCACCGCCCCGAAGTACAACCCATAAATTGTTTTGGCTGAAGGCTTTTGAGTTTTAGAAATTTGACAAATCAGGCCTATATTTTAATTTATCTTGCAAACAAACTGCAATTGAAAAAATTATTCTATTTTGGGAAAGCTCCACGGGCCGCATGTGGACCCCACCTCTGGCCTAGAGCTTGCCCATCATCCTCCTCTCACACACCATCTCCACTGGCTCCAAAGAACACACCAAAACAGATACTGCCCTACGAATCAGTTTATTCAGTCTATTTTATTTTTCAGTCTATTCTCAGCAGCATCACATGATGCTGTTTTCGGTCTGTCTATCTGTCTGTACATACATACATATTGATACATGGATGTTTAATCGTGTATATGTATCTTGTGTGCAGATTCGCAGCTGTCAGGCCACATGGAAACACGTACTCGACTGGGAGGGCGGCCTAAGGGGAAAAGCCCAGCTGAGCAGGGCTGAAGATCCCCTTCCAGCATACAATGATACTGAATGAGACAGTGGCTATATCAATGTCTTTTCAATCGCAGGCAACGTTAGCACTTAAAAGATAAGTAGACCCAGAAAAGTGTACTACTAGCATACTATAAACACTACAGTAATAAGAGGATTATCTTTTGGTATCTATGACATGAGATGTTGGGAATATAGGGCAAACTACTGTATTTATTTAGTATTTTAGTATATTTTTTTACTCAGCTGAATCTGAACAGGGCCTGAGGCTCAGTATAGACAAATGATCTATTGCACAGATTTCCTGGTACCTTGTAGCTTTTTGTCTTGGTTGGGCCAAACAGGAAGTAAATGGCCATTGTCCTTCCTGGTCCTGTGAGCTATGACTTGAACAATGCAACACATGCGAGCAGTTTCCGCATGAGTTCTTTTCCCCTTCAGCTCTCCTGCTTTGCTTTTTCTCTCTTTCTGTGGCAGGGGTTGAACTTGGCATTTTCTAAAACACATCTGTCTTGTTATTGAACTCTCTGATGATTTTTCTTCTATTGCTTCCTTTGAGTTAGATGGAGTTCATATTCTGCCTAGCAAACTGGCTCCATATTGGTTCACTCTGCCTGTAAAGTGTTACTGTACTTACAGCTGTCAGCTTTCTTTACCCATGAAGAATGTGGGTTGAGAGAGAGAGAGAGAGAGAGAGAGAGAGAGAGAGAGAGAGAGAGAGAGAGAGACCAAAGTATGATGATCTTCCTCTTTTTCTGTGACTGCACCACACATTTTGCAATAGTGAATTTTCCGCTTAGGCTTAGCAGCTTTTTCTATTTTCTTAAAAAAAATTTTCAAAGACAGTGTTAGGGTGTGGGGTGGGTACTGTGAAGCGTGAACTTGCAAGGGGAAGAGCCCGAGACAGAGCCACACCAGCCCTGCCATGACCATTCACTTCCTGTGTGAGATACCCAGCTTGGTGGGTACCAGCAGATATGAACTGTGACACACACACACACACACACACACACTTCCTGCCCCCCTTGTACAAAGACTACAATATGAATTTTCATCTCAAACAGGATGTTCAGTGCTGTTTAAATAAAGATAATTTTGTTGCTCACCCAATTCTCATGTCACCTGAATGTTGGATTGTGATGGTGTGATGTTATGCAAAAGACACAGCGGTGTGGTAACGTCTTCCTGTGACGTTAGGTGGACCCTAATCGGAAAGCCCACAATTAGACATGAGAAGGGGACATGCATGACTCAATTACAGCAACATCCTTACACTAATTTCCTATGTTTGTTTTGCTTTCATTTGATTTATGTTTAATTTGAGTTGTATCTGACATCCTTACAGAACTTGTCACTTTTACAATTCCTGTTTGAGCTAGATGCCTCGTACTTTCTCAAGCTAATATTTAATTATATTCAAATGGTATGGACATGCACGTCCAGTAGCTACTACAGACTGGTCACAACAGCTAAAATTGATATGTTTATCAGTCTAATGTTGTAGGCCAAAGCTTTAGAAAAACCAACACTTTCCCCTGGGTTCCCCATCAACATAGTCATTAACAATAGTCTGACTCATGGTGCGTAAATGGTTTGTCATAGCCTAGCCTATACACAAGGCCTTTGTCTCCAAACTGCCTAATTGCTAAGTAGAGCTCAAATGGTCATGTCTTATCATCCGCATTTCCTCCTCTGTTACTAGTTTGCATACAAAATGCTCACGCATCCTCCACTCTAGATCCAGTGCCTGTAATATGGTTTCATACTGCTTTTAAAAGGGCTAAATCACAGTGACTCATGCAGCCTCGAAAGGACATAGGCCTTAGGAATCGGCCTGACAAATACTAGCCACTGTTTTGATGCTGCTGAATCGCAGTGGATAACATTTTGTTTCAGATAAGCCTCTTATTCTCAGCGACGTTATCACCCCAGGGTTTCCCCCTTACTTCTTATTGTTCTTTACGCGATAATCTGTCCTTTTCTTCTCCATCACCCTCTCTTAAAATCGCGATTGAAAGAAGTGTTTAATCCCAACATCTACTTTAGGATTAGTGGAACTGACCCTGAATAGACCTTTGGCGCACATACTCAGAATTGATGGATAAGGAACATAACGGTACGACAGACAAGCAGACGTCTCAGTAGCCTACCTACAGCAATTTACACTTAATTGGTAGAGTTACAGAAAGAGATCAATATATGGAATCTGACATATTTTTCATAAAATCCTCCTGTCAGGGTTACTCGCCGGTCCATTCATCAGTGAATAACCTCCGGCGCTTAGATAGCGGAAACTGTAGCTAGTTCCTCTTACTATGAGCCATTGCTCGGTCAAGATCTTCACGCTCCTGATGTACTAAGGGACTTCCTACAACCCGGTCACTAGCTCGTTGCGCTTCGCTGTCTGTCCACTCACTACGGATCAAAGTGACAGGATGGAGCTGCACGTCAAACGGATCGTCTGGACAAATTAAAAACATTTGGTCGACATCCAGAAATATTCTTTGGTGATTACTAACAGCACATCGGAGACAGCTGAAAAAGGTGAGAGAATAATTCATATTTGAATGTACATCAGCTCTTTGATCTGTGCGGTCTCTTCAGTTCCGTTTTCTTTCTTTCTTTTTAATATTTTACGCTTAAAAAGGCCAAATATATCTAGCTATTGCAGTTGAAGATATTTGAGATAAACTTGAGACTTACAGACAGGGAAGTTTACATAATTCTTTTCACGAGTATAATTATAAATCCTCACTGTGGTTTGGTTACATAGTAGCCTAATAGTGGTTTTTAATTCCTACCATTTCAAGTTCCAAATCTATCTGTAGCTTATCATTACAAAGCCTGCTCTTGGGACAGAATTCCCTCAAACCGTAAGAGGCGATATCGGCAAGCCTTGGCACGTGGAAAATGTTAATTGTATGAGGGACTAGACGCAATAATCATGGTCATTTTAATGTTGCCCGTTTCCATACACATCTGAAGCACTTCTGTTGTAATAAGAAGGATGCGACTCAACAAACAGATGCGAAGGCTACATTGCATGCCTTAAGGGCTTGGCTCACAACTTGGTTGTGTGTGTGCGCACACGGGCGCGTGTATGGCTCATGCTACAGTAGGCTATAGGCTACTGTGTATGGATCTCTTCACAGTTAAAGAAGGAAATTCGAGGTGATGCCCGCCAGGGAGTATTGTAGTTTTTTGGGGGGGTTACGTATGTCACATGCAGGATGAGTGTGGGTTAGTTAGGCTATAGGGAGCCGGCTGAAGCATCTTCCCATAACCTAGTATGCATATGAAGTTCAACACTGAATACACTAGGTAATATGCTTAGTAGCCAATATGGTCATCTAAAAGCAGAATTGGAAAAAAAAGAATAAGTGACTCAAGGTGACTACTCTTATAATTTGGCCTGATAAAGCTGTTAATATAATAATGACTTTCTGATTAAAAAAGAGCTTTTTGATAAAGACATGCATAATTAGCCTACCTTCCAGTATGAGCTGTATGGCTGAGCGGTGCTGACTTCAGATCAGCTTTCACTGTTAAGCTCCTTGTGAAAATACAAAAGTCATAGCCTACAAATAATTTTTTTTATGTGATTAATGATTAATGACAGTGATTAATTCACAGCATTAATGACAGTGATTAATTCACAGCATGGGGTGATATGAAAGCAATTTCATTTATGGCCTGCATCTTCTGCCATAGACTACAGGGCAGGCTGTGCTCAAGTAGCCATGAGCAACTTTCTAAATGTCCACGACTCCACGTTTGTTGAAGGAAATAAAGGAAGCAGTGCTTACACTCACAAAACACTATCTGACTATTCATAACCCTGGGTCATGGCTACACTATGTCACCATTGAATCAGTCTGTGTAAAAACACATCACTCTCTGGAGCAAATTGCTGAATTTACTTTTATAATCAACACTCTCTGAATTGTGATTGTGTTGAAGGCACTTTTCCTTCATCGCATTTCGCTCTGAATTCTCGATGTACAAAGTTAGGTGTATATACTGCACTATGCTGTTTGTGTACTAAGCCACAGATATGTGATCAGGTCAAATAATGATCCTGTTTGCAGGATTGAAGATTATGGCCCAAAAGAGGAACAAACAGGTCCAAAGTCAAATGAGGAACTAAGGTTGCTGTTCCATTTAGAAGTCCTGTGTTTAGACACACACACCACACCTTTGCTGCTCTCATCAGTTCAGTTGTGTTGGAGCGTACGATGGACCATCTGTACAGTACGTCGCTCTACGATCCTTTGTGGCTGAGGCCATTCGAAGTTGTCTGCATATAAAAACCTGACCTCCTTTGTCTGCCTAATTGGCAGTTGGATCCTTGTGGTATGTCTTATACCCCCAGAGAGAGCAAAGCAGTCAAATCCAAACCAAAGACATCTGCACCTGGCATGCTTCCCTAAACTGAGATCATGAGCACAGTAGTAAGCATTGCTTAGGCCTAATATTAACTGAACTGAACACATTCATATTTTTTTTTTTACTGAATTTTACAGATGTTGTATGAGGGACTAGAATCAGTAATCGTGCTCTCATTAGTATTGCCTATTTCCATACACCTCTCCAGATGCACTTCTGTTATAATGAGAGGGATGCTATTTAATAAGCAGATGCAAAGTAGGCTACACCACATGCCTTAGGGCATAGCTCACAATATGTGTGTATCGAACAGAGGTGTGTGTTTGTGTGTGTGTGTGTGTGTGTGTGTGTGTGTGTGTGTGCGCGCGCGCATGTGTGTGTACAGTAAAATCAAAAAGGCGTATGATGCCTTTTATGCCTTAGGAAAGTCACCACTGTCAGAAATAAGTTTGTCAGCTCATAGCTTACCTTTAGATGTGCATGATATGCAGATGAAATGCATGTGCAGATATCATGAAATTGGTGATCCGCCAAGCAAAACAAAGAGGGTAAAGCCTGGCACACGTTCAAGAGCCCAAGCTTGGGAGTGGCATGCTTTGCTTAAACGATGGCATTGTTTGATTGCCAGTGTTGGATATATGCATTTCAGTGGTTTTGGGGGGGTTACCGTTTCTGCATGTTTCAAAAATACTTAGCTTATTTAGTGAATTGTGTATGTGGTTGGATGACACTTGAAATACCTCAAGAGAATTACTGTTTCTGTGAGTTTGTGGCAAATACTCCCCCAAAAGGCCCACGATTAACCTTGTCGCATGACACACACTATCTTGGGTGCAGATTTTCTCCAAACAGCATTTTAAAACCTTTCTTGCATGTTTGAATGCTTGCTTAAAATTAGATTGTTTCAAAATCATTTCTCATTTCTAAAACAGTTGATGCACACTGAAACTGTATGTCTTGCAAAAAGACATGCTTGACACTTCACCTTTTTTCTGTTAGTCAGACAGCTGATTTGAATCCGTTCTTAGCACTGTCCTCGGCAGACTTTCACCACAGTTTCCACTTGGTCACTTCCTCATGTTCTCAGGCTAGGCCAAACCGGCAACTCATCGCACGAGTGAGGGGGAGGTCTGTAGTGCTCAGCTCTATTGCCTGGAAGAGAAGAAGTCATCCCCCCTCCCCTCTACCGTGTATATGCAAATACACACACACTCACACACACACACACACACACACACTCTCTCTCTCTCTCTCTCTCTCTCTCTCTGTTTTTTGCATGATCACAAATTTTCACACATGCATGATCTCACTTTCACACACACAAACACAAACACACATACACATTTATATGTGCCATTTTTATCAGTAGTGTTTCCTCGGGTCTTTCTTTAGAGTTATAGTGCTATGAAATTGAATTTGGTTATACCGGTTTGACCTATACGGCAGTTCATGCGTGTGTGAACAGACGTTAAGATTTCTACACAGGTGTGAGTGGTCACCATTCAGTCTCAGAGAGGGTTCTGTCAAGCGTTTTGTACCACAAAAAAAGGTGTCTGTTTCTCAGTTACTTGCTGTCACTCACACGTGTGCAGAATCAGCACCAGAAAACAAAAGGCCCTGCACATGTGTTGTGCACACAACCACACTCTTTAGCAACACCTCCACTGACCATGCTATCATACATGATGGAAATTATATGGTGGTGTTTGGTGTTTACCCGTCTTGCTACGACACATTGGTTGTATATTTGTTAAAGTAATTTGTTACGTGGAAGCACATTTTGGAAGGATATAGCCTAATGTGTGAAAAAAATCTCAGTTTAAAAGTAGTCTAAACCAGAACCAGAACCAAATAAACATCTGTTACTTTTTATGGTTTGTTGCTCAGTATTATAACATCAATGTTTTGGGTTAGCCAAAATATCGTCCTTAATTGTTCATTTATTGTAGTATTTTACTAAAGTAGTTGTTTAGAATTGTAGTTGAAGTGACTGCAGTATCTGTGCCACAATACCACATTTCTGAGTTGGACATGGGGATATGGGTTTGAATATGACATGGCATACACTTTCTGATCTAATCCCACCCCCACATCATGCACCTGGTCACTATCCTGTCTGAATATGAAGGCAAAAAGGCCTTTTGGAGTATGTTGATATGCTCACTGCTGCTCTGCCTGTGTCCTGCCCTGCTCTAGGTGAAATTATGGGCTGTGTGGGGTCCAAGAAGGAGCAGGATCCTGGAGGCAAGGCTGTGGGCAGTGACGACTCTGCAAGCCGCACCCAGACCCCACATTATGTCAAAGACCCCACAACAGGCCTAAAAGTGGTAAGTGAGGTAGGAGAAGACACAGAGTTGTGGAACAGAGGAATGCACAGATATTGTGGGGTTTTTTTTATTTTAGAGCCAAAGTGATGACAAGCAGTCTGGGGTGTGCTGGGAACTCTGAAAATTCCCTATTTCAGCAGTCTACAATACTGTAACTTCCCCATTTGGTGAACTTCAAAAACCTTCGGCATTCATTTTGAAATAAATGACAGGTCGACTTATTTTTGGATTAACAACCGATCGAATGCGTGAACGCAATCACAAATACATATAAATGCATACATACGTAGTCAGCTAAAATGCATACGTACAGGATGTTGACGATTAACTGGCTGAAATAAAGATCTAGTGTGATGCTTCCTTCTTGCCAACAAGTGAGCATTTGCATAATAGCCTGTCATTAGTGAGTAGGCCTTACTTCCTCTCATGTGCAAGGTGACCACATGTAGATCTGTGTCGACCACTGAGCAGAGTAAAGAAGAGGTTACATTGTCTCTTTTGGGAAATGGGAACTGTTGTCTGAAAACTGCATTCTCAAACAAAATCTCAGCAAGGAATAGGAACGCTAAAGCGTAAATGAGGAAAAAAGAAAATCCCCTGGTCTTTTAAAGTTCAGCTTCATGGAATGTCTTTCAGTTGCAATTCTTAAATGATGAAACTTCACATTCAGTCTTGTCATGCTTATAATTTACATAATCTCTATGGTAATTCCATTATGATTTATTGGTTTTTGTTTTATGTTTTGTTTAATTGAATGTCTTACAGAATAAACCTGTCCCCAGTACACCCTCATCCAGTCCAGATGGTGAGTGAAAGTCGAGAATGTTTGTCTTATTTCTTAAAGGAATATACCAGAGTGAATTCAAGCATAGCCCTGATGAAAGAGCTTGCTAAATCGCTAGTTAGCGAGTGGAACAAAATAATTTGGTACAGCACAGACCGAACGCGAACGCAGAAGCGAACAGGCACTTTACACTGAATCAATGGGACCTGACTGTTGGAAACCGAAAGTAAGATCAGAGGTTACATTGACTCAATGTTAAGTGTTTCGCGTTCGCATTAGGTCTATGTTGTTTGAAATTCTTTCATTTCATGCGAAATATATTGCTGTTAGAAGGCTCGTGCAGCAGGGCTATGCTTAAACTTACTCCGGTATATTCCTTTAATTTAGGTGTGATCAAGACAACATAAGCCATCTCTCTCCTCTCTCCCTGTGGGCTAATGTCCTGTAAAATAGTGTTTCAACTGTCATCTATGCTGCCTGGATAATCATTCCTCCATGGCATTGTGGGCGGGGGCTCTCATAAGGGCTTAACTCCACTGCAACCCTGTCTGATCAGTCTCCTCAGTCTCTGGCCCTGCCTTAAGTAACACCACAGCTGTTGGGGGCTGACCTTTAGCAACCCAAGTCATCCAATCTGACCGATTATATAAACATTTTAGGCTGCTGTTGCGTCGCAAAGAAACGTTTTCCTTAGAGTGCCTGACAAGCCCATCATTCAATAATATTCACAATTTCCACTGGATAGCGAGAACTCTGTATTACATACTTTTCATCACAAATCTAAATACTTCAGAAACAAATAAAGCAGAGTAGGGATGTACTGCATAATGAATACAGTCTGACATGATATGAACCTACTTGGAAGAACAGTAATGTATTTTCTGGGTCTAACCAAATAGAGTTATTTGAAAGACGTTAAGTATATGCCACTGTAGCTAATGAGAGCTCATGACCTGGTAGCAGATTTTAGCTCTGCTTGTACGTAGATGCACTCAGATAGTATGGATACACCATGTGACTGGACTCA
Source organism: Sardinella longiceps (assembly GCA_027497455.2). NCBI lineage: Eukaryota > Metazoa > Chordata > Actinopteri > Clupeiformes > Clupeidae > Sardinella > Sardinella longiceps. The sequence continues at coordinate 12,921,121 of JAODXP020000018.1, forward strand.
GTTTAGACATAGAGTTGCTTGAGAACTGAAGTGAAACTGAAAAGCAGCTTCCTGTGGCTATTTTGTTGTTGCCGTCTTCCGCAGATAGTGTGAAGACACAAATGCTTCTCGAAATGTGCTACAGAAAGTCTGTCTACAATGTACTTACTCAACTAAAATGACAGTTGAAACTCTAGTGTTCATAGTTTTGTGGTATGTAACCTGATGTGATACATGTAATAATATTAAAATCCGCCCACCATGCAGGATGCATCTGATGTGTCTAAAATGATTAGGCCCCACTTCCCGATACATGACTGGGTTAGAGGTCACTAAAAAGAGCACAATGACAAACTGCGTCATCAATCTCATTTCCATATTTTTCCTCCGCAGGTCCCGAAAACATCTCCATTGCTCTTTATGACTATGAAGCCATCCATGAAGGAGACCTTGGCTTCAAGAAAGGAGACAAACTCAAAATCCTTGAGGAGTGAGTGTTTGTTTTTTGTTTCCCTTGTTGACTAACAGATACAAATCTAGCATGGAACAAGACTGACATTTTTTCTCCTCTCTCACAAATGTGTAAAACCCATTTTGTACTGTATGTCCAGATCGGGTGAATGGTGGAAAGCCAGGTCCATGACCACTGGCCAGGAAGGCTTCATCCCCAGCAACTACGTGGCCAAAGACACCCTGGAGACTGAAGAGTGAGTTGTACACATTACGTTTAGCATGTCCCCATACTTTTAGCCACTGCAAGGAAGATTGTTGATGACACTCTTTATTTGCATACAGTATGACTAACTGCTTGACCAGAAGGAACTTGAATTGTGAGGATCAAAAAGTCGCACAAAGGAAAAAGCCATTTGTAACCAAAAAAAGCTGTTCTAAAAATGGATAGATGCTCGAGAGTGAATGCAGAAGTGAGATACCAATGGTTGTTAACATAACCTCCATTTTGTGGCTGCACCTAATGTGACCTTAAAGGCTGTTGACACCTGGCACAATAGCCATAAAAACAACTATAGTCATAACAATATCAGCAGTCATGTCGACTAATGCAGAATGCTACTTCTCATATGGATAAGAGTGATGTCATTAATATGTTGAATCCTGATTGGCTATCTGATGTACAGTTTATGGTTTAGTATTGTTCGGAAGATATGCCCCAACTGTATTGTGATATTGGGAGTTGGGACTTATTAGTTTGAATGTTGTCATTCATATTATATTAAGCAAAACTTCAGACACTTGTCTTTGTCATTGTACCAATTGTACCCGGTGTAATGGTGCCTTTGTTTTGTCTCCAGGTGGTTCTTTAAAGGGGTGAGCAGGAAGGATGCTGAGAGGCAGCTTCTGGCCTCTGGGAACAAAACTGGTTCCTTTATGATCCGAGATAGTGAGACTACTAAAGGTGAGACAACAGGACAGGAAAGTGCAGCGTGGATGAATGGAACACTGTACACACTTAAATAGCTAATGACGGCTTAGTTTGACGGCTTTGTTGTCATGTCTCTTGAAACAGTCATGTATGTTTTGTGAGTAGGCTAATTTAGGACAGGGAGGACCGTTACAGGGAGAATGCAGCTGTCATAAATTACTCACAAAACATACATGTTACCAGATTTGTTTCATAATTGGGGCCCCTCTTTGGAGATGAATATTTCAGGACTGAATTCAATATACAAATAAGAGATGTTTTTGAAACAGAAAGAGAGGTAAAGTTGTCTTCAAAGGCATTTAGTATACAGAACCAGGCCAAACATAAGTGAAATGGTTTATACAATTGTTATAAAAGTCTATTAAAACACACTCCGTTTCATATTATGGGTTAAGTAGATGAACTTTTAGCCTTTTGAAAACACAAAATATATGGTGTGCATCACAAATGTTAACCCAATGGGGCAAGTTTTTAAAACTGTGCAGGCCTACAGTATAGTCAGCCTTTAATTTATGCTCTGACATTTCATCTATTGGTTTTCTTGACAACATCCTTGTGGTACACCAGCGTCTGTTATTGTGGTGAATTATTAATAGCAATGTGCTTTGTGGTAAATGATGTCGTTGATGCTCATCATCAGTGTATGATGTAGTCTACTGTCCATCTCTGGTGCTCACCCTTGCAGAAATCTGTGAGGGAAGCCTGATCTGATTTTGTAGAGATGGATCTTCTGCTGCATTTAAGTGCAGGCAAACAATCTGTTGCTTGTCGGGACTTCTGTTGTGAAACAGAACTGGTCAGAAAGACTTTCATTTGGCTGTCACAGTGTCTACCTCAGTGCTGGCCCAGTCTGACTGTGTGTCTGTCTGTCTGTCTTCTGTTCTTCAACAGGGAGCTACTCTCTGTCTGTGAGAGACAGCGATGGCAAGGCAGAGACAGTCAAGCATTACAAGATCCGCACCTTGGACAATGGCGGCTTCTACATCTCCCCACGCATTACTTTCAGCACCCTGCAGGAGCTTGTCGGTCACTATAAGAGTAAGTTATTACCATCCCTACCCACTACCACAAGTGTGAACACGGAGGAATGCACGGTCACACACACCTAAAGGAGCCATTATTCTTAATAATCAGTTGCTGTCACGAAACACAGCATAAAGACCCACAAGAAACATGTAGTAATTAAAATGCAGTAAGCCCCCACGCCCCACAGACAATACTGGCACCTCTGGCATGCCTTTTTGAACAGTGAACTGAAGTTTGGGTGTAAACTAATGCACAGATAAGTATAGTGTCAAACAACTACACTGTACGTCTGTGTTCCAGAACAGAGCGATGGGCTGTGCCAGTCCCTCACCAACCCCTGCATCAGCCCCAAACCCCAAAAACCATGGGAGAAGGACGCCTGGGAGATCCCGCGGGAATCGCTCAAGCTGGATAGGAGGCTGGGCGCCGGGCAGTTTGGAGAAGTCTGGATGGGTAAGTAATGTGTCACTCAACTTACCGGTCCAATCAGCTATGCCAAGAAAATAGGCGGAATTGTTTGTCCTGTTCATGGTTGTACTGTACATACAGGCTTGTCTAGTTCACTTTGTAATTCACTTGCAATAAATCAAAAGTATATGTCACGGATTCTTTCTCACAAGACAAAAGACCGGTTTCATCAGCAGGATCAGAAAAAAACACCATGACCTTTGTTTTTTTATACAGACACTTGCACATGTTTTCTATACCCCTGGCTGTTAACAAACAATGCCTACTGCTCATTGAGTCCTGAACATAATTCTGTAATTTCCCCCAGTCGCCTACTGTTTTCTAACCTAAACATTCATGCTGTGGCTGCCTGGTCTCCTTCCTATAGCAACGTACAACAAGCACACCAAGGTGGCGGTGAAGACCATGAAGCCCGGTAGCATGTCGGTGGAGGCCTTCCTCATGGAGGCCAACCTCATGAAATCACTGCAGCATGACAAGCTTGTACGGCTCCATGCTGTGGTCACCAAGGAGGAACCCATCTACATCATCGCAGAGTACATGGATAAAGGTCAGTGTGTGTGTGTGTGTGTGTGTGTGTGTGTGTGTGTGTGTGTGTGTGCGTGTGCGTGTGCGTGTGCGTGTGTGTGTGTGTGTGAGACAAGGCAACAGAGAAAGAGGAATGATTTTGAACAAGGATTAAGCGATTTGATGTTTGCAATTTAATACAATTGTATTCATTTTTCTCTCTCTCTCTCTCTCTCTCTCTCTCTCTCTCTCTCTCTCTGTGTGTGTCTCTCTCTGTGTGTGTGTGTGTGTGTGTGTATGTGTGTGTGTGTGTACAGGCAGTTTACTGGACTTTCTCAAGAGTGATGAAGGAAATCGGGTCCAACTTCCAAAGCTCATTGACTTCTCTGCTCAGGTAGGTTTGTCTGTGCCTCTATCAGTCTTTGTGTGCAGTGCTGCTGTGTGCTTTCATAACCAAAACCATAAGAAGCATCACAAGGTGCCGCCATTACAGTATTAGTCTGATCTCACTATTCAAACATTTTTTGTTGTTTGTAATTTCAATTTGCAAAGGGTGTGGCCCTCATAGTTTACATACCGTAACTCGGTTTTTGTGTGTGTTGAGAGAGTGAGAGAGTTCTTGTTGAACTTGTTACTGTAAGCTTTTAACATGTTAATGTGTTATTGCACTCAAAAAAGAGGATGTCAGCAAAAAAAGAAGAACTTAGATAGACTTTCCTTGAAAAGATACATGGTGTAGCTATACTGTATCACACCACCGTTGCTGTGCCTAATTATCATCAATTTTGTAATAAAGTCAGGAAGTGATCATGCAGAGATACAGTAACAGTGAGGAAGTGTTTAAAACACAAAGAGACAGAGAGAGAAAAAGAGAGAGAGAGGAAGAGACAGAGAGAGTGAGAGAGTGGTAGAAAGCTAATGCAGTCTTTTGGCTGAGAGGGAAAAAGGAAGAGGGAGTCACGGACTGTTCTGATCAGAATCTGCCCTGCAGGACAATCCTGTGAAGGGCTACATCCAGATATGCTGATGAGACTTATCGCACTGTGAAGTCCCCTTTCAATCACACAGACCCACACGCACAGACACATAGGCTACTCAACACACCCGCCCACACTCACACACACACACAGAGTCAGTGATACATTATTCACATCACATTTTTTTTTCACAAACACTTCTAACTTTCACACTAAGCAGTCAATGCTTATACACCATTGGTATACATGCTTGCAGTAAGCCAAAGGCTCTCCGCTCAATAAAACTCACAGATCATCAGCACCCACATCTGATGAAAATGTGCTACTGCATCTTCTGGATGAGTAGTGTGTCTTTCTGCTCTACTGTTTAGCCCACAGTTGTTTTCAAATAGTAGCTGTATAGCTATATAGCTTCCTCTTAACTTAAATGCTTTTTGTCATTTTAGTTTTTTGACATTTATTTTTTTATTATTATTTATGTTTTCACTGCGTATTATTTTGGAACTTGAATACAAAGCACTAACCATCATTTCACCATCATGATTATCAAGCTATGTCACTGCTAATGATTATTTTCTCTTTTTAGATTGCTGAAGGCATGGCTTACATTGAGAGAATGAACTACATCCATAGAGATCTCCGTGCAGCCAATATCTTGGTGTCAAAGTCACTGGTGTGCAAAATTGCTGACTTTGGATTGGCTCGTATCATAGAGGACAACGAATACACTGCCAGGGAAGGTAAGCATGTTACAGTGGAGAGTCAAGAACAAGAGTTACACTACTAGAGGAAGAAAGTTGATTGATTGATTGATTGATTGATTGATTGATTGATCGATTGATTGAATTTTGGATTAAGAAGACATACAATTCCAAAGGATAACATGTTAGAGTGGCAATACTTATTTCCAAGTAGTGGTAACCAAACAGGGACAACATCATCTGCAGAATTTTTTGTTGTGGTTAAATATTATTCTCACATCAGTTGTCACCATCTGTCAGTTGTTATCTAAAGAGGTTAAGGCTTAAAATATACAGTATAATTATGAACATGAATTGTCTGTATATATTATTGTAATCTTATTAGCCAACGGTGCTTTTGCTTTGCTTTTATTCAGGGGCTAAGTTCCCTATCAAGTGGACTGCGCCAGAGGCTATCAACTACGGCTCGTTCACCATCAAATCAGACGTCTGGTCTTTTGGCATCCTCCTAATGGAGATCATAAGCTATGGACGTACTCCTTACCCAGGTAAGTAATACTGGTTAAAGCTGTATTTGGCAACTGTTTTAAAGTCAATTTTTGTAGATTTGTTACATTATTCTGGAAGTAGTACATAAAAAATGCTAATTAAGAAAAAAAGCAAACTCTCTTGCTCCATCTAAACCCTGTAATCGTCGTTGCAAAAACCCAGCGTTCCCTGTAGCCTTCAGAGATTCGGAGGGAGGGATAGCTGCCTGTTGATCACAGCTGTGAGCAAGCCGCTGACAACGTGCTACAGCCAGGAAGGGGTTTAAGAGACCGCTGAGGAGCGTAGTAGAGACAGGGGGAGGGACTGTATGATTTTGAATATTTTTGCCTAAGTCTCGGAATAACGTAGACTTGCCGGATACAGCTTTAACAGGATGAGGGTTTAACTCGATGAGTCACCCTGATATACATTAAGTATATTTTTCATCTTCAGCTTGTGTCAGCACTTGAGAGCCAACACTGTGTTTCTACCATGTGTCTCTACCATGAAATGTAGGCATGACTAACCCGGAGGTGATCCGCTCCCTGGAGAGAGGATACCGAATGCAGCGCCCCGACTCGTGTCCACAGGAGCTGTATGACATCATGCTTGAGTGCTGGAAGAATAAGCCAGAGGACAGGCCCACCTTTGAATACCTGCAAAGTGTACTGGAGGACTTCTACACAGCCACAGAGAGCCAGTACCAGCAACAGCCATGATGAGATGTGAATCATGTAGTCTATAGACAACCCCATTACCTGGATATGTACACACAGACACACACACACACACACACACACACACACACACACACACACACACACACACACACACACACACACACACACACACACACACATACAAACACACACGTAAATGTGAAGTACATATGTACGTAAGCAAACTTACACACGCAAAACCAAAAATCTATATTTTAATGTACATAAATGACAAGGGTACCAGTGGTCTATGAAAGCGTGTGTTGTGCGCTATTCACATAAACAGTGTGAAATCTCTTAGAGTGCCTTTCATATCATAATTTTTTTGTTTCTAGGTTTTGTTGCATTTCATTTTGCTGTACATTTACAGGGAATCCTTGTCAAGGATAGTATCAATTAGAATATTTTATAAACATTTCCCCCTAAATTAAACTATAACATACTGTAGGCCTATATTATGAACCGATAATATATCTGAAGGTATAAATTTAAAAAAGTGGAACGAAAGAATATTTTCTGATTACAACCTACATTAGGTTTTTATATTATTGTTTTGACAGAAGGTAAATATCACACAGACACTGGCGCATGCACAAAAACAAACACACAAAGAGAGAGAGAGAGAGAGAGAGAGAGACTGTTACTTAAGAGAGTATCTGAGAGAAGTGTACTGTACTATAAATGTTTATTCAAACTATAGATCTTTTGTGATTCTAAAGATCTTTTTCCCTATGCAGTAAAGTTAAGGAGAAGCTAGTTTAGTAGCTGGAAAGCTAGTTAGTTGTGGTGTGTTGAATTTATGATTGCTTTTACCATTGTAGCTTTTTGTCTTTAACTTGCAGTTTGTTATTGTGATCTTTGAAGCCTTAGTGATGTACATTTATGTATTTATTTCATAACAGTCTCTCTGCCTTAGGTCATGTTAACAAATTTAATTTTAATCATTACATGGATATTTATCTCAGGGGTGATCAGGTTGCTTGTATTTTTGTTATTATTTCTATTTTATTGAGTTAACTTTTGAAATGTGAGAACTCAATAAAGTCTTATAAAGAAATGTTCAGACTATGTTCTTGCATCTCAGCTTGGTTTTGATTTTTGTTACATTAAATAGGCCTTCATGACATTTAGATAAGCTATAATAATTTTTCATGTTTCCTCTCACAAACCAGTTCATTTGACCCTCCCTTCAGTGGAGTGATCAAATGAAGCTCTATTGTTTATAGCCTAGTAAACTAGCACCACCCGCTGGACGCCAAAATCTTTTGTCTGCGAGTGGGTCTAGCCTCGCATCATTCTCCAATTCTGCCAAGAATGCCAGGAATCTGGCAAAACCAATCATAACGCAGAGATGTGTTTTGAATCAAAGCGGGCAGGGTTTTGAGGGAGAAACGACAGAGCATTGGCCTATACGCACAGATATGATTTGAAAGACAACGGGTTGTGGTCATCAACAATCTCCCGTTGTATCCATTCATCGGGGCCAGACTAAATAGACATCCAATCTCACATTTAGGCTGGTTTATCAGGCTATATTGTTTACAGATACATCTAGGCCAACATCATCTATTGTAATTATTTTTTAACCAATTAAAAGAAATTAAAGAGCTAGATCTAACCAGAAATTTCACTTTAAATATTGCAGGCCTACATTATATTGTAATTTCTTACATGTAAAAATTTCTATTTAATGTGGTGGTCATGACTGTTCAAACATGGTGTCTGAACACTTAAAAGAGATCTTGTTCATTTGTTCATTTTGAATATTTTATTAAAATTGTTTAAAATTTGTTACACCTGTAGCTTATTCCCCAGTCAAACATGACTAAACCTTGATTAAAACTAGAAAAGCTCTCAGAGAGTGCAGACCTCCGCCAAGGCAATGTGGTCACAAACACAATATTGTAGCGGTCGCTACTGTGTAAGACTCACTTTTTATTTGAGTGAAGTTTAATATCGTCTGTTGTCGGCCACAGCCACGCCAACACAGAACTATCAAAAGCACGACTGTCTCCCGTTTATTCCCAGCTCAGACAGCGCCAAAAAACCCAAAACACACTTAGCTCCCCCAAAACCACACCCACCTATCCCACAAAAGGCGGTGCTCCCCAACACTGGCCCAGTAACAAGGCTCCTTAACATCAACATCCTGCATCCCTGAACATGGGACACGCTACCATATAAACTCCAGATGGATATGGTTCACCAATCGCCACAAAATTTGAATCAGTTCTTACTTGTCCTAATACACGTCTGAAAATTTCATCAAAATCCGTGCAGTAGGCCTACTTTTTGAGTTATGTTGTAAACAGACAGACAAACAGACACTTGCCGGCAAAAACATAACCTCCTTGGTGGAGGTAATGGAGGGTGAGGCCACAGCATATGTAGCCTGTTTTTCTGGTGCGGTGGGCTAGGGCCAGCCCAAACCAAACCCAGCATGTGCCTGCCCAGGTCAGGTCCAAGACTTTGGGCTATTTGGACAGCCCACAATTAGGCGATTGCCTCCAGAACACCCATGGGGGCCCCATGCGGGCCTAGAGAGAGCTAGGGCTATGCAGTCCAAGCATAGCCAATACTAAAGGGCCAGCACCTTGTCAATGATCAAATTGGGAGAGGAAAGACAATGAGGGCAGGTAAAGGAAATGTGACAGATAAACACATGTGGATTAGGCCTACTCTTTCTCATAGGTGTTCCCTGTATTGTCTGAGACAAATGTAGGCCTACTGTATTTGAGTGCTCTACAAATTGTATTTGTATTCCGTTGAATTGAATTGAATGGAATTATAATTAGGTCTATAAATAAATTAATGTAGGCCTAGCTTTAAGGAAGCTTACGACCATTATTAGCCTATTATCAGGGGTGAAAGTAGTATCAATTTCTTACCAGTACTACAACTTTGTCGACACTCTTTCGAAGAAAAGATTTTAAAAAAATTAAAAAAAACTTTTTGGTGGGCCTATGTCTTATGTAGGCTTTTTAGAATGTATGGAGCATGGTTAACAGCAGACTCCCCATACACACGCACACAAAAAATATTGAAATATATTTTAAAGTGTCACAAATATATGTGGCATATATTCCAAATACATTGAAATATGATCCTCTCCTCAGACATCCCAACGTACCGAAACCCATTTCAGAGTGGGAGGCACGCTGCTACATAAAAATTGCTACGCCAATAATGACAAATTGTTGGTAGATATGTTTACTCAATCAGTGCATGTGAATTTTAATATGTTTTTTGGTTGGCAGAAACCACTACTTACCACCTGTCAATCTTATAGGCTACCTTAGGCTACCCTATAGGCTTACTTTCACCCCTGCCTATTATTGATCATAAGGCTATTAAATGTAGCCTAGACTAGAACTGTTCTATTTTGTTTCTACTGTAAAACTGTTGGCCTAATGTTTTACACATAGTGCCATCTATTCCTACTGTAGGAACATTAAACCTTAGAAACTAGTTTTTGTTGACAAAAGGCACCAAGAGCTAACAGCTTGTTAAATGCATACTTTCTGAGAGCTTTTTCAGAAGAAAACATGCAGATTTAGATGTAATTTAACATACAACGAGACTTGTCTCAACACCCTCCATCCCATGGACAACCCAGAGATTCTATGTATTTATTTTATTTTAGGCCTAGGTTCTACCGGTATGTAATGTTAGTGAATCACAGGACAATACAAACTGCCAATTTCCTGTGACGTTTCGAATGACACGTGTATTCAAGATGGCGGCGGCGATGGTAAGTGTAAACGAAAAATCCTCTCTCTTTAGTTTGGTTAAATGTCCTTTCTGTATGTTGTGTAAGTTGAAGTGATTCACATACTTTATTGTGTTCAGAACACACATATAATGCCCTTCTCTGGGAGAGACAGGCAGGTTCTACCTCAAGTATGTGTTGTCGTTTGTGGCCAAGCTAGGGGCATAATCAACTAGCTAACTATTAGCAGCGAATGCTATACGAACCAGCTAGCTAATTAGTGGTGTGGTATGAAATGATTTACTTGACAGACAGTACAATTCTGTGTAATGTAGTAATGCTTTGAGACGATTCGCCTCGTGAGTAGCTTATTTTCTTTGTTTGAGTTCTGTTATTCATTGTCGTTACTGTAGTGTTGATTGCAAGGATGTAGTGTTACAAGCTAACGTTAACTTGTAGTGAAGCTTACTTGGAATTGCGAAGCTATCGTTAGCTCTAGGCAGAAAGTCAACTGTGCTCACATTACCGAGCTCATTGTAAATGACTGGATTGTTACTGTGGTTGGATTCACTAACATTACTGACTGTTGGCCTCCCTGTTTATGTGGGGACATTGACAGTAGCAGAAAGTAGCCTATCTATTGCTGTAGGTGGTAGCGTAAAGCAGGCGGTATTTCCGGGTTCCGGTACTATAGATGGCTACCTTGCTAAAGTAAAAGAGTTGTATTTGTCTTTGGGGTTTGAGTGATAAACAAAATGTTTGAAATAACAGTGGAGTTTTAGAACTAAATGACTGAGATGGCTAAATCGCATAAGCACACACAATGAGTCAGTGACTCACACAAACACACATACTAGGCCTACACAGTGAATTGAATCACAATCTCTAGTCTACAGCTGTGGCATCCGAGGACCACTGTGAACTGCTGCTGGGCCATGGATGTGGGTATCATGACAGAGGTGTCCAATCGCTTCCAACACCCACTGTTTTGAGATCGAACTTGCACACCCTTTGGTCACAACTCCGAGGCCCTAAGCCAGGGGTGGGCAATTATTTTGGCCAAGGGGCCACATTGGCTTTTAGATTTTGACTAACAGGCCGGGTGTTAACAGTTAACCAATTGATGCCGGTAAATTGGCAAGTCTCAAACCAGTAGCCCCAGAAGACATGTTAATATGCAGGTAAAAAATGGTGGAATTTGCGTTTCACAAATAAGACATTTGATAAATAGGCGTAAGACCTACAATCTAAGTCACCATGACTAAATGAGAAATTATTTTATTGTGGGAAGGCTCGAGGGGCCACATTAAATAGCTCTGCGGGCCGCATCTGGCCCCCGGCCTTACTTTGCCCAGGTATGCCCTAAGCCTTGAATGTCCTATTATAATAGGCCTAACTTCAAGAGCATGAAAATCATAAACTATGAAATTATTTGCGCTATAATTGGATACCTCTGATATTTTGTTAATTATTAGGCCTAACATTTGTGGGCCTAATATTGGTTATGCCTAAAGTTTAGAGTTTTAGGGCTGAATGTGTTCATAAGTCTTTTCTCTGGTAGAGTTGATATCTAGCCTAAGTAGTCTAGATGTTTTAGGTTAGATGTGATGGAAGGTAGGCTATACAGTTGGTAGGCTACATCCACATTCTTGGTTGGTTGCTTGGTTATTTATTCTTTAATCAGTAGGCTATGAGAGTCTAAAAATTTATTGCAAGCTTGGTGTTGATGTATATATAATATATAATATATATAGGCCTATATATATATATAGGCCTACACTAACAGCAGTCCATGTAGCCAGATCACATAATCCATTGTAACCCATTGTGTGAATGATACTCAAAATAATGTGTTTTTATGCTCTTGGCTATGTCTATGTTTTGTGACGGTATGTGATGGTGCTTTGCAGGAGACGTGGATGTTAGTGCTGCTGACCTTGCTACCTATAGCCAGGTCATTCTATGTGCCTGGAGTTGCTCCCATGAACTTTCATCAGAATAGTCCAGTAGAGATTAAGGTGAGACACTGATCAGGAGCTCCTCAATACATTATTTGTCTGTATCAAGATTACTGACTATGGCATTGTAAGTGTTAAAGGAGTTTTAAAGGCTTACTATCTATCTATCTATCTATCTATCTATCTATCTATCTATCGATCGATCAAGTTTGACAGTGATTACCTACAATACAGGCCCACGGTGTTTTGTTTTTTGTAGAGGGGGAAAGTCACCCAAGTGTGGTCAATCATCATGATTGTTTGTTACTGAATCAGTCTTGTGATACTTTGGCCTGTTAGCAATCAATCCGTTTCATCATCAGCTCCAGACACTGGAGAGTACTGTAGCATGAGATTAACCCACCCTCATTCCTCTTGTCTCACCTGCAGGCAGTGAAGCTGACCAGCTCCCGCACCCAGCTCCCCTATGAGTATTACTCCCTCCCTTTCTGCCCGCCGGAGAAGGTGGTCTACAAAGGAGAAAACCTTGGTAAATCCCCCTTCTGATAAGCTCTAGGATGATTGCCCATTCTAACTTCAGTTTGAGTAGCTGTGCATTATTGACAGGGGCAGCCCTGTTTACGTGTTTCTGGTCCTATCATTTACACACAAACAGAGGTTTCAGTCACTGTAAATAATAGCTAATTTTGAAAGCTGCCTGTATATTCGGAAAAGCAAAGCTATAGAGAGACGGAGGAGGAGTAATAATAACATGATTGGTTAAGGAGAAACATTCAGTGGAATTATTCAAAGTTAGATACATACATACTGTATTTTCAGTTCTCCACCATCTACAATGTTTTGTAACCATTATGCATATTAATTGTTTGGACACAGTTTCTGATGATTAAAAAGCGGTATTCAATGTCATTACATTGACTATTCTGGAAAAATGAAAAAAGATAGCATATGCATAATAATATGGAATGCAGTGTATGTCTGTGTTTTGGGACAGCTTGGCAGTCTTTACATACTGTACATATTGTGGTGATATGTGAGTCATTCAGGGTCAGGCCAATTGTTCTCAATCTCTAAAACTAGTCTCTTGTATAATGTGTGATAAATGTTATAAATGTTGTAAGTGGTGTTAGCCCTCACCCCAGCTTCAACTCCTTGTTTGGCTTTGTGATCTTTGGTGATTATTCATCAGATATTGAATTGTTCATTATCAAATGTAGACCTAAAACAATTCTGGACTGTCTTTGACATGAGATTGTGTTCCTGCTGAACAGGGGAGGTCCTGCGAGGTGACCGCATTGTGAACACACGCTACACGGTGCTCATGAACCAGGACCTCAAGTGTCAGCTGGTGTGCGGGAAGCCAGAGGAGCCCAAGAAGCTAACTGTGGACGAGAGCAAGTTGGTGGCCGAGCGCATCCAGGAGGAGTACTACGTCCACCTGTAAGTCTCTGTCTGTCAGTTTTGTCTCCCATAGCCCCAGTAATTACAGTAAAGCTTCAGGTTTTTATTCTGTCTCTATTGTTCCAAACTCATTTATTTACCTATTGCTTTGAAAATGGTTTCAGTTCAGCAGTTACAGCAATAGAGCTTAAATCCTCCCGGAATAGTGGCATTATTTAGTTTGTTCAGTTGACTCATGTAAATTCAGATTTTCCGGTTGACGCCAAACAATTAATTTGCCCTTATTACAGTGTCAGGCACAGCCTGAATATCACCGCTATTCCATTTAAAACTGCATTAGTCCTTGCATGTAACTGTGCTTATTGTGTAAGGCTTTCAGAAAGGTTAAGGCCTACCATAATGCTTTAACCAAAAGAATCAGGATTATGGCAGAAATTATAACTTAAATTATAGGGTTGTTAATGAATAATCGATGATCGATTATTTGTTTGTTAAGACTTGTTCGAATAAAAATCCGAACTTAATGAATAATCGTTTAAATGTTGCGCATTCCAGCAGCTACATCTTCCGGTAGGCTATTGCGCAACAACGAGGAGAGATGAAGGAGGAGAATAGCAGTGTGGGACGATTTCTCAAGAAACATGGGCCTATGGCAAATAAAGTTCAATGAAATTACAGTGACACTGTATTTACCTACCAACGTCATTTAAAATGCGGTCTGATACCGGAGAAATTGTATGTTCTCATATCAGCTAGTTTATGGCAAAAAAAGTAGCCTATGTGCGCATTAGATACAAAGCCTAATAGCGATGTTTTCTCAGATGTTAAGGGAAACAGGCATGCTGCTGATAAATAGGCTACTGCTTATTAGGCCTACTTAATTTTAGAAAAATTGTTATTCGTTATTTAACGTAGCCTACTTGGCTACTGAAGGCTATTATAGAGCGTGTCATATTTTGATAATAATTGGCTCTGCCTCGGAAAGCGTGAACGTATGATCCACTGGAATATGCATACCTGTGTGCCTTGCTATCCCCGCCCTCTCGTCCTGAGTTTGAACAAAACTATGTGATGGTTCTTCCCATCACCAGCTGTTATCCGTAGGCAATTTCGGTCAGAAAAGTTCCATATTTCGTCGTGCATTCAAAAATGCTCATGATGGCCTATGCTTCGTTCAAAACAGTGTGACAAATCTAGCCAAGAGCTGGATTCTTACTTCACAATCTGGGAGGTAACCTCTGGGTAACAGTACAGTCTGAAGAAAAATATTTAACAGCATAAACAAAAGCTACATCTGAGCCATAATAACTGACAGGCTATTCCTTCATGAAATCACTAGACAACGCATTGCGCGCAGGTCTACACGGTTGATGTGGTGAAGTTCGCACCTTATGGACACTGATCCTTTCGCTCTCATTCATACTGTGGAAGGCCAAAATGCTGTATTTCTTTAATGACTTCGGAGAATTATTAGTCATTTTATGTGCGTTTTTGACATTAATTTGCCTGGGGAAGATGGGCGCAAACATGTGTAGCCTATGGCTCTGAAAGTGGGCAAGTGACGTCTTTTTTTTTTAGCAAATAATCGATTAATTGTTCGTTAACTTTCTGAATAATCGAACATGAAAAAAGTCCCAACCCTAATTATAACTGAGCAGCTAGTTATTGAAATATGAATCAGCCATTTGATTTCAATGCACTCTGGTTCCAAGCCCTCAGCCCTCATAAATGTTGATGGCGAAATAGAGGGATTAATGGGTAGTACATATTGGCTCTTAGAGTTTTCAACTAAATGTGGTTTGGGAACCAGTGTCCTTTTATTCCCTTAGTTCTCAAAATATCAGGTGGGCCCATCTGACTAGAAATAGACATGACAGATCGAGCACATCTAGCAGGGAAATGTTTCTCTTTTATGCTTGTGGATGTCTGTATGCCTGTGGCCAGTTATTGATTAAAAAAAAAAAAAAAAAAGATCATGCACCAGCAAAGCTATTGATGGGCATAGCAATTCAAAATATTTGTTCGGATCCAGGGAGAGGATTCAGTGTGCCATAATTTATTGAAGGTTGGCTGTAGGCTGGAAATTACTCTTAAGGTGGGGAATGATTAACTCTCTATGGTGGAGAACGTCAGAAAAAGTTGGACAACAACAACCTGACCATATCCCTTATGCAGGAAGGGTTTCATCATTCCTCACCTCTGCAGGCCAGATAGTATTCAGGCGCCATGCCTGATTTCAGACGTACCAACATGAAAAAAAAAGGCTTGCCTTGAGATATAAAGAGGTGGGATTAAAGTAGGATTAAACTAAAATTTAAACATTTTCTTCTCATTGTACCCTCATAGAAGTGATGTAGATTGAGAAACCACATGTTCTGAGATAAATGTACTACTAGCTGAAGATATTGCATATAAGCAAGTAGTGTTCTAAAAGTGCAAGGCAAATATAATCCCCACTCGTGCCCACCTCCCTGCGATGGAAGAAAAGTTCAGGCTTAAGATTTTTTTTACACTATCAGCCCTGCCTCTGACTGACCTATTTCTGTGTCCCTAGGATTGCAGACAACCTGCCGGTAGCGACACGTCTGGAGTACTACCCCAATAGAGAGGCAGGGGGTGAGGAGGAGCAGAAAAAAGACTTGGCGAAAGATGTGCAGTTTGAGCATGGCTACAGACTGGGCTTCACAGAGAACAACAAGGTGCAGCAGTCTCTCTAGTATTCTCAGCTTTTTTTTCTTTTTCTTTTGGACAGTACCGACTATCTTGAGCGATCCCTTCATTGTTTGCCCTACCTACTAGTTCTTTTGTTTCTTTTGACATGTTGACTCACTGCTCTTTTTGTTCTATGTCTCCACCCGTCCGTGCCGCAGTTCTACTTGCACAACCACCTCTCCTTCATCCTGTACTACCACAGGGAGAAGGTGGAGGGAGAGGTAGAGGACAACTTCAGAGTGGTGCGCTTTGAGGTGGTACCCCAGAGCGTGAAGTCAGACGGTAAGCGCTCTATGACTGTCAACTACACTACGGCTGTGTCCCAAATGGAAAAAATGCTGCCATCGAAGGAAGTTTGATGGCAGCAAGACACATCTGAATTGAATAAATGCATAAAATCCGGCCTTAGAAGGTACATTTGATTTGTCCAATTTTGAAGGAAGCATAGATGTATCCACCCTGTCTTCAACATCCAACACTCTATAGAATCTGTTGACATCTTACCAACAGTGCTCTAGGGTGCGTTGGTAAATTGCCACTCTGAGCACACAAACTGGTCATTATTTTGGAGTGTGGATGGAATTCTCGTTCGTTTATCCCAGGTGCCACACTTTCGGAGTGTTCTGAACGCATTCCGGGCGCTCAAGCTGAAGGGAGAGAGCAGCGTAGCGTGACGTCAGTCTAACTGAAAACAGTGGAAGACAGAGTTATAAGAAAATAGACCCAATTCTGGATTTACTGAGGAGTTGAAACTCGCCATGGTCAATGAAACAAAATCGATCACGCTTAATTCACTGTCCTCACCAGCTATAAGCTACTTATTGAAAAATCTACTTTTGTTTTAACCTGCTGTTTCTGATTATATTCACTCTGATCTGTCAGAAACCATTTGTTTATTCACAGAAAAATAGAATGCTAGAATGCTTTTTCGAACCCATTTTCATTCCCATTTTCAGAGTGGCAGATTTAATTTGCTAGATCGTCCAAATCAAAAGTTTTTGGCAGGTGCCTTGATACGTTCTACGACAGGTAACTTGTTACAGTGAAGAGAGCGAGGCAGCAAGTGACTACCTTCCTGTTTTCGGACACAGCCTATTTGTTATCCTTTTAATAATTCTCAATATGAAAAATCTATGACTATAATCTAATAATTGTCCTAAACTAGTTAGTTGCATATGAATTTTATGTAACCGCATGTAATGGGCACATATTGTTTTTCCTCCATTAGTATTGTGCTCTGTCTCTCCCTCTCTAAGACCTGAAGGCAGATGAGAAGGGAACGTGCGTCCTTCCTGAGGCCAGTGGTTCCGTCCCTCAGGAGATTGACCCAGGCAAAGAGAACAGCGTTCATTTCACCTACTCCGTTCACTGGGAGGTACGGAGGGGTGTGGCGCAGCTCATTGTGACAGCACCTCAGCACACACATTCCCCTTGTCCGTCTAACATCCAATTACTTTGTCAGGCCGATGAGAGTTAAGGATTAAAGTGTTATTGAGGCACATATCCTTGTATCCTGCAGCATTGCTAGAACCAGTTCTTCAGCCCTTTACCACCCAATGTAAGCAATCAATGCTGTAGATGACGTGACAACTCATCAGCCCTGACTCCCTGTCGACATGTTGTTGATCTGATCTGACAGCCTCCCCTAAACTCAACCTGGTCAAGCCACATTTTTAGCTGAAAACTAAATCGACACTACAGATACTGCCACCACACACACACACACACACACACACACACACACACACACACACACACACACACACCTCTGTCATAAAGCAATAATTAGGAATAGTTCCTACCAAACCTTGTTGTACAAGCTTGCCAAATGTTCTCGGTAGGAAGGTGTCACAAACATCAAAAGAGGACCAGTCACCTGGTCATTTCATTAGTAGAAAGAAACTTTCTGAGACCTTCCATTATCTGACCGACCCTTGTCTGATCTTATTCTGGCGCAGGAGAGTGAGGTGAAATGGGCCTCGCGCTGGGACACCTACCTCACCATGAGCGACGTGCAGATCCACTGGTTCTCCATCGTCAACTCGGTAGTGGTGGTCTTCTTCCTGTCTGGTGAGTTTGAGTGCACGTCCACAGAGGTCTCGCCCTAGGCTTCTCTATAGAGGAAAGGTATTTTCAAGCCCACCTTCACGATCACTCACTCTCCGTGCTCCCCTCACTCTGTCTCATCCCAGGTATCCTAAGCATGATCATCATCAGGACCCTGAGGAAGGACATTGCAAACTACAACAGAGAGGATGACATTGTAAGTTAGTCCTCCACTGAAAACCTTTACTTCAGACTATCACTTTAAGGTGCAGAACACTATTTGGGGACTGCAGTTAGTTGGAGGGGAAATTAAAAGCTAATAATTGAATAAAGAAAACTAAGAATATAGAATTATAGAATTATATTAAAATAAAATTATTCATATTATTGCAAATCTGAACATTACTAATTATTACTAATATTACTTTTTATTATCTGTAACCTATTTCTTATTGGCTGCTGTTGAAACCTATATGATTGTAATCACGCAAACGAATCTTGATGACTTTTGCCGCCCCTGGAAGCTAGCCTGCTACCTTTGCTAAAATGAGCACATTTTTGAAAAGAAGAAGACAGAACTGACTTGTGTCGTATCTCTTTCCTCCTCCTTGTCTTTGTCCTCGGCCGTCTCCCACAGGAGGACACCATGGAGGAGTCGGGTTGGAAGAACGTCCATGGCGATGTGTTCCGCCCACCGCAGTATCCCATGATCCTCAGCTCTCTGCTGGGGTCAGGCATCCAGCTCTTCTGCATGGTGCTCATTGTGATCTGTGAGTCATCCCCCCCCCCCCCCCCCCAACATACACACACACACACACACGCATGCAAGAAGGAAAGCCATGTAATCTCCATTATTTGGTCATACAGGAATTAGAGGTGCATTTAGCGGTCTTGTCAAATTTAGCAAATTGTTGTACACAGTCTTTTAGTCATGCCTTGATAAGCTCGGAACTCTGTTTGGCACGCTTCAAGCTCTAAAAATGGGAGACAAATATCACAGCCTTGACCAAGTCATCATTTGTTCCAGACTATCAGTGATGCTTTAGCAGCATGGAAGAAGTAGAAAATGTATGAATAGCCTAGAAATCTAGTGGCCCTTAGCAGCAGGGACTGTAATTCTAGAAAGTCAGGCTTGTGAACTGAAACCCCAATTCTGGCTGAGTCAGTCCTTCTAATCATTCTAGTTTGCTGTAACCGACCGACTCAATATTGCAAGGCAACAGTCATCAATTTTTTCCCCCACAAATATAACATTTAAAAGCATAATATTGAATTTTGTAGAGCGAGTTAAATAAAAAGAAAAGTTTAAGAGAACCTGCAACTCAGTCAGAATTTTGGATAGGTGGACAGCGACATATCAGGTTGTCATGCAGAGTGGTACTAAACGCATTAGCTGTTATCGAAAGAGCGGGTTAGCAGCCCATCACAAACAACATGCAGCGGAGTGATCAAGAGCCCCAACCCCACTGAATACGCAAATCAACAAAGATTCCCTTTTCAAAACAAAATGGTGTATCAGAAGTGATGCCGTTAGCTGTAAGGGGACTAAGGTTTGTGCCTTTATCTGTGTGTTTGTGTTCATTATCTACTTTACTTGTGTTTGTGTTAAAGTTGTGGCCATGCTGGGGATGCTGTCTCCCTCTAGCCGAGGGGCACTGATGACCACATCCTGCTTCCTTTTCATGTTCATGGGGTAAGACACACACACACACACACACACACACACACACACACACTGTGTCTGATTTAGTTCCTGTTTATTTTTTGTTCAGTGTACCTCGGTGTGTGTTTTTTTTTTTTTTTTCATGTATGTATATAATTTGCCTGACTACAGGAAGACACTAAAGGATTGTGGATTGGATGTGTTGTGTGCAGGTTGTTTGGTGGTTACTTTGCTGGCAGACTGTACCGCACACTGAAGGGCCACCGGTGGAAGAAGGGAGCATTCTGTGTGAGTGTTAAGCCGTCCGCACATTGGCTCCGCCAGCATTGCGGAGCACTTTCGAATCCGTCAATTTCGCCTAGCACCTAGCACAGTAGCCTTTAGGCCTGAAATTAACAATGGATGTCAATGGGCGGCTCTGACAAAATAGACTTCAATTGCAATTCACAATCGACGGCGGAAAGGTTCGGCGCTGGTGTGCGGCGTTGCGTTGAAAACAATGGAATAGAATGTTGGAAGCAGAGTGCACAGCACTGTGTCGGAGCCGGTGTGGCCGGTGTGGCCTTTAGAGCCCCACTCTCTCCTCCACACACTTCCTCCGGAACTGTTTTTCTTCTCCATTCAGTGCGATTGCAGTTCGATAGAGGAGTGAAAGGCCATTTGCAGTGCAGAGAGGACCTGTGCTGTATTATATATTCATTTCCCCAATAGAAGTCACGCCATGTGTCAACTGCAGGACAGTGTTGTTGGCAAATCGTAAAAAAACACCCACGCCCATGTATTAAGTTGTTTGTGAAAACAAATTTATGTCATGAAGACCAGTCAGATTGTTCTGTAATGAGAAAGCAGATTGTATTAACCCCATAGCTGAAGATGCAGTTAGGTTCATATACTGTATGTTTGGACACTCATGCAATTTTTGTTATTAACCCTGTTTACGGGGACGTATCAAAAGTATAGTTGTTTAATGCATATGGGCATAAAGTGAAGGTTTAAATTAAATTTGATTAAATATAAATATCTCATGTTTGTTGAACATGAGACGGGCTACTTACGTTGCACCACAATTTGAGAGGAATTCCACAGATAGCAAACTATAAATATGCTTAATCTTTCTGCACACTTGAGTCCTTTCATGGCCCTGTTTGATGAATGTGATGGAGTGTTGTTTTCTCTTCTCTCCTCAGACGGCCACACTTTACCCTGGGGTTGTGTTCAGCATCTGCTTTGTGCTGAACTGCTTCATCTGGGGAGAGCACTCCTCTGGAGCGGTGAGTTTGCTTTGGATGGATGGCCATGTGTCAGGATGTGTCATAGGATAGGCTATACACTAAACATCCTATTCATTTCAAGTTTCAAGTTTATTAGAGGATAGCCCCTTGAGATGTACCATCTCATTTTCGAGGGGGTCCAAGTTCAACTGCACATGACATGTCCTTATTAATACAACATAAAATATCTAAGAGACAAAACAAAAAGCACCACAAACATAAACATCTCTTCTCTCAGCTGTATACCGTGTGTTTTACTGTAGTTTGAGGTGTATGTTAGTGTTAAGTGCAGAAATAGTTGGCGGTTGACCAAGCGGTTGTGGTGTGGGTGATGTATTAACATGGCTATGGCCATGTTTTCTCCCACAGGTTCCCTTCACCACCATGCTGGCTCTGCTGTGCATGTGGTTTGGCATCTCCATGCCACTCGTCTACCTGGGCTACTACTTCGGCTTCCGCAAGCAGCCCTATGACAACCCAGTGCGCACCAATCAGATCCCACGACAGGTGCCCGAGCAGCGCTGGTACATGAACAAGTTTGTCGGGTAAGTCAAGAGACTGTGTTTTGGAAGAGTAACAGGGAAATGGCGCCCTCTGTCTCTCAGAGCAGGAGCTGCATTAATGTAATGTAATGCAATGAGATGCGACACAAATACGATTTGTGGGCACTAAAAATGTTTGTGACCTTGTACAGGAAGAGGCTCCAAGTGTATTTAGGTAGAGAATTTTTGTTCACAGAATTTGAACAATGTGATTATCTGAATAGAATAGATGACCATGTGCTTGACTGGTCAGCAAACTCACCAGAGCCAATTAAATTGGGAATCTGTAGTGTAAGTGTCAATAGTAAGATGAGTCTCGAGACCTGTGAGATGCAACAATACAGAAAGCTGAAAATCTCTATCAAGGCAACTTGAGCTTCCATAGAACCTCACTAGAGACTAGACCTAGTCCTGAGTGCCTATAGATGAATGTACAAAATGTATTTACAAAAGTGAAATACTGAATTGGGTTTTATCGTCTTAAGCTGCAAGTCATTAAAATGAACTCAAAAAATGGGTAGAAATATTTCACTTAATATCTTCATTCAGTTAATGAATCTATGAAATTTTCAGTTTTATTAACAAACTTCAAGAATGTTCTCATTTTGAGGCCTATCACATGTGCTTGTTTCCCCCCATAGAATCCTGATGGCTGGAATCCTGCCGTTTGGAGCCATGTTCATTGAGCTGTTCTTCATCTTCAGTGTAAGTTGCCCCAGATGCCGCCTGCTCATAGAGAATTAAGAGATGCTTACTCTTTGTTGCATTGCCATCACCCACAACTGATTAATGAATGTGATGACTTCTAGATTACATAGTGAATTTGGCTTGGAATTAGGAAAATTATGCGCAGTGCTTGCAATCCTATGCCCAATGTGCGCAAATTCAGGCCCTTACCCTTGTCTTTCTATTTTATAAATTCCAACTTGTCTCTTGTGCTTGCTTAGGCTATTGTTTGTTTTAGAAGAAGCATCACAATGAGCACTATTTTCAAACGGCAAAATCTAGGGCTGAGAATCTAGATCTGGATATGGTAGTAATATATCAAATGAAGGTTCTTGGTAAGCTCTTTGCACTGACAAAATTAAAATTATAGAACTAAAATTTAGAGTTATTAAATATGAACCAAATGTCTTAAGATAGAACAATTGGAGCCAGAAGGACATCACTGCATTTGACTATAAGATTAGTTATTTTCACCTAGTATTATGACATCCATCTGTGTCGATAAATGCACTTAAAATATGTGACATCAGTACAGAAATTAGCATAATGGCAAACTGTATTCATTTTTGTGTTGCTCTCTTGTAAAGTTGGTGAAATGTCACACCCTAAAGGTTCTCAGCCCTGGAACTGGGGATTATCTCATGATGCTAATTGTTTAAACATGGAGCTGTTGAAATAAAACCAGTTAGGCAGGTAATGCCACATTAGACATGGAACTAACCTGTGGTGTAGGATCACAATGTGTTTGTTGAATGGCTGTTCCCTAACCTGCGTCTATCCTCTTGCCCTTGCAGGCCATTTGGGAGAACCAGTTCTACTACCTGTTTGGCTTCCTCTTCCTGGTCTTTATCATCCTGGTGGTGTCCTGCTCTCAGATCAGTATAGTCATGGTCTACTTCCAGCTGTGTGCTGAGGTGAGACAGCAGCCGTGTGTGTGTGTGTGTGTGTGTGTGTGTGTGTGTGTGTTTGTGTGCATCTTGTTTTACCTAAAAGAGTTTTGTTTTACCTAAAGAGTTTTGTTAGTGTTTTATTTGCACAAATTCATATCTCCACTCAAATCTCCTCACTCTAGCTTGTTTAACACTCTTTAGTGTAAGTTCAAACTACGTAAGTAGCTTCCCATCCTTCCACACCTGAAAAGCAGTCACCCTCACTCTCACCCACCTCCTCCTCGTCCTCCACCTCTTCCTCGTCCTCAACCTCCTCCTCCTCCATGTTGGCTCCTAATGAGAGAGTACCTATGTACCTGTATCTTCATCTTAGACGTGTGTGTGTGTGTGTGTGTGTGTGTGTGTGTCTGTGTGTCTCTGCAGGACTACCGGTGGTGGTGGAGGACCTTCCTGGTGTCGGGAGGATCTGCCTTCTACGTGCTGGTCTACGCCGTCTTCTACTTTGTCAACAAGGTAAGCAAACAAGCCATGGCAGTTCCCACAGAGATCGTTTGACTTTTAAATCTCGTCATCAAGCAGTCGTAGGCGTGGATTAACCCACAGAAATCGATGTCCTTTGCCGGACCAGTCCACTTATTTTGTTTGAGTTTTGTAATGCTGAATATTGCTATTCCCCACACACACACACACACACACACACACACACACACACACACACACACACACACACACACTTGCACACACACTTGCACACACATAAACTTTCTTCATACACTTGAAGTTGCCTCCATTTTGGCACACACACATTCTTCATACACTTCATACACTGTTGGCTTTTTTTTCGACACGGGGCCTGTTAAAAGCACAGGATTTATCTATTATATCTATGATACGTGGGCTAGTGTGTTGCTTCTTGAGCAAGTAGGCCAAAAGGCCCACAAATGTCTGTGGTTGTACGCTCCTCACTGAATGCGACTAAATGCAAAACGTCCAAGCACAAAGCCTTCTTGCCCTGTCAGTGGACTCGTAACACAAAACAGAAAGTGCTCCTAAGACCTTTTATAATTGCTTCTCTCTGATCCCTGAATTGACGCTCTCAACATATTTGCTGGCAAACAGGAAATAAAAGCGTTAGGATTTGGCCGTATGCAAGGACACAATGGCAGCACACAGCCCCGTTAGGCGTGTAGCGCTTGGAGCGCCGCCCGTTCTCTCCCTAATGATTGTCTGATTGACCGCTTGCCAGAACATACAGTACTGTTTTTTTATGATATTTAGCATTATATGAATGTTGTTCAGAGGGTTGCTAATTGATTGAACAGAACCATATGTGTATGTGGGGCCGGAATCTGCGTTTAATGATCTATTTCTCTAGAGTGAAATTTAAAGTGTGTGTGTGTGAGTGAGAGTGAGAGAGAGGGCGAGCGAGCCCACTTGTCTCCAAACTGATTAACATTGACGGCGGTCCCACTTTGTTTTGTCCCGACCTCCTGAGTATGTTTCTGTTTGGTTGTCCACATGCAAAGTGAAATGGAACAGTGATTCCTTCCAACATTCCATAGGTGCATTATGTACTGTGTATTAGCGTTGGAAGAATTGGATTGGACATATTTAAGTCACATGATAAACTAACAACACCTTTACTTGGCCCTTTAAGTGTTATTTATTGTTTTTTTTTTCCCCCTCTCTTTCTCTCTCTACTCTCCTCCATCCTAGCTGGACATAGTGGAGTTCATTCCTTCCCTGCTGTATTTTGGCTACACCGCCCTGATGGTGTTGTCCTTCTGGCTGCTAACGGGTACAATCGGCTTCTACGCCGCATACATGTTCATCCGCAAGATCTA
>JAODXP020000018.1:12948728-12968728 GCA_027497455.2 Sardinella longiceps
GTCTAATGCCTCCTCTGTTCTTCTCTCTTTAAGCGGGGTCAGTTTCTTTTCACCATGACCACCCCCCACCCCCAGCCCCCCTTTCCTCTACCTCCCAGGGTTTTTTTTAGCCCGACAGTAGTGGCAAACCCAGCTCCCATCCTGGCTTTCCAAAAAAAGTGTTTGTACAAAAGTTTTATTTCGGGATTTTTTTTTTTATTTTATTATTATTATTATGGTTATTTTTGGTTTGTTTATTTTGTTTCCCCCTGCAAGGCTATAGTGATCCAGCACATGTGAAGATCAAGACATTTTATCCTACTGTGGACTGGACACAATGAAACTACATGACCATTTTCTAAGGTTGTACTTTATCCTTGCCTGTTGTGTGTATGTGAGTGGATGTGTATGAGTCTTTAAGGTGTATGTAAATACAAGCGCTTTGTATTGTTGCATTGCGTTCTTTCTTTTTTTCTTGTGAGGTTGTGTACCTACTAATCATGTCATTGTTTTTAGCCAAAAAAAGCATGATTTTTTAAAGAAAGAAAAAGAAAGACTTCAATTTTTCCGTCACCTTCCTTTGAAGAATGTCAAGCTATATAATGTATGAAATAATAAAAGTGCCGAGAAGTTGAAATTTAAAAAGCTTGTCCCCTGGATATGAAATAATTGTCCTCCTTGCAGATTGATCTTAATAGAGACTGTGTTCAGATTGAGGTTGAAGTAAAGTTCAGGTGGTATAGAATGGTGATATTAGCATTAACAGAGTTAGATGGCTCTTGTGCATTTTTCCTCAAGAGTAGAGAGTGTGTGTGTGTGTGTGTGTGTGTTTGTGTGTGTGTAGGGGTGTCTTAAAATTTTCTTTCACACATTACACTTATAGCAGCTTTGTGGCTACCCATAGAGGTGCTTTCAGACCTCAAATTCTTCTAGACTTCAAGCCTACCATTTTTTTAAAAAAGCTGATAGTGCTCTTGTATATCATAGCTGGGCATTTGTGTGAGTTTTGGACTGAGCCAGCGCCTGGAACTGTGTAAGTATAGGCCTGGGTGCACCACAGTGCAATTAGGGCCGTCCTTGAGCCCAACTTTGCTTTTTTATCACTTGGAAGCCCGCCTCCATTTTGTGTCATTTCATCTCTGCACTGTGGTGTGGTTTCCTGTTCTGGCAGTTTGGTATGTGAATGGCAATTTTCAGGCATAAGGACTTAGAGGGGAGGGGGACAACTTTCTCAACCCCCACCCCCCCACCCTTCTTCCTGCTGTGCCTGGCCAACAGGAAATTAACAAAAGAAAGGCAACGAAAAGTATGAAACCGTGGGTTTGTCTTTTAATCATTTTTTAACATAACACATTACAAGTCAAAATGATACAATGTACTGTACAAGTAAATAGGTATGTTGTTATGTCATCTCTTTGGATCAACCAATATACAAATCTGTCACTTTACACTGCAGAAACTGATTGCATGTGAGTTATGTAACAAAACAAAAAAAGAAGACTTTGTTTTGTCCTGTAGCATATTCTCTTTTTATACAACGCTCCCTGTAGATGATGGACTCCATGCTATATAAAATAGTGTATGGATGAATGCAAATACTCCATTTTTGTGTAATTTCACCTTTTTTCCAGGGGTGGCGATAATAAGGGAGTACTAAGAAGAACTATGTTGCTAAACAAAGATACATTTAGAGCTTGGAATGCAAGACTTACATGAAGCTAAAAATATATAAAACTACACATGGATTTTGTCTTACTCAGACAGTACCCATCTCGTTACTATAAAGCAAAACAAAAGAGGCATTTATAAAAAAAAAAAAAATAATCTGATTGGTTTTCTGCCATAAAATTTTTCTTAAAAATATATTCCCATATTTTTTTTTTCTTAATTCTGCACCTAATGGTGTGAATATTTTGAAAGGATAAGTGCATTGTAGGCACAACAGGGTCCTAAAAATGAAGAGGCCGTAAAATAATGTTTACGTTGATTTCGAATTATCAATTCATGTTTTCACCATGAAACAAGTTTACTCTGAAATGTCTTATTCAAAAGCAGTCATTTTTGTCAAGTGTCTTTTGAAATGGATGTCAAATCACTGGTAGTGGGGGAAATTAGGGAATTTTGCAGCAAGTTTATACTATCACATCCCAGTATTTCTTAGCCATCAAGCTTATTTAAAGCCGAGGAAAAGCATTTGCCGTATGGGCAAATCCCTGCCAGGTGCCCATGCCCACCTACAACCTGACAAGTCATCCTGTCACATTTAATTGAAACCACAAGCACAACGGGTGGGAGGGCATTTCCTGCCTGTACAGAACTCCACTTGCTGTTATAGGCTGGGAAAAATTGGGAGAAAAATGAAAATCCTTATTCTTTTTCTCCTTGACACCCCCCCCTCCCCCTCTCTCTCTCTCTCTCTCTCTCTCTCTCTCTCTCTCTCTCTCTCTCTCTCTCTTGCTGAGAATGGTGGTGGGTATCTGGCAGGTTGACATGCTTTAAATTGTGGTAAGCCAGTTTTGGCTTGTCTTATCAAAGCAACGTTCGAGCCATTATGGCTGGTTTATAAACTCTCATGAAAAACAAATTTGATTGAAGATGAAAGTTGATCGCCACAATGTGGGTATTTTTCCCCAGAAGGAGGGATTAGGGGCATAAAGAAGGATATTAGTGAAATCTATCAGAAATACTGTTAACTCTTTTTCTTAAGAGGGAAAACAAGACAAATAAAAAGATGAGTAAAGTCTACATATCAGACTAATGGCACATACATGTACAAGGTCAAATACAAAAAATTAAAAACATACAAACATATAAGGCTGAAATCTTAAAAGAAAAATACTCTTTTTAAAAGGCTTAAAAGTGCTAGAATTCAGATCAGCTCACATAAACCCGGGGAGGACAAACTCAATAAAATGCCAATAGCTTTTGTGTTTTTTTCTTTTTTTCTTTCTTTCTTTCTTTCTTTTAAGTTTAATTTAGTCTCTTCAGAGGGAATATCAGAGGTGACGAATTTTAGCCTCCAAATTAAGGTAAATGTTATCATCAACCTTTATACTCGTCTGTACTTTGACAACCAATGTCACCAACAGAGTTCAGATGCAAAACCCTCCAAGATAATTTGCAATGTATTTACTTAGTTATTCCATTTTGATAAACTTTATTATGAGTGCAACTCCAGTTGGATTGTTTTGACTTGATTCGTTTTCCTCTATAGTAACATTCAAATTGCAGTTTGATAGAGATTACTTGAAAATCAGTATGAAAAACTTATTGCTTTGGATGAAGGATTTTGCATCTCAACTCTTAAAATATTCAATAGTGCTCGACATAATAGAGATAAATGCTTCATATTTAGGTTCGAAAAAAATATATTTTTTATAACAAATACGTTTATAATAATAAGAAGAATTTGTTTCTTTAGAATACACCTATAGCCAGGATCTTCAAGTTAACCATGGAGTAAAAGTACTTTTTTTCTTCTTTCTAAGAACAAATTTTCAAACATGTCAAAATTGACAACCCCTGTTCATTACTTTATAATGTATTTTGATAACAAATGTCTTTTGAGACATACATCATGTAATCAAATTTTAAGAGCTAGTTTTACAGTATTACAAATCTGATTTAATCACCAATACACACCCATGCATTTTTTTTTTCCTGGAGCAATTGTGCAAAATATAATTTCTTCTCCCCGGGTTTTTGGTATGAAAAACAAAAACAAACAAACAAACATTAAAAATGAGGTGATGTGTTGTGTTGTTTTTTTTCTGAGGTCCTGTTTCAAACAAACAGAAAATAATATATCATATGACAACAAACGACTAGGCAATATCCCAATCAAGTGTCCCCTGCTTTGAATGTCAAAGACCAGGCTGGTGACTTCTTTGTTCTGGATATTGTGTCTTCGCAGACCCTTTCATAAAAACAAAATGTTCCTTTGAAATGGAAGAAGCAGCTGTGGAAGGAGAAGAGAGATGAAAGGACTAACCAGTTCATGAGTACTACTGTGCATGTTTTTGACTGTTTTCTGTCTCTTTTCTTTCCTTTTCAATTCATGTCTTTTCTTTTTCTATGCTTAAAACAGCTTTGCAGTTAAACATGTTCCACTAGTGGTCTATGGTTGCTGTTGGCAATCATAGCTTTAAAAAGCAGCATTGTTTAAATATTTAGAATTTTTGAATTGTGGCCATTTTTTTTTCCTCATGAGTCACTATATTATGGTCATTCACATTCACTATGGAGTAGAGATGAACTTTCTTCTTATGAGGAAATCTCCTCTAGGCATGGGAAACCCTCAAAACGGATGGGGGCTCTCGGTAGCCTTTTGCTGATGATTGAGTCTCCTTATTCTAAGGTCCTTCTTGTTTAAGAAGAGTGGCAGTGAAACAAGAACACTTATTATGTGTTGGGGAAAGAGGTGTGATGTTGTGAGGACATTCTGACACCACTCCATTTAAAATTAACTGAAATGTTTTTTTGACTGTGATCCCACAAGTCTCAAATTCCTCGTGTTTCTCAAGAGGGAGCTCACTGGACTAAAGGCAAGATATGGTTTGGTATGAGTGTACTCTGATGTCTCTCCATCGTCAACCCATTTGGATTAGCAGACTGATTCTGAGTGAACGCTAAGCCCCCTCTTGTGCTAACAACAGTGGTCTCTAGTCTAGTGGAGGTCGCTAAGTCTGGCTAATTCTTCTGGGGTGAAGAGGACAAAGTTAGATTGAGGCTTTTTAGCTGAAGTACGCGTTTCATTGTCAGCGGAGAACGTACATCTACGGTGGAATGGGTCACTTGAAATAATACCACTCACTGACCAGACTAATATACTAGCAGGTCAAGGTTACAATACTGTGAGATTTAAAAAATTCAATTCAATCACGACATGGGGCCTTTCTATTACAACACTCTACATAGAGGTTCAGAGATAATGTTAAATCCATTCTAGATGATTATGCCACTAATAGCCTATTATACATATGTCACTCCAATTCTGTTGGGTCCTCTTGACTCACAGACATACAAAGGTCAGGACAAATAAGACAGAGCGCTATAGGGAAAAGCTAATACTTCATCCATTTTTTTGATCAATATGATGCATGATAAAAATGTATGTAAACCTGTCAGACATTTTTTCCTTAAAAATTTGTTTTAATATATCTATCTAAATTATATTTTACTGAAAAAGCAATTATAATATATAGTTTCTGATGTGGTATTTCGTACACTGCAAAAATATTTTTTTTTCTTTAAACTGAAATTGTTATTCATTTGTTTCTATTCACATATGTCAGGGTTATTATTAACATTTATTCCTAACAAAAAAAAACCTGTCTAATATATTTTTTTCCCTAAAAGTACATCTCAATAACATGACTTGGGCGGGAGCAGGAAGAGAAATATTGTTGCCATGGAGACTGTAAAATTAGTGCTGGAAGGAAACAGGAGAGAGTATCCTTGATCTGCCTCCTATGACGTATGTCCCTGTTGGGATTGTATGGATCTCTTGTTAGAGAGAATGGCCTTGGTGGGTCTCGAGCACCAACAGAGGTATCTGTAACCCAGGAAGCTTGCTGAAAGGTTAGGGTGAAGGGGTCATCGGGGTCGCCACTGCGTCCCTAGTAAATCAAGTGCCTTCTGCTGTAAACAAAGTGCTTCTCTCGAAGAAAGCTGTAAACCTGTGTAACGTCCTATGATTTTTCTCATAAAAAAATATCTATTAAACATTGTAATTTGGGGGTTGGTCACTGGATCGGCAGTGTTGAGAGGGAGGCAAGTGGGTACGGAACCTCAGCTGCTCTCAACAAACTTTATACATTACTCTTTTTTTCAAAAGAAAAAAAGAATTGCGTATTGTGTTTTTTTTTAATTCACAGCTGAAAGATGCACCTCTGAAGGTAGAATAATTTGTAAGTTTAGAAAAAGCACGTATTCCAGTCACAGGGGGGAGGTCATTTTAGCCAACGTCCTTTCTCACCAAACTGAGGACTTTTGATAGTTCACACCCTGATGCTGGCATTAGTATAATTTGCTGACAATTATCCCCTCTCTCTGCTAATATTGTCACAGCTGTTTTTTGGGCCAAATTTATATTTCCTTTTTTTAGCTTGAGTGCTGAGAGAGAGAGGGTCTAAGAACTACCAGGCCTGTTTTAATGATTTCATTCCTTCACTAATTTTTTATTCAATTTTATTATTTTCACTCCTGGCTGCCAAAGACGGTTTGAGTTTAAGGGCAAACAAGTAAAAAAAAAAAAAAAAACGATTAAAAAAAAAAGAAGAGGAAAAACATCCTATTCACTTCAAACTAGTCTTCTGCGTCATAAACAAAAGAATTTTGCTCTACATTAATCTTTGAAACTTTTTTCTTAATATTATTATTTTGTAACTTATGCAGTACCATGCCTTAAGGCCTATTGATGCTGCCTCCTAACTATTTTATAAGGGAAGGGTAGGAGAGAAGAGAGGTAGGAAAGTTTGGAAGGAGACAGGGCAAGTGGGGAGGAACGTTAAAACATCATAATTAACAAACTTCTTTTTTGTTTTTTGTTGTTGTTTTCAAAAACATCCTAAATAAAAAAAAGCTTTTTTGCATTTTTCCTATTTCTTCCTTTTTTTTCCTCAATTTAAAGGGTAAATTCCTCCAGGCTCAATCAAAAGCTTTGTGCGCTTCACGTTAGACTCCTACATCGTTCAAGTGTTTGACTCACCCACCCCCATTACACCTTTTTTTTTTTTGATAGGGACCTCAGGGTCCCCGACGGACCTTGGTCCCCCCCCGCCCTACCCCTTGTGCCCTCCTCCTCCCCCTCCATGCCCTTACACGGGGTAGCAGGTGCCCGTGGTGGCTGAGGAGAAGGTGGCGGGTGATGGAGGGGGCAGGGCGGGGTGGAGCTCTCATTGAAAGGCCTGGTGGAAGCGAGGCAGGGTGGTGGTGCTGAGACTGGAGCTGAACACTGGCGGGAGGGGATGCAGGGGCCCCAGGCCGAGTCCCCCGCCGGAGCCTTGCTGCTCCTGAGGTTGAGGTTGCAAAGAGGTAAGAGGCAGTGCTGTGGCGGCACCAGCGGCTGCAGCATGAGGCTCGGTGGCGTGCGAGGAGGAGGAAGAAGACGAGGAGGAGGAGGAAGAGGAAGAAATGGCCGAGGAGGAGGTGGTGTAGCCCATCACCAGACCTCCGGAGCTCATGGGGGCGCTGTAGGGGGGCAGGTTGAGCGGCAGGAAGCCTAGCAGGTGGGAGAAGTCCATGTTAGCAGCACACAGAGACTCGGCGATGATGGCCGGGCTTTTGGAGAGCAGACTGTCGGCACCTCCGGCGCCACACAGCTCGTCTGGCAGCCCGGACTGCGGCGGTTCCAGACCCTCTTTAGGCGGCGAGGAGGCGGTGTGGGGCTCGGTGGCCGAGCCGGGTGGAACCACGGGCAGCCCGCTCTGCAGATCCATCAAGAAACTCTCCATCTCTACCTTGAGCGGCTTCTCCAGCAGGTATGAGGTAGATCCCAGCTGGTACTTGGGTGGGGGCTGGGGGTGCGTCTGGGACTGGTGCGGAGGTGCATGTGGATGGGGAGGTTGTTGCTGGGGATGTGGTGGAGGCGGTGGGGGTGGGGGGGTTGGGGAGTGATGGTGATGGTGGTGGTGATGGTGGTGGTGGTGGTGCGGGTGGTGGTGGGGGTGCAAAGAAGCCGGAGGCGGGGGCTCCATGTGGCATCCCATGCCCATGGCGGCCGACAGCGAGCCGGGCACCAGGGATGGGTGGTGGTGATGGTGGTGATGGCCCATGCCGGGGCTAGACATGGCCTGCAGGTGGTGCGGGTTGTACATGCCCATGGGGAAGGGCGCGCCGGTGGGGAAAGGTTTAGCCATCATGGGGTCTCCGGCCGAGCCCATGCTGCACATCATGGGGCTGAGCTCTTCCTTGATGGAGCACGGCGGCGAACCCGTCCCCAGCAGCCCCAGCATGTCCGGCGGCTCCGTCTTGATCTTGAGCAGCTCCTGCGAGTGGCTCTTCTTGACGTGGCGCGTCAGGTGGTCCTTGCGGCCGAAGCGCTGCGCGCAGTACTGGCACAGGAAGTCCTTCCGTCCCGTGTGCACCACCATGTGCCGCCGCACGTCTTTGCGCGTGTAGAAGCGCCGCTCGCAGTGGTCGCACGGGTGCTTCTTCTCCTTGGTGCCGCCCGAGCTCTTGCCCGAGTGGCTCTTGAGGTGCTCGAGCAGCGCCGGCGTGCTCTCGTAGCTCTGCAGGCACACCTTGCAGGTGAGGTCGCCTGCCGTGGCTGCGTGCATGGCCACGTGCCGCTTGTAGCCCAGCTTGGTGTTGTAGTGCTTGCCGCACTCCTCGCACTTGAAGGCCTCCTTGTTGGGGTCGTGGGTCTGCAGGTGATTCTTCAGGTGGTCCTTGCGGTGGAACATCTTCTCACAGAACGAGCACTGGTGTGTCTTCTGTGGAGAGTGTGTTGCCATATGCCTACATGGGAGAAGAAATCAGAGGCACTGGTCAGAGTCAAGATGCATTACAGCAGTTTTTCTCAAACATTTTCAGACCGAGGACCACTTTACCCCCATTTTTTTTTTTTTTCAGGGACCACCTGCGTTCGTGCCCCCTCTCCTAGTCACACGGTGCTACCCTTTATCCTTTAAAGCATTCTTAAATAGGCTTTTCTATGCACTTCAAATTCAGATAGCCTAAAGTTTTGAACAAATTACAGGACTGCCTCATAGTACTTAGTGAACAATTCATCTTTTGCCTTCAAATAATGTTGGTAAGAAACAGACTAAATTCACATATTTTTTGGGGAAATCCTCTCGTGGACCACTTGAGCTTGCTCACGGACCACCAGTGGTCCCCGGACCACACTTTGAGAACCACTGCGTTACAGTGATAAGAGCAACTGACATATTGTGAGCACAATAAAGGTAAAAGTCCACCTTCAGGAAATAAGAGTCCGACCAACCGATCACATAGGCAATTTGTTTCAACCACTCAGGTGATTTATAATTAGCTTAAATAACTCCTCAGCCCTCTAGGTCTTCTTACTAGTCAAATTACCTGCAATGGTAGTACGTGATACTTTTGAAGACAGACTTTGGTTGTTATACTTAGTTCAGTGAAATAAATAAAATGGCAACATGCAACATGAACAATTTGCCCAATAGGATTCCACTGTGTAGTCTTTCAGTCAGTGCTGCTACCCACAAGCTCAAGACTGCATGGATTCTTTTTTGTCCTAACTCAGTCTAACAACTACTAAACT
Source organism: Sardinella longiceps (assembly GCA_027497455.2). Taxonomy (NCBI): domain Eukaryota; kingdom Metazoa; phylum Chordata; class Actinopteri; order Clupeiformes; family Clupeidae; genus Sardinella; species Sardinella longiceps. Next base: position 12,957,955 of record JAODXP020000018.1, read on the forward strand.
GTGGCCCGATTAAAAAAAAGTAACCTCTCACATCCATTATTGGTAGTTATGCTTTGTGGTAATTTCTATTTAGACCTGGTGATAAACCCAGGGGTGGAGCATCAAATTCTGGGCCCTATGCACAAGCAGTGGCCATGAGCCCCCTCACCCCCTCTACCCCCTTCATTCCAGAAGCCTCGAGGACCCTCTCCTCACTTAGGGCCCTGGTAACTCAGTCTCCCTTTTCCCCCCACTACTATGCTCCTGGATACAGCAGAACTAAAGGTTTGTGGTTTGAGATTGGGAGCCAGAGCCAGGCCCAGGGCCTCACCTGAAGAGCTTATATTTGGAGCTGAAGGCCTTAGGACAGTGGGGCTGTGAGCAGTGGAACGGCTTCTCCCCCGCGTGGCAGAAGGCGTGCAGCCGAAGCTTGTCCGGTGAGCCGAAGAGAGCCCCGCACACCAAACACTCGTGCCTGCCCGCTCTCTCTCCCCTCTCCCTCTCTCTCTCTCTCTCCCTCTCCCTCTCCCTCTCTCTCTCCCGCTCCCTCTCTCGCTCTCTCTCCGCTCGCGGCGGCACGGCTCCTCCGAACAGCTTGGCGGCGGCACGTGGGTCCTGGTCCTCCTGCGTCAGTGCTGTGATGTGGTGGCCTGGGGCATCGGCGGCGGCTGCTGCCATGGCAGCCCTAGGGTGCCGTTGCCATTGAAACGAGGCCGTGGCTCCCCTCCTGTCCAGACTCTGCGTGGCTAGTGGCTGGGGCGTGGCTGATTGGGGTGGGGGCGTGGCAAAGGGAGGAGTTAAGGAGCAGCAATGGATGAGCTGTCAATCAGACCTGCAAGAAGGAGTAGTGATTAACTCCACTATCATATTACAAACACAGTCTTATGCCTAAAATGAAGTTGTTATGGTTGGTACATAATAGAACTCTTCAATGACACATAATGGTGGTTCACTGCTCTATCTCTATGGCATTTAGCAATCTGCTTTAGAACTCATACTGCAGGCCTGAGTGGTACGATATGTAAGGGATAACGGTCGCCGAGGTGTCCCAATATGTAAGGGATAACGGCGCCGAGGTGTCCCGATATAGAAAAATAATGGACGGCGCGTATGCGAAGAACAGCCCGACACCTCGAAGGCCGTTATCCCGCTTATCACCCGGTTGCAACTAAAACGTATAGACGATAAGCAAGTGTTTAAAACATAAAAGAAACATGTGGCTCCGTTTTGAAAGAAGTTATCCTATTCGGTTGGGGTACTATTTTCATATGAAAGAAGATCCACAAGGCTGCATTCTAAAGAGCATTGATAAAGAACGCTGGTGAAACTTTTTTTTAACCCAACAATGCCTCAGGTGTCCCGTTATCAAGAATTAACAGAAACCCTGACAGCCAATCAGAAAACAGTATTCCATTCCATCGGGTGATAATTCCCAATATGGTACCACTCAGGCCTGCAGTATGAGTATCCAGAACATCACAGTAGAACTTCCACCTGCACATCAACTTAGTAATGATCTGCTGAGTGTATCCTACTCACCTTTTCTCTGCCAGCAATTAATGAATCTCTCAGGAAAACGATTCCAAAAAAGCACCTTTCTCCCTTCCTCCTCTCCTCTTCCCTCACTCCTGCTGTCTCTCTCTCTCTCTCACTCACTCTCTCTCTCTGGTTGGTTCTCTCTCTTACCCAGTCCCCACAGCTACAGTTAGGGGTGGGTAGGTTGTGATACTGTTCATCTTCATTGTCCTGCATGAACACAGAAAACAAAACAAAGAAAAGATCAGACTTTAGTTTGAAGAACCGTATGTTCAGTGGCAATGAGCAATCTGAAGACTTTCATTCTGACTTTTAGACAGGCTAAAACGCCCCACAGGTTTGGATAATTGTTGCGCTAGAGGGCACTGAAGCTGTGGAAGGAGGCAGGATTAAAAAGGAGGGAGAGCCTTGATGTTGACCTTGTGGGGCTGCTAAATTTTTCCACTGTAAATTGTGTCAAACTCTAACCCCTAATAATAACAGTAGGAAGTGGGTGAATCCCTTCCCCTTTTCTCCTCCACCAAGATTTACGACCATCCCTCGTTCTCGGGCCGCCCCGGCAGCCAGTGGGAAACGGCACGACTCACAAAGCCTGCTTTGTGCATATGTGTGTGTGTGTGTGTGTGTGTGTGTGTGTGTGTGTATGTGTGCGTGTGTGTGCGCGTGCACACCGGGTTTGTGCATACATGTGTGCTCGGCTGCGGAGACGGCGGCGTGTGTGTACATGCATGCACATGTTACGAAACAGGATAAGGCTCCCGTAATCCCAACGAAAACACCCAAGCACAAACAGCCCCCAGGGAAGGCGAACTGTTTACAACCACCCCCCACCCCATCCCGATACACACAAACACACACACACACACACACACACAAACCCTCCACAGAACCTGTACTACTTCTCAACGGCTAAAAGCAAAAATCTGAATGGGGAGAGAGGTGGTGGTGCTCTCTTTTGAGCTCTAAAGATCCTTTTGACTAAAGTTGCTCAATGGACGAGAGAGAGAGAGATAGAGAGAGAGAGAGAGAGAGAGAGAGCGAGAGGGAAGTGAGCAGATTTGGTGATAACTCATCATGAGCACGTGCACGTGCTGCACTGTTCTAAAAATACTCTGTGAGAGTGTTTAAGATGGGCACAGACCATTTCAAATATTTCCCCAAGGCCTGAGACGGCCTACCGTATTTACTGTGCTTTTGTCCACACCGGCTAGAGAGAAAATGACAATTGTCTTTACACATCCAGGCAGCACAGATCTCAGACCACTAAATTGTAAGTGACTTCAATGACAACTTTGGAATTTAAGTTATATTTTTGTTAAACTATTATAATTTAACATTCTAGATCAGAGCCGACTTAACTAGTTATATCAGGCAGATGTTCAAGTGATCCCTGGCTAGTAAAACATGTTGGCCTTAGTAGATTGACCTTGGTGTCAGCTACATAACCATCATTTAAAGCTGTATTCGGCAAGTCTACTTAATTCTGAGACTTAGCCAAAGAAATTCAAAATCATACAACTTGTTGGTCCCTCCCCCTGTATCTACTACGCTCCTCAACGGCCTCTCAAATCCCTTCCTTGCTGCAGCACGTTGTCAGCGGCTTGCTCACAGCTCAGCAATGATCGATAGGCAGTTATCCCTCCCTCCGAACCGGATTGGTGGAAAGCTACAGGGAGTGCTGGATTTTCACCATAAAAAGATAAGACGATTGCAACGACGATTACAGGGTTTAGATGGAGCTAGAGAATTTGAGTTTTTTCCGAAATAGCCTTTTTCATGTAATACTTCCAGAATAATGTGGCAGTTCCACGAAATTTGACGTTAAAAGGGTTGCCGAACACAGCTTTAAAAACATTAATTTGGCACTCATAAAATCAAGGTCCAATCAAGGTGCATGTATTACTATTCTATGGGCATGTCTTACATGTCTACCTAGCCAAGGGATCCTTTTAAGGACGGAGTTGTGTTCTCATTTGGTTTGATGAAGCTGGTTTCCCTATTTCAGCGGTGGGAAGAAAAGAGGTGCTGTTTCTAAAAATGCCTCCTCCATACTACTCGGATACTGACCTCTGCAGAAAGCAGTGTGTGGTATGTAGTATGAACAATACCACAGGAGTAGTATGGGGCTTACTTAACCTTCAGTCAGCTAGAGCACTTATTGTCCATTACAGTATTGATAAGGTAGACAACTGGTTAGTGGGTCTATTCTGCTGCTTGCATACAATATTGCATACTGGGCAGTTACTGCATGGGGCTCATTACACTTTGAGCCAGTCATGTAGCACCTGCAGCCAATTAATTAATTGCAAGAGGCAGTGGTGTGTGCTGCACTATGTACTGGGGCACATGAAGTATGCAATTCACCTTTTTCACCTGGCCGCCATTCCGAACGAAAACTAGGCTCGGGTGGTGAACTAGAGGAAGTGCCGACGGAACGTCAATAATTTCTCACAGATGCTGGACAGAAAATCTACTGCTGGTCACCTCTCTGTGTTGGTCAAGTGGAAAGTTGGGCAGATGAGGGGCGTCCCATACCCAGAAGCTACTTCTGGGGAAGTTTTACCCACAGATAATATATACGTTTTATATACGTTGGTTTTACCACCCAAGCCTCGTTCTAGTGCCTCATAGTGACGTAGGTGAAAAAGGTGAATACACAGCAACACGCCATTTTAGAAACAGCAACTGACTGGCTCTTCTCTTCCTCCGTGCTCCCTAACCCCTGGTCACTGCTGACCATCACTGTACCAGTCACGACCAAAACATGGGTCCAAAGTCAAAAACACTGACCACACACACACACACACACACACACACGCACACATAGGTTAACCCTGACCCACGGAATTGGCCCTAGTCACATAACAAAATGTGAACTTTCAAACACGCCATCTCCTGTAAGGTCCAGGCTGCGGACACACACACACACGGCCACCATCTCTTTTGTCTCATCTGACTAGGTTAGAACACTTCAGATATGATCCATAAAAAAAGAAGACCAAGACACTTGAACAGAAATAGAGATACACACACACACGCACACACAGACACTCACACACACACACACACACACACACACACACACACACACACACACACACACACACACACACGTATGTGTGTGTGTAAGTGTAAGTATGTGAATGTGTGTGCGTGTGTGTGACTCCCCACTCTGCCCTCTAGCTGCAGGTGAGTGTACTGCTCCCCGGTGAGCGTGTGGATGGGGGAGGAGAGGAGAGGAGAGGATGAGCGAGATAGAGAGAGGGCCTCACACCCTGACTGACTGAAGCACTGTGGTAGGGAGGGGGAAATCATGTGCTGTGGTTATGATCATACATCTGTGGATTTGGTTTTTGGTTATGTATACACGGGAGCATTAAAGCAGTAGCTGAGTGTTTGTGCAATGAGGGGTAGCATGTGTGAATGGTTGTGTGTGTGTGTGTGTGTGTGTGTGTGTGTGTGTGTGTGTGTGTGTGTGTGTGTGTGTGTGTGCATTACAAATGCAATGTATACAAAATGTGCATTTGTTTATGTGTACACAGTGCTACATGTAAGTGTATATATATGCACACACACACACGACGCACTGCTTGTGTGTATTGTGTAAGTGTGTTTGAGTGAATATGTGCCAGAAAGATGGTGTGTGTGTGTTTGTGTTCGCAAGTGTTTGTGGTGTATGTGTGTGTGTCTGCGTGTGTGTGCGCGCATGCATGTGTGTGTGTATATGTATATGTATGTGTGTGTGTGTGTGTGTGTGTGTGTGTCTGCGTGTGTGTGCGCGCATGCATGCATGTGTGTGTATATATGTATGTGTGTGTGTGTGTGTGTGTGTGCATGTGTGTGTGTATGCATGTGAAAGAGCGCGCGCAGTTAAGAGGAGCTGACAGCTGTGGCACGTTGCTGTGGTCATCACCCAGCGGGGGAGGTGCAGGGGGGTGACACCCGCTTCAGTGCGGCCCCCCCAGGGAGTCCCAGCTCCATTGTAACGCATCTCCAGCGCGCACATTCCTCTCCTTGGCCACAATACCCTGCCACACCACACGCCTGAAACATGTTCTCTTGCCCCCGCCGGCACACACCGCACGCCTCCAGCACACAGTTCTTCTGCCCCAACTGCCCCCTCTCCATACAGCGCCACACATTTGATCTGCAGAGAAACAATGCTGCCGTTCCACCTCATTCCAGACGCATTAAACATGTCTTACTGCCGCATATGGAACTGTTTGTTTCAACCATGTTCTCGTCTTTCATCAGAAGGTGTTTCTGTTTCTGTTGCTGGCACTCCAGCCTCCAAATCTTCAACCTTCAATTTAAAAGTCATCCATAAACTTTTTTATTTATTTTTTTAATGAATGTGTGAGTAAGCATTCCAAACGTATTCATTTACCCAAATTGTTGATCGTATACTCTTGAAATTCAGAGATGTATTCCAACATTGCGTAGCGCTCCGTGTCTGAACAAGGTTCTCAAGTTGCTCCATCCGCAACTATGCGCAAGTCTATAACATGGAGTATTACATTTTCTTCCCATATAGCATAACCGCTCTGAAATGCACAGTTCATCTTCTTCTCAACATCACACTATCTTCTGGAACACCCTCTGCTGCCCTTGTGAACCAGATCACATGCTTAGGACATACTCCATACGCTTCCCACCAGAGGTATATTTATGAAATTCTCTGAAAAGCAAGTCCTGCTCAGTATTGCATGTCTGCCGCTTAGATTTGCTAATTAGCACGGCTCTTGAGGCAATAGGGAAGCGGTTATGAGTGGAAGGCCGGGTTAGCAAGCTGGCTAGAGGCGACAGACATGGAAGAGGCATTTGTGGGACCGGTCGCATTCTGAACTTGAACTTTGCCACGTCTGCCCTTCACACACACTCACACACACACACACACACACACACACACGTACGCACACTCCCACACGTCACATAGCACGTCCTCCTCCCATTTGAAACACGAGCCGAAATTGCCTCTCTTATCCAAACAAACACCTAAATGAGCCCTCTCTTCCTCCTTCCCTTCCTTTCCTCCCTCCCTTCCTCCCTCCCTCTCTCTCGCTCTCTCTCTTTCTAACTAACACACCTTGACTCTGCTTAGCGTAGTCATCTGCCACTCCCTGGGCCTATAGCTTACCTGCACAGAACAAGGTTTATATACTCCTCCACCTCCACCATCCAAGCCCATAGCTCACACACACCTACACCTCTGGCATGCCTGTGGTTCCACACCTCCATATGAAGCACCTTAGCCATGCTCCACATCCATCATAAAACACACCGCAAAACAGGCAAGCTGGTCCCCCCTACATCCGCAATGACATGCCTGGGCCGTGTACACTCTCCCAATGTCTCTCTCTCGCACACACACACACACACACACACACACACACACACACACATGTGACCCCACCAACACCACCTCTAGAGCTGCCACCACTGCCCCCATCCAGCCCCTCTCATGCCAGGCAGCGTGCCAATGGCAAGCCTGAAGTTCCTTCCCCTGAGTTGGGGATGCCTGAATGTGGAGGTCCTGACCCTCCAAGCTCCTCCACTAGGCCCAAATGGCTGTGGATGAGCCCTACCTCGGATGGCCTGTGTCAAATATAGAACATCCCAGAAAAACAATTCACCTAATCTCCTAAAAAAAAAAACTAAAACCAATTCCTCTAATCTCAGAGAATGTCAATTCGTTGTAGTTCACTTCTATGGATAGATGTCAGATTTGTGTTCTATTTTCATTTACTCTAAATTCACACTTCACTTTTCACAAAACTTCAAAGGTTCACATTAAATTCAAAAACAACTCCAGGGCGTGCCACATGGTGGGATTTTTTTTTTTTTTTTTTTGAGAGACTGTCTGACATGACAAAAGAGATGCTAAGATGCTTCCTAGGGTGAGAAACAACAAAACAAAACCCTTTTTGAGCATGTGTGTATGGGGTTGGGGGTTGGGGGGAGATATGGATATTGTAATCCTGACAGTGAAAGAAGAAATCATGAAACGTATAGGCAGGCAGTTTTGGTTTGAGATTAAAGGGGTTTTCACATTCCTTTGGCGCAGAGGTCAGAGGTCAGCCTGTACACTGCGGTGGCTCCTGTGTGTTCATTATTAACCCTTTCAGCACTCCCCTTTTAAGCCCTGCCCCCTTGCAGTGAGACAGAATAGTCGCTGATCTCAGAACAGAGTCCAGGGAGTCTCATCGAATCCCGTGGCTCCGTCCGCAGCTGACCTGAGAACAGTGGAGATGGGTCATGGTGCAGTGCTTCTGCTTGAGGAGGGACCCAGTAAACACCAGACCACAAGGGCTCCAAGCCTGTTCCAGCAAGCTGCCCGCCAGCCAAAAATAGAGAGTGAGTTCATTGCACAGAGCTAAGGTGACAACAGCCGCAGTAGAGAGAGAGAGAGAGGGAGGGAGGGACGGAAGGAGAGAGAGAGAGAGAGAGAGAGAGAGAGAGAGAGAGAGAGAGAGAGAGAGAGAAAGAGAAAGAGAGAGAGGTAAAAGGTTAAAGGTGTTAAAGGGCAGGATACCATAGCCTGAGTGAATATGAGCATGAGTTGTGTGAGTGTGTCTGTGAGTGAGAGAGAGAGAGAGAGAGAGAGAGAGAGAGAGAGAGAGAGAGAGAGAGAGAGAGAGAGATAGAAGGAGAAAACAGAGGGTGGGAGAGGGAGGGTGTGTGAGAGAGGAGGGTGACACTGAAGGAGAGAAACAGATAAGAAGGAAGGGAGCAATTGAATGTGAGAGACGGCGAGTATGTGTGTGTGTGTGTGTGTGTGTGTGTGTGTGTGTGTGTGTGTGTGTGTGTGTGTGTGTGTGTGTGAATGTGTGTGTGTACTAGTGTGTGTTTGTCTGTGTGTGTGTGTCCGTGCCAGACAGACAGAAAGGAAGAATATGCACTAAATAGGGATTGAGAGAGAGAGAGAGAGAGAGGGAGGGAGGAGCTCTCTGTTAGTGATAGTCTGAAAGACTCCTAAGAGGAGGATGGCAAGTCATGCTTTACTGACCACATTGACGAGGGGTGACAGAGAAGGAAGGGGAGGGGGAGCGCAGCAACAGGAGAAACCAGATACTGCCACGGAGGGGGTTGTGTTTGTGTGCGTGAGCGTGTGTGTGTGTGTGTGTGTGTATTTTTGTGTTTGTGTATTTCTGTGTCTCTAACCTCGTTCAACTCTGGAGCTGAACTTGGCCATTAGCGCAGCCAACAAAGCTGAGCCTGAATTGGGCACAGCTAACCTGAAGCATTGCATCACTATGGCCGCCACCACAAAGCCCGATTCCAACAAGAGATCCCAGCGTTAATCCTCCCAGTCTCTCTCTCTCTTTCTCTCTCTCCCCTCCCCCCTCACACTCTCTCGCTCTCGCTCTCTCTCTTCCAGTGAGTTGTTTTTCGGGCCCTGCTCCGTCCGCACTGCAAAGGGCTCCCAGCTGAAGAGGAAACATCTCACTGCCTTTCTTTCTTTCTCACAGTGCTCTACCCCTCCCCCACCTCTTTCCTCCTCTGCTCTGGCTCCTCTGTCACTCAGTCAGATGGACAGGTTTCAGTTCCTCCACACTGTGTGTGTGTGTGTGTGTGTGTGTGTGTGTGTGTGTGTGTGTGTGTGTGTGTGTGTGTGTGCAGGCATTTACTTGAGGTATGTAAGTATGTACATATGTGTGCATATATATACTGTCTGTGGGGCTTTTAGGCTGCGTGGACATGCTTGAGTGCATCCATGCGAATGTTCCTGCTTTTGTGTGTGTGTTCCACTGAGCAATATGTTGGGGTGAGTCCTTATGTGAATGGATACGTGTGTGTGTGTGTGTGTGTGTGTGTGTGTGTGTGTGTGTGTGTGTGTGTGTGTGTGTGTTCACTGCTGTGTGTGTGTGTGTGTGTGTGTGTGTGTGTGTGTGTGTGTGTGTGTGTGTGTTGGGGGGTGGTGGTGGTCAGGAAGATCTGAAAGCATCCTTCCCTGAAACAGGCAACAGGCGGCAGGCAGGCAGCAGGCAGCAGGCAGAGTGGCGTTGCCAAACCCTGCCCTCACCTCTGCTGCCGTTGGAGCCCTCAGGCCGGGATGTGGCCACCGCTCCCTCTGGCCCGGCTAAATTTAGCCCCTTGTGGTTGACGGTTACAAGGGGACACTAGTGCTCAGATACTACTACTACCCTTTGTTTCCTCCTCTTCTGTGTCTTTGAATGGGAGACTGAAAGTCTGTACAAACGTCTTTACTCTATCCCAGGCACTGCCCTTCAGAGGGTTTGTGAGGGGACAATGTCATCTTGAGTTTAGACTTTAGCTCTAATCCTGTGGTCTGCAATCATTAAAGTACGGGTTCACTCAAAATTATGTTAATATCGGATATCTTACTATGAAATACGATGGTTAAGATTGACATTTTGTCAAAAGCTTCTGTTCCGAGAATTTTCGCTTGTTGCTGTAGCGTCTTAACAGCAGCCTATGGCCGCTGGAACAATCCTTCCTAAAACACATTAAACGTCTGTCTACAAAGGATGAAACGCACCAAGTGGTCTGTAGTGTTCACTGATATGCTGACATAATATCACCGCAAAATATGACTTAACATCATTTTGAGTGAACCCGTACTTCAAAGATATAGGCTGCTGTTGTGCTTTATATGAATCAATGCAAACATCAGATTTTACAATGCAGAGGGTCAACATGACCAAAAGATTCACACATGGTTTTCGTGAACCGCTATAGTAATTCAAACAATGCTTCTGTTAACGCTCCTCTATATGCTACAACAATTAGACTATAGGCTCCACTATAATCAGTGGAATTGGCAGCACCAGATGTGTGAAGGCAGCATAGAGTAGTCTTCTTAAACTATTGCTCTGCGCATGGAACGTTTCATTCGTGCACCCGATGGAGCTCTGCGGTTAAACTGAAGGTGAGATTTCAGAAGTACAACCATTGGCCTGAAAAAGACCCAACCGGGTTGAAACATTGCTATTTTTATTAAGTAATAAATCTGGAAGTACAATCAGTGTTGTGGACATTACGTTTTGTTGTCTTTGACAAGTGCTTCACTAAGAATATTGGAAAGGGGGCAGTAACAAGGCTTTAACACACACCACTTTTGCATCACCTCCGATTCAGAATCACGTACAACGATGAACAAGGCAACTGTCCAACAGATTCCTTCCTTTTATCATTTTCAAGTTATGTTGATTTTGACTGTCATTAACACAACTGAATTTTTAAAGTTACTATGAGACATTCATTATGATTATCTAACCATCTTGGTAGCCCAAGATCT
>JAODXP020000018.1:12976228-12978728 GCA_027497455.2 Sardinella longiceps
TCTCACTCCAATCCCTAACTCTCACTCACCACTCCAGGGTGTCCCTCCCGCTGCATAGGAGAGGTGCTGAGCAGGGCTAGTGAGTGAGAGAGACTGAGAGACAGAGAGACAGAAAGACAGGGGGCAAAAGAGTTAAGATAGAGAAGGCATGAGAAAGAGAGAGAGAGAGAGAGAGAGAGAGAGAGATAGAGAGAGTGTATGTGTGTGAGAGAGACAGAGAGGGAGAGAGAGAGAGAGAGAGATATGCGCTGAGAGAGTCAGCCACTCACAAAATGAGGCCATTCAACCACATGGCCGGTGAGAACAGGCCTCCGCTGGCCTCTGATTGGGCAGCACTGGCCTGGGGAGGGGAAGGGGAGGGGAGGGAAGGGTAGCAGGACGTGCAGGGTGGAGGCTACTGCCGCTGCTGCTGCCGCCGCTGCTGCTGCTGCTGGTGGTGGTGGTGGTGGTAGTGATGGTGGTGATGGTGGTGGTGGAGGGGCTCTCCAGTCACGTGACAGGGTCCAGCAGAGCCCTTCATAATAGGCCCCCTCTCGCAGTGGAGAGGAAAAGGCTGGACGGGGACCAAAATCCCTCTACCACACACAGGCTGCGCATTGTTGCCTATTCACTGGACTCCATCTCGGGACACTTTATCATTCAATTAGGACAGCTTTCACACCACACACCACAGAAAAGGGGCCTTCAATCAAACGGAAAACTTCACACTGGCCCTGGAGGGGACACAGAAGGGGATTCACAGTTGTCACTCCACTTTCATTTTTTTTTCTCCCCCCCCCCCGCTCCCGTTGTTGTTGTTGTTCTCTCCGACTTTGAGGAAAGAGGAAGAGAGAAAAGAAGGAGAAGAGGGAGAGAGAGAAAGGGAGAGAGAGAGAGAGAGAGAGGAAGAAAGGAGGGGGAGAAGAATGGAAGCCATGTCATTTGTCTTCTTCTCTTTTCTCTCCCATTGGCTCTTTCTCTCCATCATTTTTTTTCGGAGGGCTCACCCTCCCTTCTTTTATTTCTCTCTCTCTCTCTCTCTCTCTCTCTCTCTGCTTTACTCTTCTCTTCTCCCCCATCCTTGTCTCCCCTGCTTCATGATAACCTGTGTTTGCCACTCTGATGAGCTGTGCTGGGTGAGAGTGGAAGAGAGGGAGGGAGGGAGAGAGGGAGAGAGGGAGGGAGGGAGTGCCACTTCAAGAAGATGAGAGAGGAGAGGAGCGGAGAGAAGCGAACAGAGCACAGCACCGAAATGAGAGGGAGGTGAAAGAGGACAAAAGAGAAAACAATAAAGACTGAAAAGAAGAGGAGAGCTGAGAAAGAGAGTGAGTGAGTGAGGGAGAGAGAGAGAGAGAGAGAGAGAGAGAGAGAGAGAGAGAGAGAGAGAGAGAGAGAGAGAGAGAGAGAGGACAGGAGATTAGACAAGGGGAGAAAAGAGAAAAAGCTCATAAGCATGAGAGCTGGCTGCTGCTACACACAAAGGTGAGAACTGTGTGACAAAAAAGACACACAAACTTTTAGAGTTGACGAACACAACCTGTTTGGGGCAGCAAGACTGATCCACATTTCTCAAGTAAACTGTCCGTCTGAATCACTGTTGTCATATACTCCTATAAGCTTGATGATTCCTCTTAAAACTCAGTAAGCTTCTGCATTTAAATATCCCGAACCAGGTGCCACACAGACACGCACACACACACACACACACACACACACACACACACACACACACACACACACACACACACACACACAATCATATACGACATGAAAACTGTGTATAAACACCTGATACTCTCTGATGCGTACAGCTGAAAAGTGCAAGTCCTCCGCAGCTATAACAAAAAACAAAAAAAAAAAACAAAGAAAACAGAACCAACACAAACAAAAATAGGAGAAGTGCACAAGGTATTTAAACTCCATCAATGGCACTGCTCTCTCTGACCTCAAAACTGTCCAGTCACCCCAACACCTTAAATGGCTTTGGTACTGTAAAGTAGCCAGCCAGGAGTTTCACAGTCAGAGCATGCACTCCCAACACACACACACACACACACACACACACACACACACACACACACACACACACACACACACACACACACACGTGTGATTCTCCTGACCTTGCCTGGCCACGAGAGTCGGACCAAATCCCTCTGGCCAGAGTGCCTGCAACTAAGCACTATGAATAACATCACCTCTGTCTCTCTGTCTCTCTCTCTGTCTCTCTCTCTCTCTCTCTCTCTCTCTCTCTCTCTCTCTCTCTCTCTCTCTCTCTCACACACACACACACACCCAAACACACACACACAGTCTCTCTCTCTCTCTCTTTCTTCCACTCTCTCTTGCTTGGACTCTCTGGGAAAATAACCAAGCTCAAGTTATAGGATTATGAACTAAGAGGGAGAGAGAGAGAGAGAGAGAGAGAGAGAGAGAGAGAGAGAGAGAGAGAGAGAGAGAGAGAGAGAGAGAGAGAGAGAGAGAGAGAGAGTGAGAAAGAGAGAGAGGTATAGAGAAAAGG
>JAODXP020000018.1:12983728-13043728 GCA_027497455.2 Sardinella longiceps
TTGCTGGGAGTGATAGTAGTCCTGTGAACTTGGCCTGATGTTATCTCTCACCTCTTTCTCTCTGCCCTCCCTCCTTTGCACTCTCTTTCTTTTTTACCCCCCCTTTCCTCCCAGCTCCCTATGATTTTTGTTTTATGGGAAGAGTGGGTGACCAGAGCACCCCCAGAGTTCAACAGTCATCCTGACTACTGTTCATGAAGCACTGTAGGACAAATAAATAACTCCTTAACTCGCGTGACACATGCTTGCACACACACACACACACACACACACACACACACACACACACACACACACACACACACACACACACACACACACACACACATATTATCTATGTGCACATATGTGTGCATCATGCAACTATGCAAAGCTGCTCGTAAAGTATTTGTGGACACACACACACACACACACACATACATCAGAGTTCTCAGGCTCTCATGGAGCGTTTTTCTCACGCCGCACTTAAAACAAAATAAATAACAATATTCATGTTGCTCTAGAGCTAACATCCGTTCATATGATAATCACACAGGGAGCAACATCAAGCTCGCCCCTGCACACATACACACATCCCCAAAGGTAGCAGGCTCCAGCGAGCAGGATCAGGGATTTAGCCAAGTCTTCCCTGGTTATTAACTAGCGCTTGTCCTCTCCAAAGGCTGTTCCTCCCATCAGTCCAACTGATGCTCCTTTCTCATGATAATCAGGCTACTACCCACAGAGGTGCAAGGGATTCTGGGATGTTTTCAGAGGAACACCCCCACCCCCCACCCCCAACTCAACGCACATGTACTCTCTCTCTCTCTCTCTCTCTCTCTCTCTCTCTAACACACACACACACACACACACACACACACACACACACACACACCAGGCATGTAGAGTGCTGCCTTTTCAAAGAGCACATGGACAGATGTAGCATGAAAAGTGGTGAGACTTTTGTTTGGCGGTGATAAACGTTCTCACACATCACGCTGAGCTTGTCCTATCACCACACAGATTATGTTTGATTCATCTGAAAAGTAATGGAAATGTTTTGTTTGAAGGGAAATCCAGTAAAGAAACTATTTTGTTGTTTCTAATTTAGGTTGTCAAGTAAGAAGTGTTTGTTAAGACTTATATTCAATTCATATGACCATGTTCGTTAATAAAATTTGCTACTTAGCTTGCCTAAACAGTCTATTTAAACATAAATATGAATATGAATAAATATTAATTTTGTCAGCCTGTTCATCACTGAACTGCCATTTCTTTTAGAGCAAAATCTTCAGATCTGCAGTGTCTCATAACTTACAGGCTGCATAGACTTCAATAGTTTTTCATCATGTTTTCTGAAAAGTGTGAATACTTTACTGCATACACATGCCTCCACAGTCTAAAATATATGTTTCAACTTGCAAGATACAGCAATGTAAATAACAAAGGCATTGTCTCGTGACGATCTCACTTCCATTTCCTTATTGTGTAGCTCGAGGCAGTGGAAGTGGGCCTTGATGGAACGCGCCTGTGACAGATCCGAGGACGTGCTCTCTAACCTGCCCGCGCGTGGGTCTTCAAGGAAGTTTTGGTCAGGTTTTTGCTTCCGTTCTGTTTTAGTGCATAGTTCAGACCAATTCAGTGAGGTTTACTGTTTACATATGCTAGAATCACTGGCTGCGGCTATGGCCTTGACAATTCATACAAAAGTAACATGGGCATTTACTCCTCGAAGAGACATTATGAAATGTTTGTTGTATAAAGGAAAGCGTTGGTCTTCTTTAAAGGACAACAGCCTGGTGACGGTGACAGCGTGGACTTGGGGCTGTGTCTTATGTAGGCTATAACACGCTGAGCCACAGGTGTTTCAGCCACTAATGTTGGCTACTTTACGCAGTTGTAGCAACACACGGAGGAGTTGAAGTCCCTTCAAACCCAAGAACCATATAGCCAATCATCAATAGAAGAACGTTCTTAGGGGACAACATTTCTTCTCTTTTACCCGACTCATGTGCCCACAGCAACATTATGCCTATAGATAGGCCCATGGTGTAACGCATGAGGCTAGTTTGATTTATTGACAGCAGATCTCATTCAGGCAATGCCAAAACTTAGTACAAGATAAGAGGTGATTGGGTGGTCCTATTCTGATAACTCACGTTTGAACACTTCAGGCCTTGCACAGTGAACGTAAGTTATGTCTCCTCTGAGCCAATGGCTAAAACGTGTAGCACTGCACGCTATCTCTCATTACAGACAGAACCTAACAAACCATGACAACATCCTGTAGGCTACTGAAAACATCTTAATCAATACACAATAATAGCAGGAACATTTAAAACTGCTATTGACTCTGCATTTCAATGAAGACACCACTCCTACTTTTCAGAGATCTTAAATGTCTAGAATCGTGGAGAAGCTCACATAGCATACACATAAGGGACAGTAAAGTCACAACGATGCACAATCCGCCCTGGAACATCCGATCACTGACAAACAAATGACGACTAGCCTGCCAGATGAACCATTACAACACAGAAGAAACCAATGCGACCAATGAAGGACATTATTTGACAGTTTTACGTTTGTGACACGATGCGTCGTTATAGGAGTTGCTACATTGTACCACAGTGCACAAATTGATACATGTTGTATTCTAGTTGAGCTTCCAACTTATTTGTCGCTTTGCAAGAAGTGTTTCAAGCACAACGAAGACCTTCTTCCAACTTCTATCTCTCCCTCGTTCTCTGTAACCGACTACAGACATGCTCCGAACGATAAATATTCAGAAATTACTCAAAATTCAGCTGTTTACTCAAAACGCACACAGAACATCAATCGACACAGCCAAAAGCAGCAAGCAACTAATACAATTTGTTTCCAACTAAAATCATTATTCTGTACAACACATTTATCGACAGAGTTTCGGAGGACCAGGCGATCACGTAATTAAAAATTAAATACCCGAAGCTTGTACACACTTTCATAAAATAACCAAAAATAAATGACGTCCGATCGTAAGTTAATAACATCACATAACATGTCAGCGAAGTCTCATAATCGGCATAGTATCGACTTTACAACAAAATAAGCGTATTAATTATCAAGATCTTATTAAAAAAACATGCACACATCAGAACGTGCAGCCACATTATGAGGACTTGCAGGAAAACGAGCAGTTACCCACCAAAAACTTTCCAGCACCGCATTAGTCAATTTCACAAGGAACCCCGGTAACATTCCATCACCGACTAGGCGCAAACCTACCGTGGGAGCCCCCACGCCACCTTTCCCGGTCTTTCTCCCCTCGATCTGTTGTTTTATTATTTTTTCCAATTTTTTCTATAATTTTTCTTTTTTTCGGGGCCTGAGTGTGTCTCGCTCTCCTCAGGCTGCAGCAGCAGAGTTGTGGGGCGCGAGCATTGTGGGAGTGTGACGTCAGGCCACTTTCACAAACTTTTTTACTGGGGCTGGTAAACTGCTTTTTTTTCCGTTGTCGTTGACCGTACATTGGATATAATAATAAATAAATAATCATAATCTGTGGTGTCTATCATAATCCTATCGAAATCAACAGCCCAATTCATCATTGACCTATCATTAAAGAAATATATTTTCGTTACAGTGTGAACATACGACAATGACAGCAAAATCCAAAATTAATTTTGATTAGATCAATGTAACTGATACATTATGCTGTTCCTCTTGCAGAGTACAATAATATAGATGGAAAAATATCAGTTTTAATTTGAGTCACTTGCATTGGGTTATAGAAAAAAAAAATTATTTGTCCAATTATAGTGCAATGTCACTTTATGTAGACAAAAACATTTGTTAATGCCAGAAAGGTGACATAAAGTTTTCTATAGGCTTTAACAGTATCTTAGTCCTTTATTCTAGGCCTACTTGTTAATTAATGGATAGATTTAGATTTTGCAAAGTGTTAACCAATGATTACATAAGTTTCCTTTAAAACAAATTAATTGGCTACTTTTGGCTAAGCACATGGATCAAGTCTAACATTAACTAATTTGTGAGACTGTCCTTTTTAAGTCCAATTTGTGGTAGGCTAAAACAGGCTGTTACAGGGGTAGGCTATTCCAAGGAGAGTAAGCTACGCATCCACGTAAAGGCTTTTCGTAAATCTGTATTCTAATACATAGATTTTCAATTATAAATGTGTCTTCTTTTGGATGCTTTCAACGTTCAAAAGTAAGTATTAATAGCCTGCTTAAAAGTATTGATTACAGGGTGAAGCATGAGGCCTAAACCAGAAGGTAATAGGGAGAGATCTTCACAATAACAACTTCAGCTAATTGACAACACTCAGAGGCACTACTTTTTTGCAAAATGTTTGTATGGAATCAGCCCAACTGGGCTTGACGTTCCTAGTCCCCAGAGAAGTGATCAGGGAATGGTGAGTGGTGCCCCACGTGCGATGCTCTGGTGGTCCTGTTTCACCTTGTGTTTTGGGGCGAAAGAATTACTTCCAGGGCATACCAACTCGTTTCCTCATCACCCCAACCCCCTCTCCGTTCTCATCCACATGCTTGCGACCCGCAGATGGGTGTGTGTGTGTGTGTGTGTGTGTGTGTGTGTGAGAGAGAGAGAGAGAGAGAGAGAGAGAGAGAGAGAGAGTGTGTGTGTGTGTGTGTGTGTGTGTGTGTGTGTGTGTGTGTGAGAGAGAGAGAGAGAGAGAGAGAGAGAGAGAGAGAGAGAGAGTGAGTGAATGAGAGAGAGATTTTGTGTGTGCTTTTGGTGTCAGAGCGGGCGCGCGCGCGCGTGCCTGTGTGTGTGTGTGTGTGTGTGTGTGTGTGTGTGTGTGTGTGTGTGTGTGTGTGAAAGAGAGCGGGAGAGTAGGGGGTTGGGGAGCAAGGGTCTTCAATAAGCCCCTCGGCGTGTTCAATGCTTTGCAGCGAGAGCACGTTTCCAAGTTTTTTCATGTTTAGAGAAATACCTCCGGATTGTCCGGCTACGCAAGGGTAGTTGCCTTTGCCTACTGATTCCAACGCGTAATAGGATGGTAATCATGTCATGAGATTTTAGATTTTTGGGGGGAATTAGAGTGTTTCAAAGCAATTCACAATAGGAGGACATCTATTCATCATTTTGGACTGATAACATCAGGTAGTTTTCAAACGGAATGGTTTGGGGTTTTGTTGTCTTGGAGGGTTAATTGGAATAATAAGTTTCCATAGTCTTAAAAGTTATTTTTAATTTATTTTGGTTTCAATGGGTGAATTATTCGTTTCATGATATTTTCCAGACAGGGAAAACCTTAGATCAATTAGGGTAATTTTTTTTTGTATTTATTTTTCTGCGTCGCCTCTTGTGGGACATCAACTGCGGCATATGGGTGTAAGATTCACTCCCACCGCAGATTTTAAAAACATTAACTGATTCTATTAGGCTTCTAGATGTTGGAACATCAACCTTTTTGTGTCTGTCTGAAAGTAGTTCGCAGTTCCTTGTAAAGAAGCGCGAAGCGGAAACGAACTTTCTAAAGGTTTTAAGTTCATACCATGAAGTTGTAATAATTAAATCCTACATTAGAAAAAATCTTTTCAGGTCTTTTCTACGGCACTGTTGAAATCATAAACAAACACCGCTGATTGTCAAATAAATCTCTAATGTCTTTCAAGGATTTTGTAGGCTTTTATATTTTACAAAAATCACCCATTTTATTTTCAAGTCATTTTGACGAGATTGATTAGAAATAAATACGTTAATAGAAAGGAGGGCGTGTTTCAAAACCTGAGCGCTCATCTTAAGTGGCATAAACATGTTGTGCTATCCAAAGAGCATGGCTGCTTCTTCTGTTCAGTTCTGTAATCCAAAGCCCATTCCTTCCCTTTAAATGTGAGTTCTCATGACTATCCTTGCCATTCCTTATTATAGTAAAACACAAGACATTGTGATAAAAGGGAAAATCAGAAATGAAAGAGAATTATGAGGTCAGATGTTTGCCTTCATCATCATATGGTCTGTTTTTAAATCCTTGCCCCACCTTCCCAGAAATCTTTTGATCAAATAAGCTGTTGATTCCAGGACATCATGCAAGCTGGACTGCTGGAGAGTTGTTTAATCAATGGAGTAGAACATTTCCATCTTGAAAAAACTAAATTGCTCCCAACTGACCACTTCTAACAAAACTACTTAAAAAAAAGGAACAATTTTTTTGTCCCTGTGTCCCTTTTGAATCTTTTTTTGTATTTTTCTGTTGATTTACCTCTGTATCTCATGCAATGACTTTTACCAGGCTTGATCACTAAACAAAGATGTAACATCCAAATAGTGTCATCAAGTTATTGTATTGTTTATACATTTATTTACATTAAATGGAAGTGACATGCTAGATCAAAATGCCTCCCAATGTTGATATCTGTTCTATTTAGATGGACCTATGTTTGCTAGTATATGTGAAGCATAAGTTGTTGTTCTTCAAGAGAAGTTAATGGTTAGTGAAAATCCAAACCAATATGCTTTTCACAGCAGGTGTATGGAAACAGAGACATATTGAAACACAGGGAAAATCCCTTAATATTATGATGTAATATGTTTGTTACCTGTGCATTTCAAGAGATTTGAGAAGTTTTTCCAGGCGCTTAGTAAGACAAAGAGTTACAAGTCAAATGAAAGTAGGGAGATGACATATTAAGTTTAATATGTTAGTAAATGATAAACTGGTGAATTATTTGCAACCTAATAATCATTCTAACTGGCTTATATTGGGAATTCCTTAACAATAACAGTGGCCACATTTATTCATGTATTTTATAGCATACATTAATAATATACTTTTCACAAATGGGTAGCCATCAGTTCTAATATCTTAGAGATTCCAAATTATACTTCTGTAAGACATCACTTGTAATGAAATTGTTTGAACTAGTCTTTCCTCTCTGAACCAAGACCAAAGATTTTTTCAATGTAAGCAGACTCAGAAAATGGGGAAACAATGTGCCAGCATGAAAGCGTGAGTCTTCTTTCATTATGCAGTTGTTTATTTATTTGTTTCCTATTTTTTAGAGCACTGTGGTCAGACCATTTGGGTTGATTGCGGCGTAATGGTGGTCTGTTATTTCGAGGCTCCAGATTGATTTTAAAGTACCTCAATACCCGCTGAAATGTTGCAAAGCACCGGAACTGCCCCATGTCTGCCTTAAAGCCCCCCCCCCCCCCCCACACACACACACACACACCCAACACCCTCCCCACTCCCAGCCCAAACTCCACTCGCCATCTCAGAAGCTTGTAAAAAACAGCCATTAAGAACTACAAGAGCAGAGTGCATTTTAAAACTCTGCCTCTCTTCCCTTCCCACTTCTTAATTATCTCTGATTAACAGTGGGTGGGCGGCATCAGTTTTATTCTCCCTCTCTTTCTTAATACTATTATGTCAAAAAAGCAGAAGGGAGGGCAGAGAAGAAGAGAAATAGGGGTAATAGTAAGGAACCACAGAGGATGCTTTTAAGTAAGGCACAGAGAGAGAGAGAGAGAGAGAGAGAGAGAGAGAGAGAGAGAGAGAGAAAGGTGGGCATTCTATGAACATCTGCAGCTATTTACAAGGGCACAGCCAGTAGTCTAATCTCAGTTTCTAGTGTCATCCCAGTTTACCTCTTCCTTACTTCATCCCCTCTCTCTCTCTCTCTCTCCATCACTTCTTCCTCTTCATTCCTTTTCTCTTCATTAGTTCTATCTCTATGCAGAACCCAATCTCAAAGCATGACTTGCTATCATAGAGAGAAAAAAACCAAAACAAAACGTGGCCACGTAAGAGAGACATCGATGACAACAATGACAATTAGTCAGAGGGATGATTTGTACACATCTGGACTGGATTTCCTCACCACTAGAATGATCCAAAGGAGGAAAAAAAAAAAAAAAAAAAAAAAGGCAGAGCGGTGGCTCCCTGTCTGCACCAAGCACCAAACTGCTGGGGAATGGGCTGGGGCCGTTTTACGTGTTTGGTTAAAAACAGATGGGACGTTTATGTTACCAGGGTTTGGTGATAAACAGCTTAGACGCACAGTGAAACCACCAAGAGAGTCATCATCTGCAACAGAGAGTGTGTGAAAGCAGAAGCGTCCCTGGCTCCACGCACATGCACTGCTCACAACTCTGTCATTTCCCCATGGCTTTCATTGGGGTTTTGTTATGTAAACCGTGCACGGACTCATTAGGTTTGTACTTTTCCCATTTTGCTGTCCGTTTCCGGGTAAGGGTTTGCTTGGTTTCCACACTGTGGTTCAACCCATTGCACAGGATGATGCGCAAACTGAAAATAACACAAGGATCTTGGTTTGGTCTCTACTCAATCACGGGAAAAAAGTTGTGGTCTACAGAAATGAGCATCAGCAGTACCTGCTGGGGTCTGGAAAGGATCTTGATGAGCCTGTGAAAGTCATTTCTGCATCTTCAGCCCAAGAGTGAGGTGGTTTGATCAGATACAAAATATTTTCAATATGGCATTTGCACATCTATGCTCTCTTTAGACAGGTGCATGAAAATGACATCAGAGCATCCTCAGATATATTCCCTCATGTTGTAAAGTTCATAAGACAGTCTGGGAATAATGTCTTTATGAACTGTAATTAGATGTGTTTGTGAAATGGTAGATCAGTACGGTATCTGTACACATCAACATTTCCACAATTAAAACAAAATCCACAATTCTACTTTTGTTTTAAATGTTAACAAATTTGCAACCTCAAGAATATAATACAGAGCTTACAGGGGCATGGACAGGAAAAGTGACTCTCACATGTTCTGGTTTCACATGGGAAATGTCCACCATGTCTTCTCAAGTGGCCATTTCTAATCATTTCAGGTCATAATTATGTGTTTATCACTCTAATTCTTTTAAATGAATTCTTCCCCTGACTCATCTCTTGATTCTTCCTCCTATCTTGTCTGTCAGTCCTCCATCCCTGCGTATTTATCTGCACTTTAACTAGCTTTATCATCAACCAGTCAGGTTCAATTGTGTCCCTTATCAGACCCATTTCATTCATATTTACCGATGTTGTGTCATAGATTCTAATTCTAAGCAGAGGAAAAGTCAAACATTTTAAATATGTTGGCAAAAAAGGTTACTAAATCTATTACAAGTCTACACTGAGCACTGCTTGTAGTCAAGAGAGAATTCAAGAGACATGGCAAAATGCAAAAACGTTCGCAGTATATCAGACCCATTTTATTCATATTCACAGATGTTGTCATAGATTATAATTCTGAGCAGAGGAAAAGTCAAACATGGTTTAAATATGTTGGCAAAAACTGTTACTAAATCTATTACAAGTCTGCACTGAGCACTGTTGGTAGTCAAAAATCGTTTGCAGAAACTGGTACTCAAAGTAATACAATTTTAGTAGGCCTATCACACTTTATTTGACATTTTGCACCAAGGACCATTAGCTCTAAGGGACTGCTGAATGCACTGAAAACAGATAAAAAAGGGTATAGACCTACAACAAATCTACATAATGTAAAACCATGCATTTTGTGTGTGTGTCTGTACTGACACAGATCTTCCAATAATGAGCTTGTGAATCAACAAAATGAGTTGAAACATTTATTCAAAAGAATAAAAGAATTACATAGTGTTTGCTTGTGTGAAAAAAAAAGAAAAAAAAAAAAAAGCAGAAACTTCTAGACAAATCACCACATTTTGTGGGCGGGTAGTCTGCCATCTTGGCATGGTAGCAGAGTATCTGGGTGACACCCCACATGCAACTAAGAGATATACTATGTGTGCACAGTGTGCAATGGCAAATTTGCAAGCTTTGCATAAAAGCGAGAAGAAAGGTATTGGGAGGGTGTGGGAGTAGACCAAGTTAGATGGGAGTGAGAACTGCGCACAGGGCTGGATAGCCCAGTAGGTAGTCAGTGCTCACTGGTATCACACACAGGATGGTCTAAATTCTGAATCTGTACTGGGCTGATAAGCTGCATGGGTGGACCTGGTGTTTCCCCTTAAACTCATCGACGTCATGGCTTTCACATGGTCTGCTGCCAAAGATTATGTAGATTGGTTATGAACGAAAGTTGTTGCAAAAAGCACCCATTTTTAAAGAAGGTTCCACGCATGTGTTTTAGGTTGAAAGAATACTTAACTTTTTTGAGGAAGTACCTTTGACTGCATATTCACCTCCCTTTCACCACATGAGATATTTCTTTGTCAAAAGTAGATTTATGTTACATCTTTATGCTATATTTATGTTACAATATGTTCACAATAGCATCAGCCCATCACAGGTTGAGATCTGAATGGGCTGTATCATGAATTCATAAAGATCTTTGGAAAAATAATCCATCTATTTCCAGATAAATTAATTGATTGATTGATTCAACTGGTTCATAGGATGTGTCTAAGAACTGACTTGCTGCAAAATCACACAAATGCAATGAGTAGTGTATTGTTGTGAGCAGTCTGCTTCCCTACAATAATCATTGATGTGGTATTTATCTATTCTAACTATGTATTACAAAACATTAGGCTATAATTTATTTTCATTACTTCCATTAGGGGATTATCTACATCAGTTTAAATATACTTGTAGAAATTCAGTGCTGTATTTTGTTTCTCTTAACCTTGATCACAACCTCTGTACCTAGAGTAAAATAGGCAAACATCACACTGACATCCTTTCCGGTCTGATAATCAAGTTTGTTTTACATCTTGCTTAATCAATCTGCATAGGCTATTGTTACATAATTTCCGTGGCATAACACCATTTGATAAATGAATAATTCTGAACTGAATATTTGATCATGGAAAATAAGACAGGGAAACAGATATGTTGGCTGTGATAAGAGAGATTATTTGCATGCAAGCATGACATTTTTATATCTATTTGTTTTCTTTTCTTAAATATGTGATGATTGTATGATGGCTTTAAAAAACACTTTCACAAGATTTGAACAAATGTCCATCCTCTCTCTATTCATACAACACAAAGCCAGGGCTTGAAGTAGAAACCTGGTGTGTTTTTTAACTTCTGTCATGCCCTTTAAGGAGATCTGATTCAGTCTCCCACCTGAAGGAAGTTTCAAAACTGCAGTGGGTGAGTTGAGCGGTGCTTTGCATTGTTATCACTGCTGTCATCTCTAACAATGAAAAACTGTGTGTGCGAGACTCTGAGCGTGGGGGGATGGGACAGAACAAGAGAGGAAAAGAAGGAATGAAAGCAAAGAAGGAGGCAGACAGAAGAAGAAAGAGTGTGTGAGAGAGAGAAAAGAAACAAAGAAAGCAAGAAATGGAGGGAAACGAGAGAAGAGAAATGAAATAAAAAAGCAAAACAAGTAAAGACAAATGCTGCAGGATGTGTAGAGTATAGACTAAGGAGTGGGTGTGGGCTTTGAACCTTCTCTCCTCTTTGCAAGATGGAGAGACAGAAAAAAAAAATCTATAACAGCAAGCCAACCAAAGCCTCCCAACTATTCAACTCCACAACCTGGTAGCAATTGACCAGACCTCATTCCAATGAGGAATTAACCTACTTCATAAAGTATTCAGCACACTCACACATGTGTCATCAGGTTTCATTCTGAAAAGTCACAAAGCATGTATCCATGTTTTCGAGGGGTTCCATTGTGACTTGGTTGACGGATACAAACATTGCTCACCTCTCTTTCCTAAACTTTGCAATGTCTGGATGCATTCAATGCTGTTGCAATAAAAGCTAATTAAACAATTATCACTCAATTAACTCCAGCAAGGCATCACAGACATCTGCATTCAGTTCCCTGTTTTTGTTTACTATTTATAAAAATAACACATAACCTCAGATAACCTTTGCTTACGATACATGTGCAACACTGTTAATGTACAGTCCTGCGGGAAAACTGTCAACATATTTGTCCCCTGATTGAACAAATAATTGAAAACGTTCTAACAACATACACATACACAACAGCCTCTGGTTACACACACACCAGAGAGAGAGAGAGAGAGAGAGAGAGAGAGAGAGAGAGAGAGAGAGAGAGAACTAAAACCAGGCTAAGAGCACTTCTCACCACATGTCTGTTATACAACATGTTGCACACATATGTCGCTTCTAATGAAGTCTTTAATGACAGACCCTCTGAATCAATGTAAGCACTGTTTCATCTATATCTTGTTATCATTGTAGTTAGGCTACCACTGATGATCCACATGTGACTTTAGAAAGCAACTGAGTTAAGTTTTGGAATTCCTACATTGGGTCATATCTTATTGCTCTTGAATAAACATAACCAAACTCATAGTTCTATGGATGCTGCATATCCTATTCACAAACCTGAGTACAAAAGTTTCTTGACCATTTATGTAGGCTATGTCTTGTAAAGTTATTTTAGTTGATAAGAAAACCTACTTTGAAATTCTGTCTAATATTATGGGTGATTTGACGTGTTATTTGTTTATTTATTTTGGCTAGGAAATGAAATAGGTTCATTCTTTTCGAAAATTCTTTCCAGAAAAGCATATTTGTGAAATCAGTAAACAAACACGCTCGCCTGATTCAACATGCGCTATCAGGTCGCGCTTACTATAATTACTTTTTATCTGCTAAACAGAGTTTGCAAAACTTCTGTAGTCATCCTTTATTCATACTTGAAAATCTTGATTGCGTTACTTTAATGCTCTGAAACAGGTAAATACAGTCTAACTTAGGATATTTAGCGTTAAGTAGGCTAAAGTGACTACATTAGGCACAAAGCATAGATAACAAATACGAAAGATTGAAGGATCTCTTTTTAGCTAAAACTTGTTCAGACAGATGGTAGTCTAAGTTATTTGAAGGTGCTGTCATTTTCTGTGTTGATTTCTCTTCTTTACACGTTTGGTTTCATGCGTGGCAAGCAAGGAGTTAAATAAAACCCCTTTATCGCAATGCTTTCTGGGATTGTGGATGATCTGCAATGGCGGCTAAATGGGGACGCTTCAAACTCTGCTTTTTAATATTTTTATGTACAGTAGTGGTTTTGCATATTTGGACGGAAGCCGCAACAATAAAGTGGGATGAAAATGGATACATTCTGTATTGTCCATGCATGGGTAACCTAACCACGCGTTTGTTACTTAAAAATGATACAATTGTAACATTGCAGTTTGACGTTAGGCTACTATTGTATCATTCTGCATTGTAACTTACTAACTTAAGACCACTCTCTAATGTCTAAATAGGCTAGTGCACATGCTGTTACTGACTGATTGTGCTGTTTGATTCCATAAATGACCTGTCAGTGTTTGTCTGATGACGGTAATGTTAGCCTGTGTGGCTAAGAAGTAAAGTTAAACTTGGCCACTACATTGGAAGTTTAAGTTGAACAGTTGCTTTAGACTAACATTGGAAAATGTTGCGGTGAGACGTGGTCACAAAATAACAGCGTTAACTGTTAATATGTGTGAATGTCTACCTTGCATTGTATTGCAGGCCGATTCGGCAATCAGGCGGACCACTTTCTAGGGTCGTTGGCCTTTGCTAAACTGCTGAATCGAACGCTCGCGGTTCCCCCCTGGATTGTTTACCGACATCACGCGCCCCCATACACTAACGTAAGCACCACGAGTCCGAGTAGAAATAATCTCTTCATATCGCTCCAGACTTTTTGAGAATTTGTAGTGTATGACGCCCCTTAATTAGTAGCCTAAACTGTCTGTAAAATATGTTGTTTTAATCATCGAGCTGCCACAAATGAACCACTAAGGTGACGGATAGGAAAAATATACTTACACCTTTGGTCCTACGCACTTACTTTGCAAGCAAGAAAAAAGGAACTTAGAAAATGATAACAATTTCATTGTATTTTGACATGGGCCTTGAGATTTGTGCACAATCCCATAGACATATGTATGAACATGTAAACTTTTTTCCTGACACAGGTTCACATACCCTACAGAGAGTTCTTCAAGATGGAGCCTCTGAGTCAATACCATAGGGTGGTGAGCTTGGAGGATTTCATGGAAAAGCTGGCACCTAAGCACTGGCCTCCAGGCCAGAGGATGGCATATTGCTTTGAGTCAGCTGCCCAAAGGAGCCCTGACAGGAAGACTTGCCCTATGAAGGTGAGAGATGACAGTGGGTCTTCACAACTGTTTATTTACCAAACATTTGAAAGGCACAAATTAGACATTCCTTAAATCACAATTAGCCTAAGTAAGACTAATTCTGAATGCATTCTTCACTTTATGTTACCCCAAATTGACAATTCAATAAGGTTTTACCATCTTCTGAATTTACCACTTCTGTAGGCTAAGTGTAGGCTACTCTTTCTACATTTCATGTTTTACTCTGTGTAGGTTGGACTTCATTTTGTAAGAAATGTCATTAACAAAAGTTTTCAAGGAACAAGATAAACCTTATTCAGCTTGTTGGTGATCAGACGGAAAGGAGTGATAGACAAATGAATTTACTAATGGCTGACTTAAGGCTTAGTTTCACAGTAGTGTACTGATATATCATCAACATCAGATTGAGATCATCCTATCTTAGAGTAGCTTGTAATTACTTTATCACTGGAAGTGGCAAATAAAATATTCACAAAAGTGAAAATGGAGAAACACTGACATCTGCAGGTCATTTGTGTTTCTTTTAGGATGGTAATCCTTTTGGCCCGTTTTGGGATCACATTGGAGTTGAGTTTGACAAGTCAGTGTTATTTGGTGGCTTGTCCTTCAGTGCTTATTTCCAGCCACACTGGATAAAGAGGTACTTTTAATCAAAACATTTCATGCATTGTATAAAGATCATGACTGGAGAAGACTTTCACTGATGATGACTCTACTGGCTCTTCCTCTCAGATTCCCTCCAGATGAGCATCCAGTGCTGGCTTTGCCAGGAGCTCCTGCCCAGTTCCCTGTGCTTGAGGAGCATGTGGGCCTACAGAGATATGTGGAGTGGTCAGACAGCATGGTGGAGGAGGGAGAAGGGCTCATTTCCGCCCATCTAACCAGGCCCTATGTGGGTGTTCATCTCAGGATTGGCTCTGACTGGGTAAGCTCAAATTATTTCTGATAACTATAAACACTTCAAAGCCTGTAGGTAAGCCTGAAGAAATATGTAAAAAAGAGGGAACAAAAAACGGACCATCTCTTCGTTGTTGACAAGTACTTTCTACTTTGATCCAGCACCCATCCAAAAACAGAGTAAGGGAGGTGCGTGGTCACAGGACCATAACTATAAACACTTCACCTAATCAAACTAAACATATTTTGGAGTATTAAAATCACTAGTCGTTGCTGAGGTTAGCAGACAACTTGTTATGGGATGCCTAAATGAGCTAAATATTTCTGTCTGTGGATGTATTTGACTTAGAATGAAACCTGTTTGACAAGAAGAACAAATATCTGCTGGCGCTAAACATAAAGATATTCAATGCCTGGGGGTTATTCCATCCAAGTCGCTATTTATAGCACTTGATTAAGCCTTGTTTGAAGTAGCATCAACTTTTAACACAATAATGAAACCATTCCACCACCACAATGAGACTTGAATCAATATCTGTCCGTGCATAAGCTCAACACTAAATTTAAATAGGTGATTTCGGAATACCTGATGTAGTGTAACAAAAATTTAAGGAGGACCTAAGAATTCAAAGAAAAAACATGGATTTTCAATCTGCATAGGACACGCCCTCTGCAGGATGTTGAGTGAAATAACTGAATATCAAAAAGAAAAAAAAATCTACCACTGGTAATGCAAAAATTGGAGAATATAGTCATTTGGGAAAAAACACATAGGCCCACTGATTCATAATTTGATGTGCTTCTACGTAGTTTTCTTTGTCTTCTACTTGTCAGAACAAATTAGTTGCACTTCCATCCAACTTAAATGCGTAATATACATTTAATGCAAATTTAAACCTTTGGATGGAAACACCTGCAAATTCACTCTTCTCACTAGTAATGTGAATATTAATCTAATTCTTTTAAGAGGAGTGGATCAAATTTTTGTGTTTAGGGCATAATACAATTCAAGTTGACGTTGGCCTGGCAGCAATACAGCTTGCAGGAACCTGCTTTGCACAATTTTATATGCATTACACAGTTGATGGGAATGCATGCAGGTTGGAATATTCAGAGACTAAATTTTGTAAATATAAATATGAAATGCAGTAGGTTGGATGGAAACTCAGCTATTAGAAAACCTACAGTACAGATCAAAAGTTTGGACACATTAAATTATTTACTTTATTTTCATGACTGTTGCCTTCAGTGACAATCTACAAAATAAACAAACTTATGAATGAACACGTGGCATTATGTACTTAATTAAAAAAAGTGTGAGATGACTGAAAACATGTTTTATATTCTTGTTTCATCAAAATATCCTTTTTTTTTATCAAAATATCCTTTTTTTGTTTTGGTAACTGCTTTGTCCTCTTTTTATTTTTTGGATGAGCTTCAAGAGGTAGTCACCTGAAATGGTTTTCCAACTGTCTTAAAGAGTTATTCATTCCCAGAGATGCTAAGAACTTGTCGGCTCTTTTGCCTTCACTCTGCGGTCCAGCTCACCCCAAACCATCTTGATCGGGTTCAGGTCCAAAAGTTTGTCATAATCTCAGACTTTTTGTTGTTAAGCACATAATTTCATATGTGTTCATTCATAATTGTAATGCCTTTAGTGAGAATCTACAATATAAATTGTCCTGGAAATAAATGAATTGCATTGAATGAGGGGGTGTGTCCAAACTTTTGGTCTGTACTGTAGGCCTATATTTACATTCAAAGATTGTAAGAGCAGGTGAACAGAACCTGTTTTAATGGCATGTTTCTGACTGACGGCATTCTCTGAGACAGCAATTTATTAAGCTCAATAGTAATTTATTTTTACCAGCAGTGTGTTGTACAATAATTTCCCGCATATAAGCCGCATATTAAAGGAGAGTACCGGAGTGAATTCAGACATAGCCCTGTTGAAAGAGCTTGCTAAATGCGCTAGTTAGCGAGTGGAACAAAATAATTTGGTACAGCACAGACCGAACGCGAACGCAGAAGCAAACAGGCACTTTACACTGAATCAATGGGACCTGACTATTGGAAACCGAAAGTAAGATCTGAGGTTACATTGACTCAATGTAACGTGTTTCGTGTTCGAAAATCTTTCATTTCATGCAAAATATATTGCTGTTAGAAGGCTCGTGCAGCAGGGCTATGCTTAAACTTACTCCGGTATATTGCTTTAACTGCCCCCCTGTTGTAACCTCAGCGGAAGAAATTTAGCAAAATCAATGTATAAGCCACGGCTAATAGTCGGGAAATTATGGTATGTCTTTGTGTAGTCACTTTTGACATACCAAATTCAGCTCTCATGCTCCAATGTGTCTCCCTGTTGTTCCATTTCTCACACGGGCTTTACAGAAAAACGCTTGCAAGCTCCTGCAGAATGGAGAAGCTGGACCTCACTTCATGGCTTCCCCACAGTGTGTGGGTTATGACCGCCAGACTGCATCGCCCCTCACTATGACCATGTGTCTGCCAGACCTTGCAGAGATCCGACGAGCGCTCAAACTCTGGGTCAAGAAAACCTCAGCTCAGTCCATCTACATCGCAACTGACAGCGAGTCCTACAGTGCAGAAATCAAGAAGACCTTCAAGGGCAATGTGAGATTTCTTTAGTAAAAGCACCAACCCTTCAACATTCTGTGTTACATGCAGATACAACAGTTACATGCAGGGACTACTCCGGTTTTAAACAGAATATTGCTGATATTAGGTTTACGCCAGATTCCTGAATATGGCCAAGTTGATGAAGACCTGCCTACTGAATTCGCCACTATTTTTGTTTAAAACCATAATAGTCCCTGCATTTAACTGTGTTCAATGACCACCACCAACTAATATTTACTTATGTCTGAGGTATTTCTCAGCTGGCATTGTTACCCATTATCCATTGCAAACCACAAAAATTGCTAACTTGGTAAACCACCCCTAGTTGTGTAGTCATGAAGCCAAGAAAACAGTGTAGACATTTGTTTGGCTTTATTACCCATCAACAAATGATCTTCTATTTCTCTGTTTTCAGGTTAAGGTAGTAAGCCTGCGTCCAGACACTGCTCAAGTGGACCTCTACATCCTGAGTCAGGCAGACCACTTCATTGGAAACTGTGTGTCCTCGTTTTCTGCATTTGTGAAACGAGACAGGGATGTCCATGGCCACCCTTCCTCATTCTTTGGCATGGACTATCCAGGGAGAAGAAGAAAGAATGATGAATTATGAATATTCACAGATTTGGGAAGGCAATTAATGACTTTTTTTAATAGGATATGCCTACATACCACATGAAGGATGCCTGCGAGAGTTAGCCGTAGATTTTTGATATAGCAAGGTAATGGACTTGATTAAGACTATTAAAAATATTTTTTATAATGTCCAAAGCTTAGTAAGAATGTAAAAAGAGAGGACGGAACAATCAGCAAATACTGTTACACCCTCTCAGCAGCATGTTGTTAAGTCTACTTTAAATCAAATTTGCACAGCCAGGTCTTTGCACGCACTTCATCTCAGTATTTTTCTCCAGCTCGTCTGCCATTCTCACGTTCCCCCTGTTATGGTTATTTATGGTTGCTGAAAGATCCCACTGCTGGCTGTTTGAGCTCAGAGATTTTTTTTTTTCTTCTTCTTTTTTTTTAGCAGCATGCATGCAAAGTGTTACTGTATTTTCAGATGAAACTTAGTTGCCATTGTATATGTTTAGCTGTCGGGGCTACTCTTTTGGAGTCATTGATGTCATCCTTGAAATCAAATATGGTGACAAGGAAAACCTTTGATTGGGGTGTTTAGGGGGTTGGGGGTGAAGTTATGAGGGATGCACTTTCTCCAGTGGAAACTGAGCCACTGGGGACTGGAGAAGTGTAACTGATCCTGCAGAGCCTAATTATAGAGCTTGATGCTGCTGCTGCTGTTGGCCAACAGGTCTTCTCTGTTGGTTCAGGAAACCATGAAGAACAACTCCATCAGTGATGAACCTCCGAAAAAAAATTCTCTTGTGGAAATTGTCATCTATTTTTTATTACTCTGCAATATGGAACTGACTTACCTGGCTAAGATGTCCATTGGACTTATTTGGAAAAAAAAACAAACAAACAAACAAAAAAATATTGTAGGCTATTCTGTCAGCAAATGGGAATGACTTTAAGTGTGGCGGGCACATTACAGTTATTCTATGTTTACAACATCAGCTCATGTTTTGTTGCATCAGTAGGCCTATGGACCAAAGATCTCGATTGTATTTTATTACTTTTTTTTTTTTTTTTTTGCATACAGTAAACAGAAAAAAATGCATCAGCTGATCAGATCTCTATCTGTGCATTTTCTTGTTACATTGTCAAGAAAATCAATATTGTCAATATTGCCAATTTGTTGCCCATATTATATGTAGACTCTACTTCTTCTATGTAATCCCTACCGGTGAAACACTCTCCTGGTTGCCTACCTTTTCACATGACCAGCGTAATTTAATTATTTGTGCATGGTGGAAGCCGGGGACAAAGTCACTGGCGAAGGCTACGACCAGTCAAGGCTCTCCTCATCCGGGATAGAATCATGCGTGCTAGATAGCTTACTTGAAGGGAAGCGGTAATGGCTGACTTGAGTTGGGGCGCTGGATTGCAGGCAGCTTTCTCTTAATCACGAGAGGCTGCTGACTGCTTGTCGGAACTGCATCCTGTTGTCATGTCGACGTCTACCTCCTCTGCTTTTGTCGTAAGCTGTCTTTTCTGACTACTGGTGCGATAAATAACCATGCACGATGCATCTCTCAGTTCGTTATCTAACCCACAGAGATCGGACGTTTACGTGCCCTGGGATAAAATTGTTTTGCCGTTGCTAGGCCCCAGGCTGGACGTTACCGAGCATCCCCTTTGATTGCCGATAGCTTGGAAGCTAACTTTTAAGAACTAGCCAATTTCATAGCGTTTCGTTTTAATTTTCTCTATGGTTTTGGATAATGTAAAAGTTAGCAACGTCAATAATGTATCCCGACCATAGATCTCTAGAGCTACACGCTATTCGTTTATTATCTTGTCGGCTAAGTTTAGCATAAAGCTAAAGTAATCTTAGGTGATAGCTATGCACACCTTTGCAAGCTATTGATATCGTGTAGCTAGTGGTATGAATACGCCCATGCTAGCCAAGATCCTGATTTTTTTGACACCGCAACGACACCACCGGTAAGATATCTTCGTCAACAGAGCAACATTTGCATTAGACAAAAACAGATTTTGATTGTTATTGGTATCTATGCTGTTACACTGGTTGTGTGTTGACAGCGATTTAGCTTGCTGGCTATAACGTTAGCTAGCTGCTTTTACAACATAGCAACGATATCGGAATCATGGTGTTTGGGGAATAATGTTAACATTAAATACAGCATGGCAACCTACATTAGTTGTTTATTGAGTTTAACATAGTTAGTAACCTCTAAAATTTGTTGTTTATGTAGGGTAATCAAATAATGATTGGTAACTCCATGGGCAGTTCGTTGACATTGAGTGTTTTATTTACAGTCGATGTTTTTGTTGTTGTTCGACAATAAGCTAAATTGATCTTAACAATACGCACGTTGTCGTTTGCTGAAACAAGCGGTTGTCTTGTAAACTGTTTGATCTGTCAGTGAGGTGTAAGCCTATGGTGTCTCCTAGGAGTGCTGTAGATTGGGATCTTGGAAACTTTGGAAAATGATGTAGCAGAATCAAAAGATACGGACGATTTTACTCTTTTATTTACAAGAATCTCTCTTCTTCGGTCAAATGAATTGTCACAACCTTTTCCATACCCATTTCTACGAATTGTGAGCAAAAGCTATCGACGTCGATTTGCAAATTCTCCCATGTCAGTAACACCTGCAAAAAGATCCTGATCCGATTTGAGATAGGCCTAAGCTTATGGAGGGCATCTTATCTCACAGTTGGCGCTGATTAGCCTAACTCGTGATTTTGTCCATCGTCCAATTTTACATATAAATGAAAAACAACAACAACAACTAGGCTATGTTATAAATGTTATACACTTTATAGGGAAACCTCAATTCCATTTGCCTCATTGTTGTTTTGAGGGGATACTGTCATTTCTGTAAAATTAGATACAGTGGACACTGACAATGCTCTGAAGTCCTATTTGGGTCTGCAGACACTCCCCCAGGCTATCAGCATTGATGTTGTCCATCTGTAATAGTGCTTGTGGATCTTGACCCGATTCTCTGGAATAGAGTTTGTCCATATAAGGATTACCATGCAGTGTATTGCTTGCCCATAATGATGTCAGAAGCAAGTTCTTTTGAACAGGCCTAGGCCTATGTGTTTTCAGTCATTTTAGATTAGGGCTTCATCATTTAGGCAGTTTGCTTGGTTTTGGGTCGGTTCTGATTTAGATATGTTTTCTTCTTTTATTTATCAATTTCCTTTTCTGACAGGCACTGATGCTGGCAGTACTATCACTGTGAAAACAATCACACCATACTTGAAGCACAAAACCGCTACAAGCCAGCAGACCTTCGCTGCTGTGTCCAAATCTCCCTCATCATGTCCAGAAGCAAGAGCGCGGAGTCAGTAAAGGTTGTGGTTCGCTGCCGGCCTATGAATGAGAAGGAGCGTGCAGCTAACTATGAAAGGGTGGTGTCAGTTGATGTAAAACTTGGCCAAGTTGCCGTCAGGAACCCCCGAGGATGCTCTCCCCACGAGCACCCTAAGGTCTTTACCTTCGATTCGGTCTATGATTGGAACTCCAAGCAAGTGGACCTTTATGACGAAACCTTCAGGCCTCTCGTGGACTCCGTGTTGTTGGGTTTTAACGGCACTATCTTTGCCTATGGCCAGACCGGAACGGGTAAGACTTACACAATGGAGGGCGTCCGGAACGACCCTGAGAGGAGAGGTGTCATCCCCAACTCTTTCGAACACATCTTCACGCACATTTCACGCTCACAGAACCAGCAGTACCTGGTCCGTGCCTCCTATCTGGAAATCTACCAGGAGGAGATCCGCGACCTGCTTTCCAAGGACCAGTCTCGCAGGCTGGAGCTGAAGGAGCGTCCTGACACGGGCGTCTATGTCAAGGACCTCTCATCCTTCGTCACCAAGAGTGTGCGCGAGATCGAGCATGTGATGAATGTGGGCAACCAGAACCGCTCAGTGGGTTCCACGAACATGAACGAGCACAGTTCGCGCTCACACGCCATCTTCGTCATCACCATCGAGTGCAGCGAGACGGGTGTAGATGGCGAAAACCACATCCGTGTGGGCAAGCTGAACTTAGTGGACCTGGCAGGCAGTGAGCGGCAGACTAAGACTGGCGCTCAGGGTGAACGGCTAAAGGAGGCCACGAAGATCAACCTCTCGCTTTCTGCCCTGGGCAACGTCATCTCGGCACTGGTGGACGGCAGGAGCACACACATCCCGTACCGTGACTCCAAGCTCACGCGGCTGCTGCAGGACTCGCTTGGCGGAAACGCTCGCACAGTCATGGTGGCCAACATCGGGCCGGCCTCCTACAACGTGGAGGAGACGCTAACCACACTGCGTTACTCCAACCGCGCCAAGAACATCAAAAACAAGCCGCGCATCAACGAGGATCCCAAGGATGCGCTACTCCGTGAGTTCCAGGAGGAGATCGCCCGGCTCAAAGCTCAGCTGGAGAAGAAGTCGGGCCAGCGGAAGAAGCGCAGGCGCCGGAGGGCCGGTGAAGCTGGCGACGATGGTACCGACGACGGAGAGGAGGAGGACGGCGATGAGGAGGACTCTGGAGCAGAGGGGGACAAGACGGACTACTGGCGGGAGCAGCAGGAGAAGCTGGAGAAGGAGAAGAAGGCCATTCTGGAGGACCACAGCCTGGTAGCTGAGGAGAAGCTGCGGCTGCTCAGAGAGAAGGAGAGGAAGATGGACGACCTGCGCCGAGAGAAGGAGGCCGGCGAGTTATTAGCCACCAAAATCAAGGTAACAACAGCAGCTTACCCTCAGTCACATTGTTAGTCAACATGTTGTTGGTCTTCAATATTCTTACACTTGTTCTAACTTTCTGGGTTGCATTGAGGTCTTTTCTTAGATACCACCAATTGTACAAGATCTCTTGATACTGTTGATGAGGAGAATTATGTCACTTATCTCATTTCCTCAGATGGAACTCAGTCAACCTAGTTCTTTTCTCAGACTCTCTAAAAGAGGAAACATGGCCAGAAGCGCCAAAGTAACATTTAGAAATGAGGACATTTGCTGCTTTTTTTGGTGGCATTTCCTCATTGTTGTGATGCTGAACAAAGTTTTGTCTCACATCATCCTCTTAACTTCTCACTTTATCATGGTTCCTGCCTCTAGGCTATGGAGAGTAAATTACTGGTTGGAGGGAAGAACATTGTGGACCACACGAATGAGCAGCAAAGGATTCTTGAACAGAAACGAAAGGAGATAGCGGAACAGGTACTGTACACTCTGATGAATGCTTAGGGCCTTGCAAAGCTGCTGCACCACATCACACCAGAGAGTTGCTGAAATGTGGCCAAATAATCAATGTGTGTGTGTGTGTGTGTGTGTGTGTAGAAACGGCGAGAGCGTGAGATGCAACAGCAGGTGGAGTGCCAGGATGAGGAGACGTTAGAGCTGAAGGAGACGTACAGTTCACTCCAACAGGAAGTGGACATTAAGACCAAGAAACTGAAAAAGGCAAGTGCATTGAAGCAGAACGCTGTAGACCCAGTTTCACCTGATTGTCATCTCTGTTGAGAAGTGAAATGAAAATGGTGTGTTCTAGTTAGTTATTTAGTTAGTAACCACATGTGTGGAACTAATGACTGCTTGCATTACGTTCTAGAAATAACACAATGTTGTCTTTAGGGAGTTATCAGTTGAGCTGTGTGCTGCGGCCTCCTGTTCATACATGACTGGGCATGAGTAATGTCTCTCTGCTTGCTTTATTTGTTCATTTGGTCCTCTCTCTCTGTCTCTCTCTCTCTCTCTCTCTGCAATGATTCACGTGCAAACACTGGATATCCTGACCAACCCTCCCCTTAGTCATCTCTCCCCTTATTTTCCTCTTTTATCTTCCTCATTGCTGCTACTCTCTCAAATGACCTTTTTCTTCTCCTCTCTCTCTCTCATCAGCTCTTTGCCAAGCTGCAGGCGGTGAAGTCCGAGATCCAGGATATCCAGGACTCACACATTAAAGAGAGGCAGGACCTGGAGCAGACTCAGAACGAACTCACCAGAGAGCTCAAACTCAAGTAAGGACTGCCCCTTAACCTCATCTGGGCCTTGGAAATGCATATTGATTAAAGAATTCCCTATTATTTAGCAGTTGTACATGGATTTGTCTAAGCTCCAACTTGAAATGAATGTCCTTCTAAGCTACTACCTAATGGAGTCCAACATCGGTGTAGGGTAGGGCCCACTCTCTCAGGGTCTGCCATATTTCCTTTCTGCATATACCAATACCTCATTATCCTAAAAGGCTCATAGGAAAAGAAAATCAATGTGTTACAGCTAGTATGTGTTTGGTTAATTGCTGAACTCATGTTTCCAGCTCTGATTGATGTTTGTAAATGCTTTTTGATTTAACAGCAGGATGCAAAGTACTGCTCTCTGCAAATCTTGGGAAAGGCATTGAAAGCTTCCTGACCTGATTAAGTTTCACAGACAGGCAGCCCCCCTCCCTTTCTATCACACAAGCACACACACACACACACACACACACACACACACACACACACACACACACACACACATACACACCTACAGTACACACACTCTCCATTTGCATCCTGATGTCAGCATTTTCATGTTTTCTGTCTGTGCAATCAGTATGTGTGCACATCTGGATCAGCTAAAATGGTAAACGGTCGGTCATAATAGGAGTAGTATCTACAAGGATAGTAGAAATAAAAATCACTATTGATTTACTCAATATCAATAAGAATTCACACCACAAGATATTCTGACAACAAAATGTGTAGGGTTGAGATTACTTTTAAACCAATTTTAGGAGTTATGAAACTAATGCATTAATATTGTAGCCATAGTTATTTTCTTCGTTGCGGTTCGTGGTGTGAACAGCCCTATACTGGTCAACAATGTCATTGACCACTAGGGTGAAATTCCTTGCTTGTAAATGGAAAGTCTCTGGGGTTGGTCATCATGTTCTTTTTGATCCTACAGAACTCTAATTATGGAGAACTTCATCCCCTTGGAGGAGAAGACCAAAATTGAGAACAGGGCCTTCTTTGACGAGGAGGACGACTGCTGGAAACTTCGTCCGATCACTCGGATAGAGAAGTATGTCTGCACTGCAGTCGTTGCTGCCAACATTAGAGAGAAAATTCAGTCAAATTCAAACTCGTGTAGCCTGATGTGAACCCTAAAGCAGTAGCGGACTAAATCCTGGTGTCCTCCCTGAACGCCTAAAGTCTGAATTGGCAATCAGCCAAGTGTGGAGTCGGTGGCAGTTAAGTGTTTCAGGATACATGGCTTAGGGTTCAGGGCAAAATTCATTCACATTGGAATTAAGCCAATAATTGGCTTGTAAGGTGAGAAATGGGATCATTGACAACACAGCTCCAAGAGGTGACATAGCAGTCACCCTGTATTAGATGTCCTCAGTGTGACCGTAGCCTGCATGGGTCCAAACACAGAGAAACAGGCCATTTATTATATAGGGACATAACCAAGGGTTGTTTCTGGTCAAACTTTAGGCAGAGAGAGAGAGAGATGAGAGAGAGATTTTGTGTGTGCTTTTGGTGTCAGAGCGGGCGTGTGTGTTTGTGTGTGTGTGTGTGTGTGTGTGTGTGTGTGTGTGTGTGTGTGTGTGTGTGTGTGTGTGTGTGTGTGTGTGTGTCTGTGAGTGTGTGTGTGTGTGTGTCTGTGAGTGTGTGTGTGTGTGTGTGTGTGTGTGTGTGTGTGTGTGTGTGTGTGTGTGTGTCTGTGTGAAAGAGAGCGGGAGGGAATCTTGGCAAGTCTGACCTGTCAACTTTGTCATCTCTTGGAATGACTCGTCGAACTTTGCACTGTATTTTCATGTTCAGAAATGAACAGTATCACTTCTAAGCAGGTGTGTGTGTGTGAGGTCTAAGGTTTGCGAGTCATTTAATAAGCAACAGACTTTAAAAATAAGGCAGATTATGTAACTGGAAAATGCTGAAGTAAAAATAAACCAGCAAGTTGATGGATAATGGTTACAACAGCAAAGTGTGTTGAAAGTCACAATATTTTTAGAAAAGCAACACTCTGTCATCATTTATTTATTTATTTATTTTTTTAATCTCTCCTAGGAATTGGAAGCAATTTTGAATTTCTCTTTTTAAGAATTGCTCTTTTAGTGTTCCTGAGACTGAGAGGGAACTATTTCTATTTCTTTTGGTTGATGTAAATTTCGCGTATAACATTATAATGTCTATGCCCCCCCCTCTCAGTGATCAGAAGATGATGACGAGGCCTGTGTCTGCGGTGGGTTACCGGAGGCCTCTGAGTCAGCACTCGCGTCTGGCCATGATGATGCGGCCAGATGTCAGATACAGGGTAGGCCCATGGAACACATTCATCCACAATTACACAGTGCACAACACACTCATCCATAATTACACTGTTCACATAATGAATCAGTCTACATTTTGTATTCCCTACTGTATTCACCTATCAAAGTGACTATAAGTTGACTAAAACCATCTAGAAGGAGACCTTATAAATAGACTTGAACTATCATTGATCTGTGACCTGACATAAACATGATGTGTGTTGTCCGCCATCACAATGCAAAGTGTCTAATAGTATAGTGCAAAAAAAGAGCAGGGAGGGTATGTTGTCTAAAAGAAATCATCATTTGAAAAAATTTCATCATTTGAATGTGTTCATGTATAGAGCATTTGTGTCCATAATGTACAGTTAGTCAGTGCTGTTCCTGCTGACAAAAGCCTTTCTGTTTGGAGCGCGCTCTGCTCTCTCTGGCATCCTTACACACACTCCTCATGTTCTCACCAGTCCCCGGCCTCCTGCCGCCTGTCCTATGCCCTTGTCTTCTCTCTTGGTTCTCATCATCATTCACCCTCTCTCGGATTTCTCTCCTCCGCCTTGCCTATTTTTGTCACTGTTTGCTCCATCGTTTTGATGCCATGCCTGCTGTCTCTTTTGTTCTCCCTCTCTTTCTCTCTGTCTCACTCACTCACTTTATCCTCCCTTTACAACCTCCATTCCTCCTACCACCACCACATCTCACTTTCTTACTCGTTCCCTGTCTCATTGTTCCTTTCATTCTCTTTCTTGATCTATATTTCACTCGTTTCCTCTTAATCCTTTCCTTCATTTCTTTTTTATCCTCATCTTTCTTTCTTTCTTTCTTTCTTTCTTTCTTTCTCTCTCTCTCTCTCTCTCTCTCTCTCTCTCTCTCTCTCTCTCTCTCTCTCTCTCTCTCTCTCTCTCTCTCTCTCTCTCTCTCTCTCTCTCTCTCTCTCTCTCTCTCTCTCTCTCCCTCATCTCCTCTCCCCCTCCTCCTGGTCCCCCTCCCGTGTGCTGTGAGCGTAGCGCAGTGACGAGCCCTCTCCCCTCTTGTCTGTGTCCTGCTGGCCCAGGCTGAGAATATCCTGCTGCTGGAGCTGGACATGCCAGGCCGGACCACCAAGGAGTACGAAGAGCCCGTCATCGCGCCCAAGGTGGCGGCAGCGCTGGAGGACGCGCTACGCGATGAAGACGAGATCCAGGTGGACGCCTCCGTGCTGTACAACGCCGGGAGCCTCGGCATCCGCGGCCTCTACGGGGGCATCAGTGCCAGCAGCAGCGCCGGCAGCCTTGGCGCCGTCAGTCCTGGAGCGCTCGGATCCGCAGGAGGCTCCGCCAAGAAGCCCAAGTCAGGGTGAGGAAGAGGGAAAGAGGGCAGGGCACTGAAGGAGAGGGGGATTCTTGAAGTTGGGAATGGGGAGGAATGATGGAGGAATGGCTGGAAGAGAGTCTTGGGTTTAAATAAATTAAAAAAAAAAAAAAAAAAGGTCTTGGGGGGGTAGAGTAGAGTTTGCGTTATATTTAGCCTTTATTATAATTGACTGATATTATAGGCCATCTTAATTATACATTTTATTAGACTGAACTTAATAGGGAGTTACAAAGTTGCATGCTAGCATAAAAGTTGACTTTGCATTAATTCAGTGCAGAGCGGGGGGAGTAATGTTGGGGATTGGAAGTGAAGGAGGAAGGAGAAGGAGAGAGGGATGTAGGGAAAAGGAGGATTAACCGAGAGCGGTCCTCCTGTGCACGTGATTAGCCATGCATGCATGCATGCACGCACCCGTGCCAGGTTTCTCGCCATGAGAGCAGGCTCTCCTTAAACTACACCCCCACCCCCACCCCATGCACCGGTCCCACGCTATAAAAAGGCTGGATGGGCGTAAATATACTAGAGAGTGGTCATGTGGTCTAGTGCCATCCAGTTGACTGAGAGAGCTGTGCTCTCCAGGGACAAACTGCATGAAACCCAGGAATGCATTTCTTTTGTGTGTGTGTGTGTGTGTGTGTGTGTGTGTGTGTGTGTGTGTGTGTGTGTGTGTGTGTGTGTGTGTGTGTGTGTGTGTGTGTGTGTGTGTGTGTGTGTGTGTGGCTGGGTCTGCTACTTTGTACTTGTCTTGCATTATACTGTTATAACACTTTTCCACTGGAGCATTTTAGTACCTCCTCTACTGGAGTCGCTTGTTTTGAGTTTCTGGTACCCTACAAGATTTTTTCAGACCTGCTTTGGCCACGTTCAAATTCTGTTCAACCAGTACTAAAAAATGATGTTAACAGACCAATGGCCTTCAATCAGTCGAGAGGGCCGATGCAAGTGGCAAGTCCGTTTACATGAGAGAGAATCAACTATGCAAACGCTAAATTATGAAAGGCTACTTTACTACGCTATTCATGTTCTTAGTGTCAGAAATTATAAGAAATTAACATGGAATGTGCTGCCTATCAGGTTAAACATGCAAACTTGTTGGTCTACAAAATGGAAGGCTTGATAGAAAGCAACAGACATGAAGTTGAATAACAGGGGTACAGCCCTGAAAATAGGTTTTTGTGGGTTGAGATAGACTAGTTTACTTTGCCTAATGCTAATTTAAGATGGTCAGTGAGCATAAATAATATCTTGCGCTTTTGTCCATAAACCAAGTAGTCAGTTTGTTCTATCCCTCGCCCCAGCCTCCACAGTCACGCCAAATGTGATGCCTGTTGTGACATAAACACAAAGGATCTGGTACCAGAACTGAGTAGAGAAGGTACTTTGTATGGAAAAGGTTCATTATTACTTATTTGTTTTTGTTTTTTTCTTTGTCTCCCTTCCCCGTCTGCCTTTCCTTTAGCCGTCCGAAAACCGGCAAGAAAGTGAACACCCCCACGTCTGCACACAGCCCCTCCTCGGCGGCTCACAGCCCCCTTTACCCTCAATCCCGCGGGCTTGTGCCAAAGTGACCATCACCACCACCACCCCAGCCCCAGTTCCAAACCCTGTCAACCCCCTTTCCCTTGGCCTGACTTTGGATACTGGACAAAAAGGAATGATTCTGCACTTCTACCATCCCTTCTCCCCTACTGTTCCCTCTGCTGTCCAGCTATGTTTCTGGAGCCTGACATAATGTTAATGACTGTCATTGTGTGACCAATGCTACACTTACCCCCACACCTCCCTGAGATCAACACTATCAGGTGGACCCAGCATCCTCCTCCTCTTCCCACTACTAACCAATGCAGTTTTAAACAAGCAAAAACACTAGTGAAACTGGACCTTGTTTCAACCACCCTTCCTACAATAAAACAAAAAGGGGAGGAAGCAGGTGATGTCATCACTGTGAGACAGTGATATGTGGCACAAGTAGTAAGGAGGCCTTCCTGCTCCCTCTCTTCTACACGGACACTTGAGTCTTGCTGTAGTCTTTGCGAAACTTAAAAGAAACTGAAACATGCTGGCATATTTGTGACCCTTACTTGAACTTATAGCCTACGTTTGTTCTGACATGTCTTGTCTTTGTGTGTGTGTGTGTGTGTGTGTGTGTGTGTGTGTAAGTACTGTATGTATGTTTGTATGTTGTTGGTCTGTGCGTGTGTGGTGTGTGTTTATATCTGCGCTGTAATCGACTCTCTCCGTTATGACTGATACGTAAGGGCAGCTGGTTTTTGACAACATGGCGTCACGTGTCAAGCGCAGCGGTGTCACCGTGTACGCACACATCAAAGATGTACATTAGCCTGGGAGCGCTTCTGTTTTACTACTTCCAATTTTTAAGTTTACAAATGTGAGCGCCGGTGTGGAATACTGAGCAGTAAGTTCAGAGGGGACACGAGCTTTTAAAACAGGCTTGTCCTCTTCAACCTGAGCAAGCCCTGCTGATGAGTCTCAAGAGTCCTAGCGCATTGTGCTGCCAGCTGGACGTTAAAACACCTGCGCTGCCCTCTCTGTCCTGCTTTAGCTTTAGCTTTAGCTTTAGCGGGCAGAGATGGGAGGCCAGGTGGCCGAAAGGTCAACGGTCAATGCTAACCAAAAACATCAGGGTTCCAAGGTGCCTTAGAGTCCCCACAGCTTTTTAACATGGTAGGAAAGAAGGAAGAATAAATAAATAAATAAATAAATAAATGGACTTCCAATGTTGCAACCAAACCTTGAACCATCAAGCCTGATTGAAGTCTAAGGGTTTAGGGCTTAAGAAGGACATGTCAGTGTGTCTGTTTTGGACCCTTAAGTGTCCCTTGGATGGAAAGCGAGAACTCAGAAGTCGTTTGTAGTTTGGACTATAGGTTGTGTTTTAAGATGTGTGGTAGCTGAGTTGAACTACCTTTGTCTGGTTCACATACTTGATGGTCAGATAGTGGACCTCCCAGGGCTCAGTGCAGCCCATTGGTCCTTTTCAGAATCTGTTCTGCCCACATTCCCCCACCCACCCAACCCCACAGTTGTGTACACGCAAGGCCCAGGGTCATGCCACTGCTTGCTGCTAACGCTGCTGTAGGGATCTTGTGCCCCATCCCATTTCACATACCTAGCTTGCAGTATAAGTCTATATGTAAAGAGCTGTCTATAGATGATTTAATGCAGAGATGTTTGCTGTTTTTGTAATTCAAAAAGAGCAAGAGATTAAAAGACTAAAGCAATCATAGAGGTCATTAAACAGGCTAAGTTATTGCAATACCACATTGGTCTCCTCCATGTATCCACTGTTGTAGATATGCTTTGTCTGGTTTTTCTTTTTTTATATATATATAGATTCAGTTGTTTATT
The DNA here is from genome assembly GCA_027497455.2 of Sardinella longiceps. Lineage (NCBI taxonomy): Eukaryota > Metazoa > Chordata > Actinopteri > Clupeiformes > Clupeidae > Sardinella > Sardinella longiceps. The sequence goes on from JAODXP020000018.1 coordinate 13,014,904, forward strand.
TTTGATTTTGTATTATTTAAAGTTGTGTATAAATTTATTTTTTACATTTACAGAAGTGTTTTTGTTTTTTAATCACAAATTAAATGTATTTACAATAATTTTTACTAAGAAATCTACAGTCTACAATGCTTTGCTTTGCGATGGATTTAAAATTTTGCATTTTGCAGATGCACATTGGTTGTGGGAAGATCATACACTTTAGACATTATTGAATTGTGTGAGAGAATGAGTGTGAGGGATGTTTATGTTTGCACAAAAAAAATGTAAAATATTAAGACAAGATAAAAGGCCTGTGTAAACGGTTTAATAAGCCAACGGTAAGTTTGTAAGGACTTTAATGGACCATAAAATGCTAAAACACTACCTTGCTCAGCATGACTTGAGAGCATAATGCTGGTATCCTTGTTACTCTTATACTGGTCATGAAATGTGAATGTTTCCCATCAGATTCCTGAAACACTACATCCATGTAAGTCATAGCCACTGAATTCAGACTGATCTTAAACAAAAAAAAAAAACCTGGGGATGGCTTTCCCCATCTTAACATTGATTTGCTAGAGTTGTTTTAGGCAGCTTTGTGATGATGCCTATCTCAACGCTTGGCTAAGCAGAGATGCAGACATTTTCAATGTATTTCAATGTACCCGTTTCCATTTTTTAAATTAAAGAAACGTTATTAACTCCTGGTGTTTTCTGTGTGTGTGTGTGTGTGTGTGTGTGTGTGTGTGTGTGTGTGTGTGTGTGTATGTGTGTAGATTTACATGCCTTTAGTCAGCAATAGAAAACACAAATGGGGGAGAATTAGCTGGGCAATAAAGCAGCATGGTGAGACCACAAGCTTTATGATCTGAAACACCACTCTTACCGTTTTCTTGGTCGCTTCATTGTTCATGCAGTAAAACTCTACATTCTTTGTGTGGTTTGCAACAGAAAAAAAAGATTAGGCACATATTTTACTTTCAGAAAGATATTTGACTAGTAACGTGTAGGCTTTACAGAACTGGCAATGGCATCAGATACATATTTATATGTATTTGCTTTTTGCACATGAGTACATTTAATTATTCAACCAACTTTTGGCATGCTCATACCTTACTAGTGGCACGTTATGTTACATGTCTATTCATATCCAGACACACCAACATATTCCCACAAATATACACATGTATACATACAGGCAGTCCCTTACACACACACACACACACACACACACACACACATAAATGTCTGTCATCCAATCCCTGTCCCTGTGCTCATGTTACTTATAAAGAATGGAATATCCTGCCATACTTTGCAAAAAGTTTTTTAGTTATTTGTTTTCTACTGCCCTCGTTCATTGTTTTTTTTTTTTTCTGTTTCTGTTAAAGTAGTACTCAACAATCCCCCCCCCCCTTTCTTGCAAATTTGGGCCTGTGGAGTTGTATATACATATTTTTAAAGACCAAGGAAGAAAAAATAACCTGCCACCCTATAGGATATTTCAAGTGGTCAGGTTCATGTCAAATACCCTCTAAGGTTGTTAGTTTAAGATCTGTTTTACATAGCCATCCACTTTTCCCCCACTCTCATGTCCTTACTTCTCTGATTGTCTTTCTGCATTGTCAACCATATTTACTGGACAGTGTCCCCCAGGTTAAACATACAGTACGTGTTCATTTTGATGTAGTATCCAACTCAACCAGGAATTGGACTCTACCCGGAAAGCATTGAACTAAACTATCCTACAAAATAATTTTGAATCAAAGAAAAGAATTTTTAAATGTGTTTTTAAACCACGTCAAAGTTGTAAGGCCGACATAAATTAAAAGTGAGGAAACGTAAAATTCTCTATTTTGCCATGCAAGTCAGCCACAGCAGTAACCAGTTATTTTGCATATATTACTTTGTTTATTGAAGACCACCAACAATGCAGATGAACTTCCAACAGAAAAAAAACCTTTGAACATCAGAGAAACAGCATACAGCATAGATCACAACCTCTACATTCATCTAATATAGGAAATGTAAAGAAATGAAAATCTTTTAGAATATGACAACCAGAGAAATCAAGGGAATGGTTCAGAAATGAAAAGAAAAGTAAAAAATCTATGATCTCCCCACAGGAGGGTCATTCTGGCCAAATGGCCGGTCCTTTGTACACTTTTCTCTCCTTCCTCTTGCCAGTTAGAGGTGAGATCATGTAATCTATGAATGTATTTGACATGGCCCATCATACACACCAACACACACACACACACAATTCTATTTTTCATTATTGAAAGATGTGACATTTATTGATTTGCTTGATTATTTATTAATATGTGTATTCAATAATGTAGATGCTCTTAAGGCACTTTGAAAGTCCCATGTGTTGTTGAATACTCATCTCCAACTTGATCATATATGCTTTTTTGGGGGGGCAACAATGCAAAAGAATAAAAAAAGTCTCTTAGACTTAGGAACTAGAAACTACAAAAATCAAAGCTAGTCTTCACCATCATTAACAGCAGCAAGAACTTAAGTCATTTGTTCTGGGAAAAATCAGGTTTGGTTTTGGATAATAGAAAGGTTTGTGAGAAGAAGAAGAAATAATAAAAATGGGAAATAAAAAGCCCCAATTTCGCTGAGCTTTCTCCCCCCCCCCTACTAAACCTCCCATCACTGGCAGCACACAAATTAAAACTCCACCCCAAATGAACCCCAAACGTAAAGCTGTAAAGCTGGCTCAAAGAGGGAAAAGAAAGCTGTATAGACCAACCCAACAGAATTGAATGTGAACTCCTCCTCCTGTAGTAATGTTTGCCAAACCTTGTGCCTTTTACGCATCCTCCTGTGCACCCCGTGCTGCTAGTTTCATAGACACTCCAACCCTGTGAGCCGCATCTTAGGAATATCAATCATCATTACACAAATTCAAATACAGTGGAGAGCACAACAACATAAAAACAAGCCTCAGCACGAGCAGATAGAGATTTTTTTCTTCTTCAGTGTAACATTTAAACTTAATGCAGGTGACAAATGATTAACTGAGACGTACACCACTGATTCTGACAACTTTTTTTTTTTCTACGGAAATTAAATGGGGGAGAAAAAAACCCCCATGTGAAAAACAAATCACTTGGAAACACTGTCAATGATGTGGCGACAGCTTCATGGTGAGCCACTGCAGTGAATGAGAGGATCCAGAAGGACAGGTGTGCGTGAAAACCCTCGCGTGACAGAATGAAAGCCTGGGGTGGTAGATCGTCATGTACGATAGGGTGAACAGAGTGAGCAGGCTTTCAGGCCTCAAGCAAAGTCACGTTTTATGGAATTTACACCTGTTTTAATCCACCACATCGCCCACGGCAATAAAATCGAAATCATTCTTTCAGTTTTGTGCACAGACACTCGAGAGCAATCTGTTCAAGGTCTGCCAAGGAAAAAAAAAAAAAAAACTCTCCACCACAGACTTGCATTGACCTGAAAAGGTCACACTCTTATTTTCTTTCAGTCTTTTTGTAGAATTACAGTCTTTTTGCAATATCTGCCAGCCTCAATGAATTAATCACAATAGAAAATGTATTATAATGATAGAAAAACAAAAAAGAAAAGAATAGACTCCTTCATTCTAATCTGCTTGGCAGGTCGAAATCGATGGGTAAAATGGGCTTAGATATTCACACCGGGGGAGCGGAGACAGTCGTGTCATCTGATTGAAATCAACACTCCTCCACAGTCCATCATAAAGAGTGTTAGCCAGTTCACCACATCCTTCTCCATGCTTCAGAGATACACTCCTTGGGTCAGGAAAGACAGAAAGAGGTCAGGAAGTTCAGAGGTTTGGAGAGAGGGATGGAGGGAGGGAGGGAGGAAGAGAGAGAAGGGGAGCCGTGATCTCATCATCCTCGTTCTCACTTCTCACGGTAGTACAGCAGGTACATCTTCAGTGGCTCGGGAAGTGGCAATCCCAGAATCCTCTCGCGCAGGACGTTGACGGGAGGCTCGCCCTGGGGCTCGCCTTTTCCCCTCTCCTCTTCCTCCTCCTCCTCCTCCTCATCCTCTCGGGAGGCGTGTTCTTCCTCGTCTTCCTGATCCTCGTCCGCGCACGTGGCTTTCCCTCGCCGACTCCCGCGGCGACGGACGCATTTCCCCCGCCCCTCTTCCTCCTCCTCCTCGCCCTCTTCCTCTCCGTCCTGGGCCTCTCTGTGTCCTCCGTGAGCTCTCAGCTCAACGAGGGAAGGGATAGCCGAGTCGCGGAGGATGAGTGAGTCCACGCGGCGGCGGTGCAGACGCCGACGTTTGAAGCGCGGGCCGTAACGGTGCATGGCCCGGGCCCCAGGAAATGACACGCGGCTCTTGCTCCGGCCCTCGGGGGTCCCTGAGGTGACCCTTAGTGTGTGTCGGATGGCCAGACGGGCCAGGTCCTGAAGTGACCGCGCCTCAAAAATGGCTGCGAGGGACACATGAAGAGAGACAAGCAGAAGAGAGAGTGTTTAAATTCTACCTTTCTACAAAGAAATTGAGTAATTAAGAAACAGTTAATCAAGCGTTCATTTTTACATACAAGCCATCTTAAATCCACTGTAAACTACTTGACAACTGGATTTGTGTGTCATGGTCCTGAACCATTTTAAATGAGAGATCTTATCTAGTTTTAATCTGAGGCAAATGTTTAGTTGTCATAATAAGCCACCATATCATGCTGCTTAACTCATGGAAAAAGCCACTCATCCAAACTAAGCATAATTATGCGATCAACACTCCGCTGATCTTATGCCAAGTCCTTGCAAAACTACCTAAAAGTGGCTGTGTGTGACTTTAGAAGTGAGGTGTGTTCATGCTGTGTGGACTCACGTAGTGGGACAGTCCTGGCTTTGCCATTGGTATTGTGTCTGGGCTGCACAAGAGGGGCAAAGGACACAGCGATGATCTTTTTGGTCTCCCAGGAATTTTGGCCAGTGCGGGTAATCTTGGTCAGCTGGAAAAGAGCAGGACACAGTTCACACTTTAGTCTGTTGGTATGTTGGTTTGTTGGGATTCCAATGGAGACTAAATAAATCGCTCTGATGCATGTTCATATAGCAGAAAATACAACCTCCTTATAACGTTCAGAAAAATGAATACAAAAAAATATATATGAAGTACAGTATATGAAATTGTTCAAATTGACTTGAGGAAGTACAATAAATGCTGATAATAATAACAAAGAGACATGCATTTCCTGAAGTTGCAAGGTTGACATTATGGTGTATGGTGTACAGTGAATTCTTGGAAAATGTCATAGCTGCTAAAAGCCTCAATGTGTTATCTGTGTGTCTCACTGATTATGAGATGGGTTAAATGCAGAGACCGAATCCCCTCAAATCCTATGAGAATGTGCTGCCAGTTAGTCTACAATTTAGATACCCTAGCAGTAGCAAGTAGTTTAGCATTTTAATGTTTTAGCCTGGCTTGTTAGGCTATCTGTCGGTAGGAAAAATTGAAAAATTTGATGGCACACAGACTGAATAGCAAATCAACAACGCTAACTGAATGGGCCGCATCAACTCACCTTCAGTTTAATTTTTCTATGCCTCAATCAGTTAATGCCAGCTGTCAGTTCGCTATTTTATCTGCTGCATGATATTTTCTGATTCTTTTCAGCACTCTGTGACCTTGAACAACAAGGCTACTGATTCCTTCACAGCAGACCTCTGCTTTAAGACAAGTTTAATGAGGATGCAAATACAGTTCATTTCCCCAAGGCCTGTGTAGAGTGTCTCTGCAGTGTGGTTCCTACACTCACTCACCTTCTCCTCCAGGGGCAGGACCAGGATGCCCCCGACCTTGAGCAGGTTCTTCATGTAGTTCTCATGCTCGCGCTGCACCCCTGCGCCACAGTACACCCGGTCATACTGTCTGCTGTCTGGGGGGATCTCTAGGCAGTTGCCTGCCACAAAGACTGGCTCACAGAACTCAAACCTGCGGCCACAACACACACACACACACACACACACACACACACACAAACACAAACACACACATATATCAAATTAGCATGACGATCAGGAGGTCCTAGAGGTCTGGTAGAAAACCAAAACACTTGCAATGTTTTGCAATTTCTCACATCTTCATGAAAAATAGGATTTGTAATTGGTCTGTGCAAGATTCAAAAGAAACTTATTTTTTTTGTTCTTCATTAACAAGAAACAAATCTAGGTGAAAGTAAAGAAAAGAGAAACATACTTATCAAAACTGTCACTGGTTTTAATGAAAAGATCCAGTTTCTGGTAGGCATATTCGATTACATCTGGATGCAACTCCACCCCATGATTAACTCCAAACGGTCCTAATGACAAAAAGAAACATCAGAACATTCAATAAAGACTCACCAAGTTCACACACAGCTGCAATGTGTAGTTTTCATTTAATAATGGTTTTGAGTCATCTCAAAATGGCTCACTTACATTGTACTGTATTCAATTCAGCAGCAATATAGAAGTGACATCATAAAAAAGCGACCCCAACGCTGGTTGGTTTGCATGCTTAAATCAGAGAATATATGAAGAGCACGACTCTTAAACCATTTTCAGAAGGGTAGGAGGCGGCTTCACTCAATTCACAAGTTTTTCTTACTTTTTAGAATTTAGAATTTCAGCAATTGACAAGCAGGACAGGAGGCCACACTATGATACCATTTATTCACGCGGATGCATTTACTTCGATATTCTGCTTTTTTCAGAGTATGAGGAGGAAGTCTGAAGAAGGCAGAATGCGACAACGCATCTGTGAATAAATAATGTGGCCTTCTGACCGGTTTTGCACTTACACTATTTTGAAATCACATCAGCCTTGTTATTATTACCTTCGCCAAGGAGGCTATCTGTTTTCGCATTTGTCCATTTGTCTGTCTGTTTGTTAGCAACTTTACAGCAAAAGTTGATGACCGATTTGCATGAAACTTTTGCCAAAAATATGTCCTTGCCTAAGGAAAAACCCATTACATTTTGGTATTTATCCACATGAGAATCTGGACACAGGAAAACATTTTTTTAAGGATTCCTCATTACTGACCGCTATCATGTCCATCTGTAAACGCCAGAACTCTATGGGGCATCAGTGGGCATATTGCCTTGGCGGAGGTCTGCAGGCTCTGAAGGCTCTGAGTGCATTTCTAGTCCCCCCCCCCCCCCACACACACACACACTTAGGTCACATTTTTGATCTAAAGCAATATGGATAGCTCCTTTAAGGTGCAGAATGAGTCACGGGTATCTGCACCGCTAATCTTATGGAGACACTGGGGTGACTGAGTGCTTTAGGAACATGATCTGGGGTCACCTCAGTGATGTGCTCTACAGCAAAGTAATACATCTGGGGTCCATCTGAAATCACCTGAACCCCAGCCAAGAAATGATCAGGTGAAGCGCTTCAAACCAACGGCAGTGTGAGAACCCTTGAATATTTCAAGAGTAAACACATGATAGGCTCTTTGTGTTCTTTCTAGGGGCAGACTAAAAATCATCTGTGACCACCCTTTTAAACCACAATGTTGAATAAACATTATTTATCAGAGGATTTTCACCCCAAGACAGTAACAGTAAGGTGCCAATTTTTCTAGGACATGCATGAGCATCAGAAAAGGTCACAGAACTCTATTTGATAATTATCTTAGATTCACTACTAGAAGTGTTCCTTGCAGACGATCCAAAATCTTTTCCATTGGATTAAGACTTGTCTCAACAATTTCATATGACGACTGAGATCTGCTTGCCAGATAACATTTTCAAATCACTGTCACCTGACTGTGCATGGCAGAGCATGCCTGATTTATCTGAGACTATCAAAACATTCTTTGAAGAGCAAGCTACTACTGCTCACCTTGTATAAAAAAGAAATGTAAACATACCTCCATCAGAGAGGACTGACCTAGATCTGGGCTTCACAAACTGGTGTCTAGTTTTCCCTCAAACTGAGTAAAGAACTGCAATATTAAAATTGTTTTTGTTTTGATTTAACTTGAAATCTGATGCTGGTTACACCCCCGTATATAATAAATTAGGTCAATCACTCATTCCTTGACCCTTCTCTTGTCTTGGCTTCAGTAGGACTGACTCACCTAGGATAAGGCCCACCATGGTGCTCAAGTAGCCTGTGCCACTGCCCAGGTTGAGGAACGACAGGCCAGGCTGTAAGTCCAAGGCCTCCATCACTTCCGAGTAGATACAGGGCGCTGATAGGTGGATGTTCCCATGTCTCCATGCCAGGTCCTTGTAGGCGTTGTCGCGGTACTCCTCCAGGTAGTAGTCGGCACGGTCGATGGCACGGAAGGCGCGTTCGACCAGGTCAGAACGGATGTAGTGCGCCTCCTTCAAGTTGTCAATCAGCTCATCGTTGTCCTCCCCTGCGCTCACCGCCCCTCCCATTTTGGTGAAAGAGTGAGGGACGCTGCAGTGGACCTGGCCAGTGGAAATGGGAACAGGAATGATGGTAATGAAGTGATGAAAACACTGCAGACTAGCTGAATTACTGACTCACTGAGGGCACTAACAGCAGAGCATAAGAAACAAGGTAGGAAACAAAGAGACAAAACAGAACACTGTTGCTAAACCATTCCAAAACTATCATGTAATATCCATAGACATTATGTATTATCCATACATAGATTCCATTATATAGGCCTATTGCAACAAAGTCACTATGAATGATACTTGTCAAACTCTGACTCATTCAGGTAGTCTGTTGAATAGCCATCCTTAATATAGCCTATGGGCTATAGGTTTGAGGCATGATAACTTATGCCACTTCTTTCACTCTGACACCCTCCTAATCTGTTCGTAGGGTTATATTAATGAATTGGTTAGATTCTAGTGACAGTAGGGCAGTAGTCCCACGCAACGACCTTTGTTGTCACTGTTGATTTAATCTATTTCTGTCAAAACAATGCCAAGTTTAAAAGTGACACGCAGCTGTTCCACAGTGCACACGGGCCAAAGAGGAGCTTTGTAGGTCTCTGAGCCTAAAAACAGCATGGTTAGTAAGACAGTTTGCCAGAATTTACATAATTGGCTGTTTCCAAAAGAACATTTGGTATGCTAAGCTAAACTAAGGGACATCAAAGGGTGATATGTCGAACGGGTTGTAAACAGGCACTTGCGAAGAACCCTCACAATTAGGTGTTGGCTTTTTGTTGAGCCCAATACGTGGGTAAGGTTACCTGATTACAGTAGTTTACGGCGCATATGGCATTAAGTCATCTAACCTTCAGTTTCCTTCACGGCCTTTCCAGTCATTTGTCTCGGGAGAGCGTGACATTTAACCGCATGAAATCCGCATTTTATCCATTTCCAAAAGTTACTGCACCAGTGTCCACAGAGTGACGCTGTCCGTAACGTTATTCCCAGCCGTGCTTCATTTGATAAATGAAAACACCAATAACCCTAAAGTAAGCCGTGTACAACATCGTTAAATACTTTAAAATCTCGACCATGCCATTAAGTAAGTAAAACGTGATGTGAGAAATGTTGTCAGTTAAAAACAAGAACATCATCATACATTTGAGTGACGCGATCATTTATCGCTAGTGTTGTTGTTAACCTACTTCGCTAACCCAGTTACGTTAATGTTAGCATAACAAACCGCGTGCAAGTTTGTTTAGCGTTTATAAAGCACTGAGAATAATCATCATTATTATTTGAACAGTGTAACCCAAGGCTTGCAAACGTTAACGTTATTTCAAAAGACACCACCACCAAACCGAAAACAGCGTAGGGGGGAGAGAGCCACGTTTAAAGTCAACGCTGGCTAGCTAGCCATCTGTTATCTAAGACAAAAGAGTAGCAGACGGAAATATTTGTGAACACAGTCCACAGTATTGGCGTTAATATAGATTTTTTTTACCGTGCAAGAATAGAGTGTCTTTTCTTTTTCATGCAATAAGGCTATAGGTCCTTCAGGAAGTAACAGCCGCGTGTTGTCAAGGTTTTCTTCGGGGAAATACTCTTCTGCTGCTTTGGTAGTCTAGCTGCAGCCCTGGATGTAAACACTGGTCAGGGAACGCACTGACGTCGCACGCATCAATACGACAAAATGTGTGCCACCGGTAAAATCAAAGATCTCCGCTTGAATCCTCTCTGGTAAAAGTGTGAAAGGCCTACCTACAATCTCCTGTAAATGTAACCTGCTCTAGTTAAAAAGCAGGTTATTCCGTGAAGAGACCCGACTGTATGGAAAAAACACACACACACATAACTAAGGCTACTCACTGCAACTTAAGTCTCAATTTTCACATCAGAAATGAACTCTAACAATCTACCATGGAGAATCCCCAGGTGCAATCTCGCTCCTAGGTCATTTAGTGGGGCCCCGAGAACCACGTAATTTCAAGTTGATGCAGAAGTTTTGTTTTCACTTCAAAATTAAAGAAAAGGGTTTATAGAATAATTTTGGTTCGAGTCTCAAGCAAGCTAAATATTTGCCCCTTATGTGAAACAGGTGTTTTTTGTTTGTTTGTTTGTTTGTTTTTGAAAGCAAGATACTACAGGTGAGTAGCCCTAGGTAAAATTTTTAATTTGCAGATCTTACCATGAAACTCTGCTAATATGCAAAATCCAATTAAATATGTGCAAATGTGCATTTTATATTTTAAAGCAAAAAAATCCGGACATAGGAAAAAGTCAGGTTTTTATTTCATTTTGTTAAAACGTTACATTAGAAAATGATATACAGTACAGGGGATTGTGGATATCTTACTTTGTTATCAGAAAATACTGCCAACAGCCTTGAAAATGGATTTCACCTTATTTTTAAGGCCAAAATATCAAATAGGCTACTTCAGGATTAGAAAGATAATTCAACAAATCGTTCATAATTCAATAAATATTAGTTCACTCTTCGTCCATGCAAATCCTAACCTTGGAATCTAGATGAAGGCATCCCAAGTGTTTTAGTCTGGCTTGTCAAGTAGTGCAAATCCATGAATACAGTAGGCTACAGCATGCATGTCAACTGCAGCATGGCAGTAGGATGCATAATGTCCCAACCAATATCCACTACTGAGTAAGTAGTCTATATGCAGAGTCAGAGGAAGGGGATGGGACTGTTACGCATAATAAATCTCAATTCTCTAAAAGCTGTCGCTAGTAACTGAAATGCTGTCTTATATTTTGTCTGAATAACAGTCGTCATGCCACACAATTGCAGTGGAAAAGGGGGGTTTTATAAAGTGTGCTTGTGTTTATCCTCTGGTATGGTAGGCCCATGTTGATGGAAAAGTATGAATGACTCAGAACATTAGGCCTATGTTGCATTAATTAAGGCTAGAGCTTGTTGTACCAAACAAGACTGTTACTGATTTTGCCTTCCATAGACCTACCATTGCAAGACTTCCATTTTCAATCTGCTTCACAAATCTGAATATAACATTAGGCTATGCCTTTGAGGGTGGCACTACTTCTTCTGCCCACAAGAAGATTAACAATCTCCACCACACTTTTTAAAGTCCCAACTTTTCCACTGCAGTTTTGTGACATACTGTATGCATCTATCCATCTGAACTGGATTGTAACTCTCTGTTCTGGTCCCACTCAGTCAACTGTCCTCTGACCTCAGATGGTCAAAATGCCGCTGCAAGGCTCACCAAGTCTAAAAGTCACAGCAAATTTCTCCAGTATTGAAATCCCTGCATGGTAGGCCTCTCAGTAAAAGTCAGTATGGATTACATTGTTGTTTTCTTTGTTTTTAAGGCTTTAAATGGACAAGCTCCCCCTTACATTACTGAACTTCTGCCGTTTTACTGCCCTCCCACTCAGAACTCTAAACGCCTCTGATAAGCTACTGCTCTCTGTACCAACCTCAGTCATCAAAAGTGAACATGGGCCCAAATTTTGGAACAACCTGCCTCTCTATATTAGATCAACACCAACTATTGGTTGCTTTAAATCCATGTTAATATTTGCTTACAATGGTTTTGTTTTGTTATTGTTTTATTATTTCTTACTATTTATTATATCATTACATTTCTACATTGTTATTTCTGTTATTATCCCCTTTCTTTGATCAACCATTGGTTGTTATGAGCTACATAAATAATCATGACTTGGACAATGAATTGCAGACAAAATAATCAGCTTACGTTTAATCAGAGACGCATATGGGGTGAACACCCCCATAAAGCTCACATATCCATTAAGCACACGGGCATACTGGGTGTTTTATCCCCATCTCATATTCCCTTGGCTATATGGCCGAGCTCATATGTTTTTTTTTTTTTTTTTAAACCCATCCCAGGCCCATATGGCAAGCCTTTGGCAAATAAGCTAAAAATGTTAGGGTTAAAACAAAACGTTATGAATTTTGGTCAGGCCTATGTATTCTAGGCTATAGTGACATATTACAACTGTTGAATAGACCACATGCAACCATTGTACAAACCCATCAATAAAACTAAAATCTTATCCATTAGCAAAACCTTCAATTGTAGTTTGGTGCAGCAGCACATAGGGATATGTGGATGTGCACTGATAGGCTATATAACATAAGCACATTTCCATAACAATGTGGTATTGATGTTGTTGGGTACCGGGTGTGACCTTAGCAAAATCTAAATTCAACATGCTGGCGCCTGGAGACAAGTCAAACAGATGGCTAGCCAAAATCTGATTGGAATAATAATTTATTAGTGGAGGGTAAAATGTCACTATGAATAAGCAAATCTCTAAAAATCACAGCTAGACTATAACAACACAGACAACAACTAAAACTCCAAATAGTAATTTCAGTATCCTTGTTAGTAATAAGTAGCCTACCCGTTATTTAGCCAAGTTTCTTGGTTCACATTTCAGATCATTATTTTGTGTAGCTTGCCCCACTGAATATGCAGTTTGTAATCTTGGTATGTCTAACTATGAGGCCATAAGGCGGCCAGATCTGTGTCTTCACCAGCCATCTGTGGGCCTACTCCACATGCTCCTGTTATATCTTATATTAGCCACTAGATGGCAGACCCAGCGTTTAAGATTTCAGCCACATCCAGTATGATCTTTGGCACTAGAACTCACAATTGGCTCTATGCTAATAAAACCACCCTTTTAACAGTTCCACACATCACACTATTTGGCAGCGAGTTACATAGGCCTACCGGGAAACCAGGCTCCCAACACTTCCTGGATGTGTAGAATATGAATCTGAATGTTAAAGGAATATTTTTATGAAATTGGGTTATTCACAGTCTTACCTAGACCTACTGATATATGTATATGTAATGAGCACCCCATTTTATAGGCCACAGCCTAGATAGGCTTATCATGCACCCCAACCCCCTCTCCTGACAAAATCACGTTTCTTTAAAAGGTCTGAGTCTGTAGCATATAAATCTGAATATCAACATTGATGTTTTTTGGATACAATCCCTGTTAAAGCCTTGTGAATAGTGTTGTGAATAGTGTTAAAATAGTTTAAGACCGTATTTTTAACACTAAAATACGATTTTATACTATTTTAACTCATCAAGATTGCAGAACAGCTTTTAGAAGCTCAAACTTCACATGATGACTTAGGTCAAAGGGCAGCCTATACTGCGCCTGGTAAGTTACCGTTAATGTAAGTACAAACTTTATGTTGGTTTAATAAGCCAATACTCATACAGTATGCGCGCGCACACACACACACACACACACACACACACACACACACACACACACACACACACACACACACACACACACACACACACACACACAGAAATGTCCAAAACTATACACAGCTTGCACACAGATACACACACATGCACACAAACAATAACTTTATACCTAACATACACAGCATGCAAAGAAATACTGCACACAGCCACACACAGGAACTTTACACTGAAGAAGAACTATACAGCATACAGTACATACAGTATACTTGCAATGGACACTGTTGAACGCTGGTTGGCCAAAAGTTCTCCCACACCAATTGTCAGATGTTATAGAATGTGTGAGTAGCAGGGATGAAGAAGGTAAAATGGACGATAACTTATCAGATGAACAACTTCGACTGAAAAGCAGAGTGTCATGAGTGATGTGAGTATGAAAGATGCATGTATTTTATTGATTGGTAATACACTCTAGTATAGGCTGTTTGTTGGTATGCTGTGTAGTTCTTTCACAGCATGTGTGTGTGGGTGTGTGCTGTAGTTCTTTTTAAGGTTCATGTGTGTCTTTTACATGCTGTATGTAGGTTATATTTGTATTGTTTCTTTGTATGTCTGTTCATGCTGTGTATGGTTCTTGTTTATTTGTATGTCTGCATGCTGTATATTTATTTTGCATTCCATTCTTGTTCATTTGTGTTTGTGTGTCTATTCTGTATAGTTCTTTCCCATGCTGTATGTTAAGAATCTTACAAAACCCCTGTACCCCTCATGTTTGCAAATTCTGTATTCTGTTACAATGTGTTGTTATTTGCAAGCATATGAGGTGTGTACTCACTTTTGTGAGAACCTGTAGGAGATGGGCGCATTAAATCAACATAATAATTGTATTAATTACAGTCATGTACCAGGAGACAGTATAGGGTGCACTTTGATCTACATCATCATATGTGTTGAGTGTGTGTGTGGGCCACCTACAAACTGTTCTGATTGACTAGAACAATATTGATGATGAGCTGATCATGTTGATCAGGTTTCCCTATTCACAGGGCTAAAACAGATAGCGGAGGGTGTTGCACAGTAGGCCTACAGTACGTATGTAGCTCGCTGTCTAAATTAAAAACCACAAGAGACACAGTGTCTCAAAGGTATTTGTTCTTTATTAATGTTTTCAATAGATAACATTAAAATGAATCATACCCCCCTCACAAGACACCACTGTTCCTGGTATAACACTGACACTGCAACACAGGTACATAGGTACACAAACACAGTCACAATCCAGACCCAACTACTGTATTCACTTCCAGAAATGCACAAAAAAGAAAAAGAAAAACAACCCAAAAAAAAGATACCTCTAAATGTGCACAGCCAAGGCCCATCCGGCTCTACAAAATGGCACAGTAGCAAAGGAACAACCACCTCTACAAAAATTAACAATACAATTCGTATAGGTCTATCACTGTGGAAGTGCTCTTTTATTTTTGGAAGTACCAATTCAATTTTTTTGTTTCCTAAAGGAGAGCATTACCTACGCCTAGAAAATGACCAGTAAAAATAGCTCATCTCTGTAAAAATGCTCTAGCTGGATAGACCTTGGCTGCGAATGGCATCAGAAACATTTTTTAAACTTTTTTTTTTTCTCTTTAGTACAACAACCATAACACTGTTTTTAATACAAATTTGTACAGAGTCCCACTGGTGTCAGAGTAATGCCCTATGCACATATGCATCTTGTCATGTTGTTTATTTTGATCTTTCCTTCACAGACACTTGGCTTCATGCTGTGCAATACCTGAATTAATAACAAGATCAAATCACAGTTTTGTGTGTGAGAATTCCAATGTTTTTGTTTCCCTCTCGAGTCAAGTGAAAACATTTCTGTACATTAATGTTTCATGTCTCATTAACAGATTGAAAGCATCTAAATGGTGATAGATCCCAATGTTTGTGTGTGTGTGTGTGTGTGTGTGTGTGTGTGTGTGTGTGTGTGTGTGTGTGTGTGTTTTAAACCTGCCTGAAGTGACAGGCATCATTCACCTGCTTTTTTGTTTGTTTTGTTTGTTTGTTTTGTCTGTTTTTTTTTCAATGTCGAGCAAAATCCCTGTTCCCATCCCACCCCAACCCCATCGCGACCCTAAGATATCCCCCTCCCTAGCCCGCCTTCATCCTGAGCGAGATATGAACCTAGATCCCAAATGTAAACATACCCTTTCCTGCTGTGAGTGACTGAGAAAGGCACACATAATGAGTCACACAGCATTAAGCTACAGTACCTATGTGGGCAGATTTTGGTTATACCAGCTTAATGGAACAAACTATTGTCAGAGACATGCCGCCTTCCGTCTTTGTATTTTGTATATGTATGCTTTCAAAATACGCAAACAAAACGCATAGCTTTTAATGTACATTTTGTCTTTCTGTCACTGACTTGCCATTTTTTCGCACACTCAAGTATAGACGCTGGGATGTACCTGTGAGTTATGTGTTAGAGGCCAAACCTGTGCTCCATGGCCACAGACTTCTAGTAGTTTCTATTAATTAAGCGTGATAAGCTTGACACTACTCAAATCCTCTAATCCGCGGATATGACACATGTGCATCCAGTCAGACCAAAATATAGAAACAAGTTTTATCCATTATGCTAATACAGATATGCCACCAGAGAGGAGGGATACATCTGTTCCAGTCAAGTATAGTGCAGCGACATGGAGTATTCTTGGCCCATCAGCCCAACTGTAAAACTGTCCAATGAAATCCAAATGAAAGAGCTGGTATGGATGTCAGTGGGCATGCACACAACAGAGACGCAAGAAGCAGTAGCCACCACCGCCTAGTGCTATAGACTCCAAATGACTCAATAAAACATCAGATGTGATGGTATGACATCATTAATGCACTAGCAGTCTCTTTAGCAAGCCATCTTCAGCAGTGCCATTCCCTTTGAAACATTGTCTTGGTCATGCCTTATGGGTTTCTCTGGGGTAGGTAAAGGTTACTGTATAGTCAAGGTCTAGGTCCAATGAAGCATTAATAGTTCATTTGTTTGGTACTCTGATGACATCAGAAGAGGGGAACCGTTTACAACGATGATGCCATGGCATCTTTAAAATCATAAAGTCAGTGAACTGGGCAGTTAATATTTTTGGTTCCAATTTCCAGTGGGCAAAAGGCTTTAACTTGGAAGATTTAACCTATGTCATCATCTTCCAAAATGGCACAGCAATTAAGGGGGGCAGCATTTTTATTAGGGAAAGCTACAAAATAAAAAACACATAATCAGAAACTAGTTCAATACTTTTGTGCATTAGAAGGCCAAAAAAAAAAAAGAAAGAAAAACAAAACAAAAAAAAAGACCAAACAGACCAGAATCTAACTGACGCTGAGTTCAAGGAACACATGGGTTGTCCTCAAACTTTAAATCCAGATTCAGGGCTCTGCACTGTTTACATTGGCTGAACAGGCATGATGGCTTCATGTACAGTATTTATGTTTGCTAGAACTGTGGGAAAGTCTTTATGGTATATAAGTGTGATTCGGATATGCATTGTTCTGCACATACTGTAACTGTATACATTCTCATTGGATGTCCATTGAATCAAAATCCAAAGAACCTGTGGCAAAAGCACTGTACATTTAGGACAGCGATAAAACATACAATTGAATAACATTATACAGGTCATACATAGACAATTTTATCATTCATGGCCAGTGATGTCACTCATATTAGCACATGTTTCATTGCCTTGGATCCTAGGTTCATTGCTGGCATTGGGAACACTAAAAAGTGCACAAAGAAGACCTATTTTACGGTCAAGAAACTATGACTTACATTGTACCTAACTCTACACCATTTTTTTTCACAAAGCCACTAACTGAGGAGCACATGGGTTGTCTTGCAGTTAAAGCATGTCGTTTTCCACTCACTAATAATTCATTGTTGACCCTATAGGCTTGCGAGATGATCAGTACTGTATCTGAAACACAACTCCAGTTTCGTCCATTGTAACTTCACAACACTGTACAATACTATGGACACACATGTATCACCATGAGTAATTGCTGTGCATGAATCGCTTCAACACCATACACACACCATAGACAATTTAGTCATCACCTGACCAAATGACAAGGGTATGACAATACACACAGTTGCATCCCATGTAGACTGATGACAAATAAACAGGAATATGAAACTATACAAAGAATCCCAGCTTTCTTTAACTTTACAAATCTGACTGACCAAAGTACATATGTATCCTTAAAGCACAGTTGACTGGGCCATTATTGAGTTAGCAAATTGCCTCCTACTGAAAATTATTCTCACAGCTTTTGGACTGATATTTATTTTGTTTCCTCTTCTGAGAAGCTACAAGAGAAAAAGAGTTAACAATTACACTGAAAAAATATATGTATGTTTTATATCTTTGTATATATAGAGCTAAATCTTTTTTATACAGTGTGTATACATAGTGTATTTATGGCCATCTTGGCGGTATAAAGGCATCTGTAACAATCAAGACTCTATGCCATGGTCATATGACCCAAGGGTAGCTGCTGAATGAGAAAGAAAAAGGGCTAGTGGCACTTTGTGCGTGAACAACGGAACTGAAGAATAAGGCTACAAGGGTATATAAGCATCTGATATTAGTTTGCCTGAGGACTCTGGGATGTCCTCGAGGGGGGAAGGGGGGGGGGGGGTTTGTTGTCTTGGTTTGCACTTAAATGTCTGACAAATCCAGAACAAATGGCCCTTCAAGAGGGGTGGGAGTAGTACGAATCTCAAGGAGTGGTGTAATTGAACTTTTTAAGTTTTTGGGTGAGCTGATCTTGGCAGCAAAGGTGATCTTGAGGATGTTAAAAGACTGTTAGGTTCTTTCTATCCAGGTTTCTACTGGGAGAACAACATTTTAACTGGGTCAAAGGTGAGCCCCTGCGGCACTAAAATTTGATTTTTTTTCTTGTGGATGTACCATATTTTTGTTTTCCAATTGTTTTTTTTTTTCCAGGAAGAACTGTAGATCTGCCAAACGTGCCCCAGGTAATCAAACACTATTTATACTTTTTTTTCCCCATAGATTTTTTTTCTTTATTTAAATATCAGCAGGATTAAGACTACTCAGACCCAGTCATCACAAACACATAGACATTACAAAATGTACAACATCACAGTTAATTAGTTATTAAATATTAAATAAATAATAAATACATTTTGAAATCTTCCATTAGTTATGGGTGTCAGAAAGCAGAAACAATAAGATGAAAAAAAGAACTTTATAAAACTATCAAAATTTGTCAGTTAAAAATATTTGCACTTAAAAATGTTAAAAAACTATCTTCAAAGGAAAACAAGATATACAAAATAATTATGCGTGGTTGGTCATTATATAGCTTCTTTTAAATATTGATATCATCTCATATTCCATGGCCTCAGAAAAAAACTATGGGCTGTTTTGCGTTATTAAATAGGAATTTTAAATAGGAAATAAATGATAACAATAAAAAATAAATAGGCAACATTCAAATAAAATAGTAATAAAATAGAAATAAATTACAATATGATCTGTTTAGAGATCTTAAATAATTTATATACCAATAATAATTACACTATAAACTATGATGAAGTGCAATTTTTTTTTAACGTTCATAAATAGCATTGATATGAAGGGGTGGAACTGAAATGTATTTACAAGGTCTGCCTACCACACTGGAGTTAGCAGATGGAACCTAGTGATTGCAGCAAAACTCTTCCTCTTTTAATGAAGGATGAGAACCTGAAGGACAGAGGCTATGTGGGATGCTGGGGTGCCCTACCTGACCCCACAGGACAACAGGAGACTGTGTTGTCAAAGGCCTTCTAATAGAACTGCACTTGGAGACAGTGTTCCTCCACAGTGTCCAGGAAGGCAATCTCAAAGCGGTCGGAAGTCGTATGTTCCTCTTCAGGATTCCTCCAATGCATTTGACCCAACTATTATTCTTTTTTGCACTCCTTTTTTCTTCACATTCTCTCTAACATCTCTCTCTTTCTCTCTCTCTCGCTTTCCCCTTCTATACCTTCCTCCCTCCCTTTCTCCCACCTTGATAACTTCAGAGAAATGCGGTGAATAGGAATCCATGCCATGACCAATCTAGGCCTCTCTGTTAGGAAAAAAAAATGCCGCCTCTTAAAGTGGATCGCCAGTTGGACATCTACCCATTTCTTCACCCCTTTTTCCTATGTACACTGACGGTGAAACTTGAGTCTTTGCTGCAAGCTGATTGACGTTTCATGTAGGAGTCACTTCCCTGATGCTCATCATTCCAACGGCTACACAAGGTTTGATTTCATCATCAGCTGGTTGGCCCTGCTCTCCTTTTTTCTCCTTCGGCCCATAGTATCTCTGTGGTGGCAGGCAGGCAAAACAGCAGGCAGGCTCCTCTGCCCTGCATCCTTTCATTCCTCATCTCACCTTATATCCACCATGTATGGTGAGCGAAGATGACAAGCATCACTCATGACCATGGGTTAAATAAAAACAAACAAAACAAAAAAACGGAAAAAAACAACCAAAAAAAAAAAAAGCAAAATAAGTTTTTGTAAAATAAGTTTTAAAAATAAAGTACTCTACAGACACGCTGCTGCGTGAATCAGACGGAACAATTTGGTTCTGGGCTGCTTATGCCTCTCGCTTGATATGACAGCCAGCCACTTCTGTTGAATTTGGTCCTCAATTTCACCATCGCCTCACATGCTGACTGTGTCGCCAAACACTCCTTGGGATGACGCCGGGGTTTAAGTCGGCATTTGAAAAATAACCTGAATGCCCCCACACTATTTTTTTCTCTCCTCCAAAAACATGCTTCACAACAGATCAAAACTCCAATTATTTATATGGTAGTTGCTCTTCCTCTTTGTCTACTTCTTCCTCTTCCTCTTCTTCTTCTTCTTCTTCGTCTTTTTCTCTTGTTCTCCTCGTGCCGTGTGCCTCGTCCCTCTCAGACCTTGATGCCTTTGACAGCCTGGTTGATGGTTTCCAGCAGAGCTTTATTTTCTGGGTTCTGGTAGCAGTCCTTGTTGGTGTACATGTCAGTCAGGGTGCTGACATAGCTGTCGAAGTTCTGCTCAGTGATGGGCTCACGCTGTGGTGCAGAATAGATAAACTCAGTTATGCTAACAGTCAGCTGTGTTACTGTAGCGTTTTACGGTAGCGGTATTGTAGGTGTGTGTGTGTGTCTGTATGCGTGTGTGTGTGTGTGTGTGTGTGTGTGTGTGTGTGTGTGTGTGTGTACTGTATATACTGTATGTGTGTGAAATTGCATGGGCATGTGTGTGTGTGAGTGGGTGTATACAGCCCCCTCTAATATTATCATCCCTGGTAAAGAACTATAATGTGGAATAAAGAAATAATTATAATAATTTGGTATTTACAGGTTTGTTTTGCATTTATATGTTAGATTTGTATATGTTAGTTTTGAAAATGATAGAATAAACCCTCCATAAAGAGAAACATACTTCTCTGGAGAGAACACAATGCATCAAAGAACTAAATATTTTTCATAAAAATGCCCTAGGAAATGTGATGAATAATATGTAACGGAATAATTTTCGATCCATATTCAAATACTTGAAAAGTTAACCAAAGTATCTGCAGACTTTTCAAGTCATTTTTCATGACTTCATGGTACATTAATATAAAAACTAGTCAAATGCCCATAGTCATATATGAGACAATAGAATACACATTATAAATGCATTCAAGAAAGTGTGCTCAAAGTCACCTCTGTTTGATAGGGAATTGCTATAAAAATGGTACTTTCTTGAAAATGCCCCATTTGCAGTTAAAAAAATAACTGAAAAATTCCAGTCAACTGAAACGACTGCAGAATAACAGTTAGTGATTATCTCACCCCCATGCATAGTGAAAAGCGTGGTTAGAGAGGCTAAAAACTCTCTGTTGAATACTTTCAGAAAAAAGGTGCATATTGGGACTGTTAAGTTTGTAAATGTAAGGTATGTATCTGGCTACAAGATTGATTGGCTGTGTGCTTCTCTGTTTACTTGGGGACCATGCATTTGTGTGTGTGTGTGTGTGTGTGTGTGTGTGTGTGTGTGTGTGTGTGTGTGTGTGTGTGTAGCCAGGCCTAGGCATGAATGCTAGTGTGTAAGTCGGGTAAAGGATCTCACCATGTGAGGCAGGCGTATGTGGGCCAGGCTGCGGATGAGAGCTTGGCTGAGTCCTGACAGCTCCATGAACAGAGCCTCGTTCTGCTCCTCAATCAGCTTGTTCTCCTCCTCAATGTTCCTCAGGTTCTTCTCCATGGACGAGATCTGACAACCAGAGCAAACAAACAATAAACCTCCATCCAAGAACTTCAACTTCAACTGTGCATTCACACACACGCATACATACACACACACACATTTGCACACTTATACACTCACACATGTAAACACACCTGTGTCTGAAGATTGACCATGTCAGCTTCCATCTCATTGTTGGACTCACTCAGCTCATTGATCTCTTTATTCAGCTGCTTGATATCTTCATCGTTGTCAAGAACTAAGAGGAGGGAGAGGAAGAGATCACCACTACTGAACGAATAGAAGGGCTGACGGACAAGAAACAAACAGAAGGTAAAAAACAAACAAACAAACAAACAAAAAATCTTTCACTCACCATCACTGGCCCTGAACTTGGTGCTGAGGTAATCATCCTCAGGGAGGCGGGCCTTCTTCTTGGCGAGCGATGCTCTGGGACAACCAGATAGACTGAGAGAGAGAGAGAGAGAGAGAGAGAGAGAGAGAGAGAGAGAGAGAGAGAGAGAGAGAGAGAGAGAGAGAGAGAGTGGTGATATTAAGAGAGTAAAGTACACTGTGTGTTCCAACCCTGTGACCCACTTTTCTCTGTTCTGCTCTTCAAACAGCCCTTTAATCCTTCCAACACTAAGAAATTCCATTGATATTTCCTGCCGAGTTTCTGAATCATTAGGCAAAGTACCAGGTTGGATGTGGGTTTACTGCACTCAAACACCCACACTCCATACCAAAGCCTATGATAGATATTTCATGACAAATGGGTTTCTAAATAGTCAATAATTTGTAACCAACCACACATTGCTTAATAAGTTTATATAATGTCCTACATCTCAATGCAGTATCTTAAGTGCCTATAATTCCCCATCTTACTAATCAAAATTGTTGTTTATCTTTTTATTTACAGTCTTACAAACAAAATTCCCCCCCAAAAAGGATTAATATCACTAGAATATAATGCACAATAGAATATAATAGAATAATATAATATAATAATTTGTATTATTATAATAAAATATGAGACTGAAGCACAGTGTCTGCATGATGTAGTTGCAGAGCTGCAGTTACCTGCGGTGGGTGAGGAAGCTGCCGTTGGCGTGGCCGGAGCCATCACAGCCTGGCGTGGGGCAGGCAGGGCCCTCGGTCTTAAAGGCCTTCCAGGAGAAAGGGGTGCCGTTGAGCATGCCCTCCTTCTGCCGACGTGCGGCCAGCGGGCAGCCATAGGCACTCCGGTGGGTGGCGTACTTCCCGCTGATGTGGCCCAAGCTGTCACAGCCGGGTACTGGGCATCTAAGAGTAGAGAAGAAGTGGGGGTATAGGATAGGCAAAGAGAAGAAAGAAAGAAAGAAAGAAAGAAAGAAAGAAAGAAAGAGACGGAGCAGTGGAATTGTCAGCGGTTAGGCTACACAAGGAGCTAGATAAACATCTGCTCAGAGATATTGACTTGCCCTCATGAGCATGCTATTGCTGTTCTGCGTTCACTTATTAAAATCACACCACATGCTTATGGGAATTTTGAAATCCAAGGCTATTCTTGGATTCCAGCTATATTGAATAAAACAATAAACATAACACTAAACATAACTGCAATGTTTTCCTACAAGCAAAAGCAATATCTGGCCAGAGTATACTATTCTGTTCATCATATTTTCAGCAAATAAAAACACAACACAGACACAGACACACACACACACAACAAACATGCATGCACATTCACTGAAGCTCTGGAGCATACAATACTGTACTACTCTCTTAAGTGTTTGTGTCCCCAGTGACATTTTAGACATAATTAACACCCATTCCAGATAGCATCTGAAAAGTAGTGCTCTTTGGCATTCTCTAAGCTGCATTTGACTAAAATGAACTGCATAACAAGACTGTTATGTGGGAAGGTTGTGTATGGGAAGCATCTTTAGAAAAGGGTTGGAATCAAGGCATCTGTCTACCCTCTTCCTTGGACAGGAACAGGAATATTGAATATCCAACACCCAAATCAAATCGATGCAATGCTCTTTACCGTATGGTACGATAACGTAAAAATGCCGTGGCTTTCTATGTGGTACGAACTTTATGAGCTCGGAGTCCTCCTTGTCGTCCTTGGTAGGAGTCGTTTTAATTCCACTTTTCTTGGCACGAGGACAACCAGACAAACTGAAAATAGAAAGTATGAAGCTGATAAAACCGGGAGACAAAAAACTGCAATGGAATTCTAGAGAGTGAGTGAGTGAGTGAGAGAGAGAGAGATAGTAGGAGTTTGTAGAAAATCAATTTATCTTTAAAGCCTGAAATCATAAAGCCCGCGTTTAAAATAAAGAAATAAATAAAATAAAGACCTCCAAAAAAGCCAATGCTTCAGAATAGGGAACACTATCTGGAAATGTTTTTCACATATCAAGCATGTACACCCATGGGACCGAGTGTGTACTAATCCATTCAGGTTGTTCCCTACTCTGAGGTGACAAAACGATAAAACAAAATAAGAAGAAGAAACAAAACAAAACAAAACACTAAAGCAACCTGTGAAATAATATCAGTATGTGTGTGGGAGGCAGTGTGTGTATTGGGCCTGAAACTAAATCTAAAGCTATCACTGTCTAACACTAAGCTCCTCTGTCCACAAGGGCATGAACGCGGGTCTGTATGTGACTGTGAGTGTGTGTGTGTGTGTGTGTGTGTGTGTGTGTGTGTGTGTGTGTGTGTGTGTGTGTGTATAGTTTGTGTTTATTCTTTATGTGAGAGAGCTATGGAAGCTGACAAACAAAGAGTTGTACCTTCTGTGTGAGGCGTAGTTACCAGTGATATGACCAGAGCCATCACATCCAGGAGTGGGGCACCTGAAACAACCAAACAGCAGCTCAGCACAGGCATTCTGAACACAGTATGGTGGTCAATTATATCTGAGTATCATTTCTCATGCACCATGTTATTGTTTTTACCCTAAGACATTTGAGACACTTGTAGCGATATAGCATTATTGCTCATCCTCAGTAGGATGTTGACCCGTGTTGTAAAATATATTCATGTCTTGTGATAGGTGGGGAGTAAGTGTTTGGGGAACATGGGAGCATCGGGGCAGAGAACACAGATAAAGAATGAACACACCACCAGTGGAGATTAGGCTGATAAAGAGCCAGGGCAGGAGTGAGCACTGGGAGGAGGCTACAGCAGCAGCCCAGTAGCAGAACAGATGAGAGAAGAGAAGAGAGGAGAGAGAGAGAGAGAAGAGAGAGAGAGAGGAAGAAGGGAGAGCAGACATACTTGAGTTCAGGAGTGTGGGCTGCCATGAGGGACCGCAGACTCTTATCAGCTAGAGGACACCCAGACAGGCTAAAGGGAAGAGAGAAAAAAGGGAAGAAGAAGGAGCAAAGGAAGGAAGGAAGAGTAGGAAGAAGAAAAAGAAGAAGAGGAAGAAAAGCAGAGAGACGGAGAGAGATGCAGAACGCAGGTCAATTAGAGAACACACAGAAAGCAAAGAAGCAGCAAAAGAAAAAAACACACATGATTTTCCAAGAGTTTTTTTTTTTTTTTTTTTTTTTTTAGTAAATTAAAGCCGTCAGAGAATAGGGAAAGCAAGAAAAAAAGTAGAGTGTTTTAAACTGATTGGCTTTTTGAAGTGCTATTGGCAAAGTCGCTTATCTATGGTTTAATGGCAACTCTCAAGCGTGCTCAACACTTAGGAAATCGGACACTTGAAGAGAGATGAATTATTCAGGAAGGAACTGAACGCTCCCTCAGCAGATTTGCCCATCTAAAGTGTAGATGTTGCACAAAGCCAAGAGCAGTGCTGGAGAGCTTAAGGAAGGATGAAGAATCTTCTTCCCACAAATGCCCTATGATGATGAAGACCAGGGTTTCCTGATGCCCTTACCTGCGATGTGATGCATAGTTTCCAGTGATGTGGCCGCTACCATCACATCCGGGGGTGGGGCAACTGCTGACAAATGGGGAGGCGGTTAAAACGTAGTCATAGTAATAACGCCAATAAGTTTATACTTAGCCAATGACAGAAGGTCTTTAGAACAACGCTAAAACTGTGTAACAGTACTACAGTACTACAGTAAAATTCACATTTAATCAAATATTGTAATCTACGTAATCAGGTGATTGAAAAAAAAACCCAGCTCGACTCACGACAGCAAATCTTTCTTGGCGTCCTTGGGTGACTGGAACTTGACCTTGAAGCTGGGAGTTGTGACCTCTCCAGGGTACTTCCTGTCCTCCAAGCTGTCCTGCATCATCTCACAGTCCTCAGGGTCGGACGAGGCAAACGACTGAGCTGTGTGTTCCATCTGTGGGGAAACACACACACACACAGAGAGAGAGAGAGAGAGAGAGAGAGAGAGAGAGAGAGAGAGACACGTTAGACCTTCCCCATTAAAATGCATGAGACCAAACATACAGCTCCAAGGAACTGCATAATATCCCTTGCCTGGATGTCAGGGTGAGAATTGTGTTTTCTGACTCTGGCTATTTTAAGTGCACACCACAGGAACCTACTCAGGTGTTTAAAAACAAACTCCTGTGGGCCAATCCCGTGGCAGGACAATGGGCCTGCATTGCATAACCTTCACTGAGAGGACGGCAACCCAGAGAGGACAGAATTAATGAGGGGTGGAGGAGGAGGAGGCGGAAGGGGAAGCAGGGTTTGGGGGGAGGAGAGTAGGAAGGTGGGGGGAGGATGGAGGGTGGGGTGGGGTAAACCCCGCTCACTGACCTCATCCATGTCCTCCTCGCGCTGTCGGTTGGGCTTGGTGTAGTCCAGCGGCCCATCCCACTCTTCTTGCTTGTAGGCGTGGAGCGAGTGCGGGGAGGTCATGCCGCTGTGGCCGTAGTGGAGCGAGGAAGAGGAGGAGGAAGAGGGGTCGGGTGAGCGCACGCCTGGACTAGCGCCTGACATACTGCCCTCGCGCTTCATGGGCTTCTTCATGCTCAGGTCCAGAGTCCCGTTCTCATCCACCTCAATCTCCATATTCTGAAAAACACAGGCACAGTATTTCCCAGTGTTAATTATAAAGCCATATGTGTTATTATTTATGTATACTTATGTATGTACCGTGAACATCCACTCATTTATTTATCTGTTTAAGTATATATTTATTTCTGACCATGTACAGCTTCAAATACAGATGCACTTGACCAGACTTAGCCTGATGCTACATGTAATTTACATTAGCAGTACCTCACTGCTATTTGACATCCAGCAGACATCCAAAAGATGCCATACACACACCGGTTCATGTACATTGTATATTTGAGATGCAGTTATTCTGATACAGTTTTATGTTACACATGTGGATGCCTGGATTTAAATATTGAGCAGATGAGATTGTGAAGAAGATGGCCCCCGAGTCCGGGCATCAAACTAGATTGTCAAAGAGGCAGAGCGAAGACGAGTGGAGAGGAGAGGAGAGGAGAAGAGAGGAGAGGAGAGGAGAGGACAGGAGAGGAAAGAGAGAGAGAGAAGAGTGTACTGGGCTCTGATCCTGGAACAGTCCCCTAGCTGATTAGCGCTGTGCCTCTGTGCCACGCCGGCCATTAATCTTCCCTTTTTATCCTCCCAAAAAAACATGTCAGGAAATCGAAAAATGATGAAGTAGTCACTTTCTGCGCTCTGGGAGAGGCTTTTAAAAAATCACAATATCGGTGGAAAGAGCATGTGCAATTACAGTATCTTCCCCCCCTCCCTCCCTTTCCTATGGGGGATGGAGCAAGAGGCTTGAGAGAGAGAGAGAGAGAGAGAGAGAGAGAGAGAGAGAGAGAGAGAGAGAGAGAGAGAGAGAGAGGGAGAGAGAGAGGGAGAGAGAGAACAAATGAGCAGGACTGGGACCGCTGAAAGAGGAGAGTGAGGGGGACAATAGAAGAAGGGCCACTCCGACGCCGAATGAGAGCAAAAATGACAGAAAGTGTAAGTGAGAAATGACAGGCCGAGATAGAGAGAGAGAAAGGATGAAAAAAATGAATGAGGACAGAGATGGAGAATAGGGAAAAAGAGTGTGTGTGTGTGTGTGTGTGTGTGTGTGTGTGTGTGTGTGTGTAGGTGTGTGTGACAGAGAGAAAGAGAGAGACAGAGTTAGTCCTGACCTGCATTCATCATTCAGACACAGCGACCGTTTCATCATTCAGGCCCATGGTAACCAAAGCAGTATAGTGACACAGCAGAGAGCATATGGCCCCAGCAGGCTAAAGAGACATCTCTCTCTCTCTCTCTCTCTCTCTCTCTCTCTCTCTCTCTCTCTCTCTCTCCCTCCCTCCTCTCCTTCCCTCTCGCTCAGTATCCCAATGAATGAGAAGAAAGGGATAAGAGGCAGTGGAGAGGTGATGCAATCCTACCTCAACATCACTTCACTCTTGCTGCCCCTGCAAGCCCATCCCACATTGACAAGTGAGAGATAGACTATTTTTACGCTTTTTTTTCCCTTAATCTTTTTTTTTTCTTTTCTCTGACAGCATGTCGTCATCTAATCAATAAAAAAAGGCAAATTTACGTCTCTCACCCAACTTGGAGCAACTCATGGCTCAAGTTAGATATCCTCCTTTTTCAGCCTGTGTCTGTTATGACAACTCTGGCCGAGCTACTGATTGGTTGGTTTAAGAGGTTCTCTCAGCACCATCTTTGAAGTGTACCCCCTCCCGCCCACACACACAAACACACACACACACACACACATACACACCCCACACACACACACATCCATGCCCACATAAACACACACATACACGCATCCACACACCCATGCGCACACATACACACACACACAGACACACACACACATACACACACGTTCGCGTGCGCACACACACACACAGACCCACACACACGCACAGGCTCACACAAACCCCACCCTCCGCCAGCTCCCTCCCTCCCTCCCTCCCTCCCAGGCACAGCTGTGGAGTGTGCGGATAGACATCCATCAAGTTGCTCCCCAGGTGCCTGTGTTCCATTGCCATGGGGACAA
>JAODXP020000018.1:13048728-13053728 GCA_027497455.2 Sardinella longiceps
GCGAGGCATGATAGAACAGCGGCGTAACTCACTCTCAGGTGGGATCCGGTCCTTGTGGGGGCATCCAGACAGGCTACGGTGGTGGGGGTAGAGGCCCGTCACGTGACCCGTGCCGTCACAGCCAGGGGTGGGGCACTTGATCTCTCTCTTCTCCTGTCTCGGGGTATCTGTGGAGGGACGGAGGAAGGGAGGGAGAGAGGGATGAAAGGAAAGGAAGAAAGGAAAAAAAAGGAAAGAATACACTTGAGGTCATCACAGGGTCAATCACACCATAAACACCAAAAACACACACACACACACACACACACAAAACTCTCTCTCACACACACAGATACACACACGCCATCATAAATACAAATACAACAGTCGAATAACTGAGAGATAACGCTACAGTGTGAAGGCCCTCGCTGTAATGTCTTTTTATGCTTGCATATGTACGGCGGGCGGAAATAATCTGTGCAGATTTATGGGAGCAATCAAGGCTATTACACGTCATTACCCATGGTGAGTTTAATATGGAATTATGATTATTGGTGAGGAGCCCCTGGCCACACGGGGACTTATTGGACCTTATTCTGAAAAATGGGGCTCATTATCTGGCTCTACCACTAGCTACTTTCATTTACTCCAAAGAGAGGAAGAAAGAGGGGAAGAGAGGGAAGGAGGGAAGGAGGGAGGGAGAGAGAGAAAGAGAGAGAGAGAGACGTTATGGCCTTGGCTGCAGCGCTCCACTGGCCCCTAAATTGAATGTTAAAATGTTAACGAGACATGCACCTTCTAATTAAAACTGGACAGAGTGGAGCATGTGCACGAGGGTGGAGGGTTGGGGGGTGGTGAAAGTGTGTGTGTGTGTGTGTGTGTGTGTGTGTGTACAGTATGTGTGTGTGTGTGTGTGTGTGTGTGTGTGTGTGTGTGTGTGTGTGTGTGTATTGGGAGGGTGGGGGTGTGGGGGTTGGACCCCATACTGAGCGTGCTCAGTGACAAGAGCAGCAGAATGACTGGGCGCCGTGCCAACGTCAAGCTGAACAACACACAAACAAAAACCAATAAACGAATAAACAAACACCAAACCAATCTAATTACCCCCCCCCCTTTTGCTCTCTTTCCCTGGTTTGCTCTCTCATCTTCTCCAAACCGCCTCCACCTTCCTCTCTCTCTCTCTCTCTCTCTCTCTCTCTCCCTCCCTCTCTCTCTCTCTCTCTCTCTCTCTCTCTCTCTCTCTCTAAGTACTTCCTGCAGTAATTACAGACTGTGTCATTCGTTTATCTTAGGGAAAGCAATTCATTGCTTCTCATTTATACTCACTAGTTTAGAAACGCACAAGAAAGTGCCTTAGCCTTATTGATGCTAAGTGTGGTTACTATGGCACCCATTTGTGTGGGTTTTTGATTTGCCTCCTCTCTTTCTCAGCCTCATACAGTAAACACGTACTGCTATTACAAACTCTGGATGCTCTCACACATTGATTGTCAAATTCAGCCAATAAAATGTTATCTATGTCTTCCCACACAGGGGCAATGGAGAGGGCACTTGTGTGTGTAGGATGCATTACTCATAGTAATGCCCCCTCCGTAAAAAAGATTCATCTGAATTGGATTATTCTTTGAATTGGCTTGAAGTGAATTTCTGGGAAAAAGAAGAAGAAAAGCCGCGCAGGCTCCATTGGATGTCATTCGGCGGTTATTTGATACCTTTGCTGAAGTAGCTCTTGCGCAGGCCATCCAGGTGTTTGCTGTTGGGTCTTTCGTCGAAGGTGAAGTAGCGGTGGTGCTGCTGCTGCTGCTGATGCTGAGGGTGATGCTCGGGCAGGCGGGCCCCCAGCGGACCCCGGGGGCCCCTCACCTGCTCGGCTTTCAGGGCGATGGCCTGCTCCAGGAGCCCCAGGTTGCCTCGCGTCATGTCGTACATCTCCGACTCGTTGTCGGTGATGCCAGAGCGCTGCGAGAGGCTGTCGTCATCCTCCGCTTCATCATCGCCGTCGTCCTCGTCCCGGTCTGAGCCCTCCGAGGGCACCTCGATGACCATGGGCGAAGAGCCCACCTTCCGGAGGACGGGCACGTGCAGCGGCGAGGCACCATGGGTAATGTAGTTCTCCCGTTCTTCCAGGTCTCCGTGGCCGTTGCTGTGGCTTTCTGGGGTGCTACGTGCTATGTGGCTGCTGGTGATGATATTGGGGCGCCCCTGGGTGATGAACTCTCCTCTCGCCAATCGTTCTCCGCAGTTTTCTTCCTCATCATCCTCCTCATCCTCATAATCATCCTCGTCCTCCTCTCTTGCTTGGTTCGGCTCCATTCCTCTCACCTCTCCTTCCTCCAGCCCCTCTTCCTCCTCCTCCTCCTTCTGCTGCTCCTCGTTGTGTTCGGGGTGCACGTCCTCGCTGAAGTACTGGTGATCCGACTCCTTCGGCGTGTCCGTTGTCTCATCTTCGTCTACCTCATCCTCCTCTTCCTCAGCCTCCTCTTTGGCACCTGCGTCCTCGCTGATCTGAGGCGGAGAGATCGCCCTGCTCCCTTCCTCACTTCCGTTCTCACCGACACGCTCCTCGACCCTCTCTCCCACTTTCCTCTCTTCCTCCTCCTCATCCTCCTCTTCTTCCTCCTCCTCTGCGGCTGAATGTTCGGATCCTTCTGGACCGTTGCTCTTTGCCTGTGAGACAAGCACAGGGCTGGACTGCCTCTCGGTCACCTTGCTGAGGTTGAGCAGGGAGCTGGCTGCCATCTGCTGGTATCTGGAGTAGTCCTCGCCATTCTGAGCTTTGGGCTTCTGGGTGCTCGAGGCCTCAATGATCATGCACTCTTCTGCAAGGGCAAATTAAGAGAAGGGTTATGGGTAAGTCAAAATGTTGTAATATTAATTTCTAATAAAACCAATTTTATGATAATATATTATAACAATATATCAATAATATATATATATCAATATATATGATAATACATCATATATAACATTTTTCATTACCACCAATCACCAATCACAATTTATGATAAGCTTAATGTTCTTCTATTGTAATAGTTCAATAAAATAAAACTCACTGTTTCCATTTGCAGATCTGTTGTAATTTGCTGTGAGCCCTATTAAGAAGAAAGTCAACTAAATCTCCTACTTTGGCCTTTTTTCACTCATGTTTGACATTAAAAAAAAACATCAATCCAAACTACTCACCTTCGTCAGCCTCCTCTTCCTCGTGTGTGTGTTCAGGCTGTTGTGGCTCCTCCTCCTCCTCCACCTCTGGCTCCTCCCCTGTCACCTGAGACTGCTCTTCCTCCTCCTCTTCCTCTTCCTCATTTTGTGGCTGTTGCTGCTGCTCCTGCTGTTGTGACTCCGCAGCCTCCTGCTCTCCCTCCTCTCTCTCCTCTTCCTCCTCCTCTTCCTCCTTGGGCTCTACCTCCTCGCCGCTCCCGTCGCTGTCGGCGCTGTAGCCCTCATCCAAGGCCAGCTTGAGGGGGTGGGACTTTCTTTTGGAGGCGGGCTGGTCCTGCCCAAGCTCCGCCTCCTGAAGACGGCGCTTACGGGCCAAGGGGCAGCTGAGTGCACTGAGGACGGCAGAGAGGAGAGGAATGATGGAGGGATGAGGAGGTGGGGAGGTGAAGGAAGGAAGTGAAGAAAAGAAAGACGGAAGAAATAAGCACATTAGATACAGTCGAAGAATTAACTGACAATATACTGTTTCATTTTTTCACAACAGTATACACACAAATTTTACACAGGCTGTCATTTACACACACACACACACACACACACACACACACACACACACACACACACACACACACACACACACACACACACACACACACACACACACACACACACACAGAGTAGTAAATTCAAATGCAAATCAAGTGAAAAACAAAAAGGAATCCATGCTGGTGTCAACAACATGCCCGAGCAGATGAGCAATGAAGCGATGGCAGGTGAGTATCTGTAGGGGGCGCTGTATTTATTCAACTCAAACACATCATCATCATCATCTCCATCATCATCATCATAAGCACTCAGTTTCACCACAGTGCTTTGATTAACACGCAGGCATGGAGGGGGGAAGCGGAGCAGTGAAGGAGAGAATTCAATAAGGCCCTCACCTGGAAATGAGGGGAGTGATAGAGAAAAAGAGGAGAAGGAGAGGAAAGGGGGGAGAAGGTGGGGGGTGGGGGGGCAATCTATAAACAAAGTGCGTCTAAATTGAGCCCCCGAATGACTACACATGTAAATAAACAGGATTGCAATATTGGGCCAATAAACCAGAGACACGATTGAATGCTTCGGCAATGCCTGAAGGAGAGGTACAGAGAAAGAACGAAAGAAAGAAAGAAAGAAAGAAGGCGGCGAGAAAGTCACGACACGGCTGTTCTACAAAGGAGAAGACAAGGGAAGGGGGTTGTTGTCTAGGTAGGATACGTGTTTCCAGAATCTTCCATACCTTCTGTGTCGGGCATATTTCCCACTGATATGGCCAGAGCCATTGCATCCTGGGGTGGGACAGCTGAATGGAGAATGGGTTCAGATTAGTTGGGTTTGTGGTTGTAGCCATGCTGATGAAAATGTAGCTCTGACAGTGGCAGGAAGGATTCACCTTGTGTGTGTCCTGACCAATAACAACCCTCTAAGCCCTGCCTAGGCCCTCTCCCATTACTCATACGCTGGCCAGTGGTCATACATAATCACTACTGTACATCATCGGCTGATGAATACCATCCCATAATTCTCCCAGAATCCTCTGCTGCTCCCCTCTTCTTCTCTGTAACCGTGGAGCTGCCTCTCTCTCTCTCTCTCTCTGCCTTCATCTCCATCCGCTACCCTTCATTTCATTTTCCATTACCCTCTTCAAGCAATCCCCTTCATTAGGCCAATCGCCTTTATTACGCCTCTCATTTATTCAAATGTGGCATTTGCATTTTTAATGAAAAGCACGCCTTCCAGCGCTGCTCACCTTGCTTTGCTGAAACTGATCTGAGAACAGAGTGCGGGAGCTGATGTGTGACCGGTGCCAGTGGTGGAGG
>JAODXP020000018.1:13058728-13076228 GCA_027497455.2 Sardinella longiceps
AGCTGATGAACACTG
The DNA here is from genome assembly GCA_027497455.2 of Sardinella longiceps. NCBI lineage: Eukaryota > Metazoa > Chordata > Actinopteri > Clupeiformes > Clupeidae > Sardinella > Sardinella longiceps. Next base: position 13,058,744 of record JAODXP020000018.1, read on the forward strand.
ACGCTCTGTTCTCACTTCTTCCTTCTTTTTTTTTTTTCTCCCCCAACTCAGCCTGAGTTTATTTACTAACTCCCACAGACAGGGAAGTTTGTGTTTCTACATTCCAAAAGTCAGCCATGAATAGTGGGAGTTTTCTTTTCTATTCTTTCTCTCTCTCTCTCTCTCTCTCTCTCTCTCTCTCTCTCTCTCTCTCTCTCTCTCTCTCTCTCTCTCTCTCTCTATCCTGAGCTGATAAGGCTATGTTTGTTACCCCCCATCTCCTGTGCCATCTCCTGCGAGGGAAACAGTGCTACTTTATATCCACTCTTTTTATGCTTCCCGCATTCATTTATTTCTCTTTGGTATTGATAGGCAACGTGAATCAAAAGGGATGTAAAAAAGAGAGCCTCCTATTTGCTTTCATGTTTGTGTAACCATGGCTACACACCTCTCTTTCTCTCTCTCTCTCTCTCTCTCTCTCTCTCTCTCTCTCTCTCTTTCTCTCTCAAATAGGTAAGCACATCACAGATCAGATTCTTTCCCTCCTTTTCTTCATCTCATTTCCCTCCCTTCTTCAGATTCCAGCTCATTAAATTTGTATGAACACAAAGTCGCTCTGACAGGAATGAACCTGACCATTCACCTGATTCTCACACAGGCGCATTCAAAGGCCTTTTAATGTATGTTCACCGCTGTCCTTTGGCTGCTTATGTTTTTAATCATGCTCCACGCAATGTGAAATGTACATAAGGAATCACTGGGGGATACAGAGAAAAAGAAGGTGGTTTGAGGTTGAGGGGAGAGAGAGAGAGAGAGGGAAACTGAGAGAGAGGAGAGGATAGGGGGGGTGAATGAAAGATGAGAAAGGAAACGAGAGATGAAGCAAGGGGGTGATAAAAAGAGAGATAGAAGAGAAAAATCAGGGTGGAAGGAAAGGCAAAGGGTGGAAAATGAGGGGAAGGCTGGGAGGAGGAGGAGGGAGGAGGGGGGGGGCGAGGGTGAGTACACTGTAGTAGTGTGAGCTGGGGTGTCGAGGGTAGTCCACGCTCTCCCTGCAGGCTGTGTTGTACATTATTAATTGTGTCCCTCTCTGCATGCCGTACTGGCAGGCAGGCAGGCAGGCAGGCGGGCAGGCCCGGTGCTGTGCTGCATTCTGACAGCTATATGGAAATTGCTGGCTGGGGGCAATGACTTCACAAAGAAGGTCACCCCTCTTCCCCTGGTGTGAATAAATGAGTCTTTTATTCGTTTGCACGTTTACAAGAGGAGAGGGATCCTGGAGCGTTGTGCAGGGCACCGCGCCTCACCACGGCAACCGGCCTCGACTGACAGCGAGACTGACGTCTCCAAAATTACCTGCGGACAGCCGTGGCCAATTAAGGGAGTCCGATACTGTCGCCAAGGCAATCTGTAGCCCATCCATCAGAGGGCGGGGCTGGTTCTAATCGCACCCTCCGTGTGTGTCCATTGTGAGCGTGTGTGTGTGTGTGTGTGTTGTACATGTGTTTGTTTTGTTCCGCGGGGGAACAGGTTCCTTGACTGTGTGTCTATCTTTGGACCTCACACTGTCATGAATACAAATGTCACACACACACACACACACACACACACACACACACACACACACACACACACACACACATTCACACTCACACACAAAACGCATTCACTCGGAGGGAGAAAAGCAATAGTAGAGTCAGTGTATGGCATCCTCTCTCCGAAAAGAATACCTGCCACACTTTGGCAGAGAGGCTTGAAAGACACCGAACCAAATCAATAAATCCATGGCCTTGGATGAGCTCATGCCATCAGAGAGAGGAGAGGAAAGAAAGAAACACTTTTACTGGTAGAGGGCCTACAGGGCACGCACACACACACACACACACACACACACACACACACACACACACACACACACACACACAGCGTATCACTTTCACCTTCATGCACTCACACTCGCCTAATCTCTCTCTCTCTCACTCTCCCTCTCTCGCTCTCCCTCTCTCTTTCCCTTTGCTCTTTATTTTTTTCTGCACGTGTCTGTCCTTCTTCATATCTTGTCTTTTTTATTACCTTCCTTTTTTACTTTCCTTTTTTACGGCTTGGTCCTTCTTTTCTCTCTTGATCACTTTGTTGTTGTTGTTTTTTTCAACTTTTTGAGATTCCATGTCTTTGTGAAGATTCTACTTAGTCTCTGCTAAAAAATCTCTAACATGCTTTAAGCATGTCTCTCACTATAACCTCTTCAGAAAGGGAAGAAAAGAGACATCCTTTTACTAGTTATTAACAAAGAGGGAGGTGGATGGGAGAGCGCCCATTTAAAAAGACAAAAAAAAAAATGACAGTCATTCAGAAGACAAAACGCACACCTAAGATTGAATGCATGAGAGAGGGGGGCGCAGAGAGGATGTGTATGGTGATGGAGAGGGTAAGAGAGAGAGAGAGAGAGAGAGAGAGAGAGGGGGGGGAGGGAGAGGGAGAAGGAGAGGGAGGGAGAAAAAGAAGAGAGTGTTTCTTTCATAGGGGGATGAAAGCATAGAAAAAGTAAAAAGCGCCTCAAGGACATACCCTTCACAAAACATCTTGAGTTTTTATTTATTTTTTATTTTTTTTACTTTTAAGACACAATAATGAACTTTGAGAGAAAGGCAAGCCTAAATAGAACTGAGTTGATAAGGGAAGAGCGAGGAAGGTGCCCCCCCCCCTCCTCCCTCCACCCACCTCTCCATCTCCGCACACTTTTTGTTCATTTCAGAACAAAAAAAAAGCCTGGCCGGCTGTCTAGCCACATTCACCCTCTCTGCAGAAGAAGAGGAGGCGGCTGAAGTGCATAGGAGGCAGAAATTTGATGCACCCGCACCCTCCCTCTCCATCATCCGCCGCTTGGCTGCCAATACGGAGCATATTTCAGGCACTCTCAACCCCCCTGGCCCTCTGCATGAACGCCCAGATCCCCCCCCCATCCCCCAACAGCCAAAGGATAAGTCAGCAGAGCCAAAGTGAACTGTGGCCTCTGATACACACACACACACACACACACACACACACACACACACACACACACACACACTGGTACACATACAAATTCACAAACACCCACACATGCACTCTGACACCCTCTGTATAAGTGTGTGTGCGTGTGTGTGTGTTTATGTGTGTGTCACTCACGTTGATTGGCGGGCTCTTTAGTCGGAGTGTGGGTCCGCAGCGGCTGATCCTCTCGCCTCGCGTCCACCGCTGATTCACCAGCTCACCCCGAAACTCATTCTCTGTCGGAGAAGAAGCGAAATAAAGAAATAATCCATCAGTGTGCCAACAACACTCTCAGCAGAGCAGCCTTCTCTCTCTCTCTCTATCTATTTCTCTCTCTCTCTCTCTTTCTCTCTTTCTAACTCTCTCTACTACATGCTATCTCTTCGCTGCTTGCCTTCCTGCCCCCAGAACGCACCGTCCAGGCAGCAGGAGGGATGAGAGGGATGAAAAAAAAAACTTTTAACATCAGCAGAGTGAAAGAGAGGGAAAGAGGGAGGGGTAGAGGTAAAGGGAGAGAGAGAGAGAGGGCAGAGAGAGAGAGAGAGAGAGAGAGAGAGAGAGAGAGAGAGAGAGTTGTAGAGAGGGGGGGTGATGAGAAGTCAAGTCAGTTGTTGCTGTAAATGCAAGAATCAGCAGTGGAAGATCCAGCAAGGCAAACTCATCCTGTCCACCTCTACAGAAAATAACATGTCATTTCAAAAACATCAACATCAGCAAAGAGCCAAAAGCCAAAGAGACAGAGAAGGGCAAGCGAACAGAGACAGACGGAGAGCAACACAGAACACAGTGGGGAAGAGGAGGAGGAGAGAGAAAAAAAAATCGAACGCTGGTACAACAGATTTGGCTATCATCACACAAGATTGAGATGCAACAACCCAAAACAACAATCACACTAAAAAACAATCTAATCATAGCAGAGCTACAAATGATCATGTCTCAAATTGAATTTGTAATGGGATGATTCATTGAGAGGAATCACAAAAGGCTGAGAGAGTGCGAGGCCTGTACCCAGAGAGGAAGTGACTACAGGGGGAGAAAGGAGGAGGAAGAGGAGGAGGAGGAGGAAGAGGAAGAGTTGGGAGAGAGGGCAGCAAGGGGGTTGGGCCCTGTTTCATACACTCGAAGCACTCTTGTTAACTAGAGGAAAAGAGGGAGTGCACGTGAATGGGACACACACATACACACAACACCAACACATGTATCGGACCCACACAAACACACACACACACACACGAAAACCAAACACACAATCATACATATTTAGCCATTTAGCACATAGCCTCGAAAATAGAGGTGTGCGTCTACGCCCTACGCCCATACACACATGAAGAAACACATACATTAGAAAAACACATGCAAAGTGCACCAGCTGGAATCTCTGTCAGTCAGCTATTAGAATCAATCAAATTTGCGCATTTTTATTGAGCTTTTAGTAGTTAGGAGAGCATGGGGAGGATAGAGGGGTGGGGGCAGGGGACGAGAGAGGAGAGGTGGGAGGCCCGGAGGAGGGGAGAGCGGTCAGTAAATAATGAATCATCCATAAATCAAGGCCCCCCCCCCCCCCATTGCTTTTTTCATCTGGGTAATGGCTGAGCGCAACCATCCCCCCTCTCTCATACTGCCTGACAGACATGCAAGTTAAAGTGATAAAAGACAGTCCTGATAAAACCTGATGAAAAAAAAAAATATCCCTCAAAATCCCTCCTCAGCTGGATCCTCAACACTCTTGGGTGTAATATTAAAACTATCATTACATTTATCAGAGCCCACAGGGGAGTTGGAGCATCCCTGGGATCTTTGGCACAGAACAGGAAGCTCCGACTTGATCACTGGTGGAGTTTCATCTCCACGTTGCCTGTCTTTTTTTTCTCCTTCGCGAAACTGATCGACGTACGTCGCTCCGCCTGCCCGTCGACCTCGAAGCCGAACGCTTTCATAACACTCGTGAAAAATGAAGTGAGTCTTCTGCTTTCCCTCTGGCGGCGTTTATCTGTGTTGCTTTAAGGATGGATACTTCATGTTACTCTTTTGATTACTCACAACAGCTCTAAGCCTGTGAGAGGAGTCCACCTCTGAGTCACTCCGCTTGCTAAGCGATCGTAACGGGGCTAGCAGCCGCGAGTCACTCTCAATCTACTCCACAGCCTTGTTTGATCTTTGGCATTTTTTTTCTCCATAATATTTCTCTCTCTATCACTTTCTCTCAGCCTCTCATTCTTTCTCTTCCTCTTCCCTGCTTCTCTCCCAATCTGTTCTGTTTCCTGACAGTGGGTTGGGGTGTCATACATCCATCTGTCCTTTGCTGGGCACTCATACAGGTCCCTGCAGCTACTAGAGCGACATACAGGAGATAAGTACCAGACAGAGAGAGAGAGAGAGAGAGAGAGAGAGAGAGAGAGAGAGAGAGAGAGAGAGAGAGAGAACTGAGGGACATATGGTAAAAGGCAAAGAGAGAGAGGCAGAGAAAAGAGAACATAATGACTGGAACTTGACAGGGGAAAGAGAAAAAAAGAGAAAAAGATAGAGAGAGAGAGAGAGAGAGACAGGACCTTTTTAACTTGTCCTACAAATGCTTTCATTTAACAGTTCCCCTGGTGAACCCTTCTCTCTCTCTCTCTATCCAATAAACATTTTATTTCTTTCCACCATGTCCCGAACACTCTTCAACCTCCTGTCCAACTCAATCTCTATAACTGTTTTATTCACCTCTTTCTCTTGATTGGAAGCAGAATGCAATGAAAGGACACCAGGCTGGCCTGTTACGTCTCCAAACACTTTGCGTACACACACTGTGGCACAAACACGCTGATTTCTTTTGAAGTTCCAAATAAATATTGCAAACATACGCTGGTCTGTTACTTTTTGACATGGTTTGAACAAATACTCTCTCTAAACACACACACACACACACACATACACACACACACACACACAGTAAAACCTTCCACATCTTTGTCTGCTGGTGCCCCTTCTCTTGTCTGCTATTCACAGTACAACCCTGTCTGTGTGACCACACTGTATTTGTGGCCCTTTCAAAGAGTACCACTAAACCCCAATCTGTGTTTCGGTGGCTTTTTGCATGGCCTTGCTCTAATCCACGTCCGCACAGCACTCAGAAATTTGCCAAAAGGCCCAGGTGATGTGTGTGCATCAAATTGAAGAGCAAATTCATTAGAAGTGAGTGAGTACTTCAGCACTCAGTGTGGGGTGAGTGGGTGGGGGTGGTGGAGGAGGTTGCTGCCACGCTACAAACCCAACTGCCTAGTAGTGCCATTCATTTCAAAAAAGTAATGTTTGAGAGCACAATCGGCAGCAATTTCAATTCTATTACTAGAGAGCTTGTAGAGAAAGAGGTAAAAAGCTAAAGGTCTCTTAAGTGAAGGCAGCCATTAACATTGCAGGAGTTTCACTTCTTTCCAACGTGGGCTAGGTATTAAATCCATAGTTCAGATTAAATACAGGAGGATAGCACAAGGGTAATCCTCAGGACGGCCCAGCACCACACCCCAGTTAGAGTTAAGCAGGATTTATAAAGTAACTTTGTATGATTAACAGACAGAACAGAAAATACTCTTAAGAAGGACAATGGCGAAAGAACAATGTTTATCTCTTATGTAAAGCATGAGAGCATCCCTATCTATTATTATTATTATGGCCTTCTGTTACTTCTTTTAAAATATATTTGGAAATATACTTTAGGCCTTTTATTCCTGATTAGCCAGAATAGCAAATGATGTATTACATCCCGGAAGGTCACGTGAAATACATGCTAGGCCCACTAATGAAATTATACACCGCTTCATGGCGGGATGGGACAAAGTGCCTTTCAGAGAGGAGAAAGAGCCTCAAGCAGACATACAGTGCATGTGAAAGACAGACTTTACCACAGAACAACTAGCTTAATACTTAGCATTAGTTCAATGCATATCCAAGCAAATGTCTAATCTTAATTCTATGACTACATTCTTTTATTTATTGTTTGTGTGAGAGCACTGGTGCTTCCCTTGGCACTCTGCAGATGGGCTAAGTAAGAAAAACAGAGGCACTCTCAAGGTTATGGATAGGCTGCTGCTGCTGACGAGTAGGTACTACAAACTCCCTTCTCTGCGACCGCAAACAGGTCCATTTCAGAATGACTAACAAACAATAGTCTCAAGCACACCTGTTCCGTCCCATGAATGGTGCTCTAAAACCTGCTTCAGAGATACAATACACACAGTTACATGCTAATGTGAAAGTAAATAACAGACGAGATGCTTTCTGAAATCGTTCGCCCTCATCGCTGGTGGAGATGTAATTCAGTGTTTCAAGGCTCTTCGCCTATTACAAATGGCACTTTTCTTTATTGATGCAGAGGCGACCCTGACCCTAGCCTTCGTGGCTTGGCATACTGGTGTGCTCTGAATGACAAGGGCGCAATTTGGCCCAGCTGTTCTATTCGACATGTTTATTGCTCTTCCCTCTCTGGCAATCCCCCGACACCTGCTGCCGTCACCAGGGGCGATGGATGAATTTAAATGCCACACCTTCTCAGAACACGGAAGTGCAGAGAAAATGTGTCCAAAGAGAGGCATTTTACCCCACGCACTCTGGTGTCAATATGAAATGTAGTCAAACGTTGCATATTTTACATCAGTGACTTGGAATGGATGCTCTACATGGTGTAATAGGCTATTCGTATTGCATCCTAAAATTCCATCTCAAAAAGAAATCTCAAGACGGTGGTAGTTCAGTAAACAGGCTATGTAGTCTAACTAGGTGAAAGGCAATACGTGGCACTGCTGTTGAAAAGAGTCGGCTCTTCATGAGTAACACCTTGAATCCAAATGTTTCTGTTCATGGAATAATCTGTGCCTTTGGCTCATACCATTTCTACACAATTTCCGGACAGTGATACAATCTCCTGAAAGTTATTACTAAACCCTTTTCCACTCGTCTCCAAGGCTAGAGATAAAATAAACGACTTCATGAATCATAGCCATGCATAGTAGTCATTTATTATACAACACAGGCCAGCCACTATAGTATGCGAACAAAATGTACAGTAGCGTTTTCCATTCAACATTATTTTCTTGATTATTATTATTATTATTATTATTATTATTATTCCGTAACAACAGCAGATTTAGCAGTAGTAGCCTACTAGTTGTAGCCTAGTTGCCTACCACGATGCATGGTTGCTATGATATTATTAGTGTTCAGGAAAGTGAATGTCAAAGATCACTAAGTATCGTCACCAAAGTATTGGGGTCTATTCCCACAAAAAAAAAAAAATACATACCTTGACGAAAGGTTTTGGCTACAGGCTAATGTAAAATGTTGATAGAATCATCAGGAATTATTTAGAAACTATTAATTACCATACAAGTAGAGGTGGGCAATTATTCCAAATTGAAATAACAAAAATCAAAAGTTACGTAGTAGCATACATTTCAGATGTCTTTTAAACCATACCTATGAAAGGTAAGATAAAGCGTGCATTCACAGGAAGGTGGAACTTTTTCCAACATAAAATAATGATATGATCCGGCCAGCATTGCATCCACCATCTTAGAGGATGATGCATGCACACAATAGTTCGTGAAATGCACTGTATTATACTGGACAAACAAACGTGTGCGCGCGAGCTGAGCATAAAGTAATTTAACGCAAATGAGCATTTACGCATGAGACCACTCAGGGAAATGAGCAGGGGCGGTAGTCGGGCACAGAAAGAGAGTGCTATTGCCCTCAGCTCTCATCCACTAACTGCCTCTCCTGACTTTTTCCTGCACATCTCACTAGGGGCGGTTGACATTTAAAGAGAGCATCTCTGTGTTTTCTGCTGCGGAAAATCAAATGGCCAAACCCCTCCTCCCCTTCATCCGTGAGCTCGGCCGGGAGTCCTGTGCTACGCCCATTGTTCGACCTTAATTACATAGAGCCATATGGAACTAAGTACGAGTTGTGCTAGCTCCCTTCAAACCGTGTGATTTTAACTGCAGATACACAGCTGTCGCAAGTAAAAAAAGAAAATCACTTAAAACCCATGCTGTTCGGACAGTATGCGTTGCTGATAAACAGATGCCGACGTATTCAAATAACAAGATGGTAAAATCCCCCAGCACCATTGAGGATGAGATGGACATGTAATCGTAGAAATCTAGAAAATCTTGCTGATAAGACAGTAAGGATGGGAGCCATGGCACGGTGCGTAGGGTACCACATCAACTGAACTACGCAGTCGCGCACACTGTTTTCCGCAAATAAACAACCATGTCACAGTGATCCTTCCACAGCGCCATAGTTGGCAGTTCCTCCATTACTTTTCCACTTACAACTCCGCACCACCAATGTGGTCCAGGTTAAAAGCAGAATCGTCACAACATAACATCTACCTGACACATCTCGCTCAGTGTAAGTTAGCTTGAGTGAGAAGCACCAGCGTTTATGAACAGCAAAAACAAATCTCTAAAATCAATCATCCGTTGAATAGATTTGTCAATTTACAAATCAGAATTATTTATTCAACACATCAAAAATATGCAATATGCTTAATTGCATTTCACGACTGCATATGCTTAACCTTCATCGCTAAGGTCGATTATCATGTCAAGACAAGATACAGATAAACATGAAACTAGTCAAAAAGATTTCAGCGAAGCTAACTGCAACATTTTCCCAACTCCGTACATCACTCTGTGTGTATTTAGTAAGACTCCACATATCCAAAAGCAAACCTCAAGTCTCAAGAGTGAGAAACGTGTCAGAGTACACCATTAAGGTTGGCTATCACCATCCATGAGTGTTAGTAGTAACTGTAAAATATGTATATAATGATATGACATAATAATAAAATATGTATCCAATACCTGAATAGCAGAAAATCCCAGAATCGTCGCTCAGAACTATTTGATTTCTTCCCTGCCTGAGTGCCGCGTAGGATGCTTCTAGGTATCCCAGATATAGATTTCTTAAAACTAATCAACACACTATTTGTCCCGTAACATCCAATTGGATATTAGGTATATCCAAATCAATGAAAATGAGAATGCAGGAGTCGGTCTTCTCTGACGCGGCCACGGGCTCACGGAGCTCCGGATCGGGGCGGTAAACGTTACTTGTTTGTAAGCAAAAACATGGCTTCATTTGCCTTTGTCAGCGAGAAAACGTAATATTGACTTACCTTTCCCTTATGAGCCATTGTCCCCCCCACCTCCTCCCTCCGCCCTTTGCCATGACATCACAGAAGCTGTAGTAAAACCTACAACATCAGATGGGCTGGGCTTTGGGTCCCCCATCATAATTCAATAGGCATGTAGAGATACTCTCTTGCTCAGAGGCTTTTTTTTCCCTTCCTCAAGACCACATACACACACGCGCGGGGGGATGGGGGGGATTGAACAGGGTTGGCGAAGATGGGTTTCACATTGTATAAGGCTATGAGTAGAAGGGGATGCAGAGAAAAATAATAAAGTTTCTGAGTTTCATATCTCTCTAAGAAATCAGTGAAAAAAATGACCTTGGGAGAGTATTCATGAGGAGAAGCTAGAATGGAAAATTCAAAGAGGCACTTTTGGTCTCCATAACACCAGAGGGTCCCCGTTTTACGCCAAGCGATTAATCTTTAATACACAACAAAGCATGCATATGCCACTATACCGTCGTCTGCTCCCTCCCCCCAATGCTACTGTCCTGTAATTCCTGCCAAGAGCACTTTCACCCACACAGTCGTGATCTGATGTCTGTGGACTAACGGGGCATTAAAGAAACTTCTAGTCCTTAGGAGTGGAAGTAGTGTAGAAATAGTCTTGTATATGTGTGTTGTTTCCCTTGTTGTTGTCTAAGGTTTTATTTAGCGTCAGTTATGTTGGTTAAATCGTTAGGCCTAGTCAAACTTTCAAATGAGGGGCCTTGAAAACACAATCATCTTCTACGGGCCTACACGGCAGGCGCAGTTTTGATATATCAGAAAAGTCCCAATTACTGTCTTGCCAGGCTGAGGCTTAAATGCTGTATTAAAGGATTGTTCACTCTCTCTGTTACTTAGCTTCCATCAACAAGAAAGCAGAAAAATACAACTTGGAATTGCTCCCAAATGTTACACACACCGTTGTTTTGCTTTGTTTTGTAACCATTAGTGAAAATGACAACCATTCATTACAAGCCATTTGAGAATATTCTCCACAAATGCCACTCTTTATCTCCTGTCGCCACGCCGCGCAAGGGGGAAATATTCAAAAAACCAACCTTCGCCTTTCAGAAATTCTATTAAATTCTTATCTCTTTGCGCCAGACTCTTTTTTGCAATCCCATTGTTATGCATTGGGGCTGAAATCAATCACTGGCGTCCACGCCGCATCAATATGATTTCAGTTGCGCGACGCAGAGCGCGTAGGTTCACCCAAACACAGCACACAATCGAATGAAGAAAAGGCCGAAAACAAAACAAACACAGAATAAAGGCGTCACACCTATGAGATTTTGGAGGCGCATTCTGCCAAAAAAAAGGCACAAAATAGATATATGAGTGAATTGAAGAGTCTGGATCTCACTAGCAGTGTTTTGTGTCTCTTTTCTGAAGGAGAAAGCAAGTAGGCCTACATAATTTGCTGTTCAGGACCCAAGACAGCGCTCACGTCGCACTTATAAAGTAGCACCATGGACAGCAGTCGGGAGTCTGTGTGCGAGTCAGTTGTGAGAATACAGTAGGTTGTATGGAGAACTTTCGTTTGAAACTACCATGTACCTCTTGCCACGCGCAGGCCTTCTGAATCAGTGCAAAATAACAGGCACTAAGAATAGGCCTCGGCCAATTAGTAGGACAGAGATCTGTTTCTGAGTTCTCCTTCACTGCAAACTTCAATTTTATTTCATAAGCCTGATGGCACATTTTAAGTTGAGAAGGATCACTAGGACAGGCTACATTACAAAAAAAAAACAAAAAAAAAAACTTTAATCAAAGGTTGCTTAGAATGAAGTCCAGTGTAGGTTGTTCCAGTAAACAAGGACACAAGACATCATTTTCCTCAATGTTATATAACTAAAACAAACAAACAAACAAACAAACAAAAAACTAATGCTACTTAGTTTAGAACAGGAATTTAACGTTGAGGCTGAGTTGACTGTTTAAGTCAAGGTGCAGATGGGTCATCAAGTCGCCCTGTGACGCGCTACGCTCAGTATAAATATTACATAGGCTAGCAGCTGAGGGAGCGAGCAGAGAGGCCACCCCGACAAACTCCCTCGACAGATGGAAGTAGGAGTCAGACAACGGCACAAAAAGTTTGAAAGAGCTCGCGGTCTGGCATTGTCACTTGTGGTCGAACGCACACATCCCCGAGGGAAACAGACCATTCTTTGTCTGAGATGACGTACAAGCTCTGAAGTTTTGCACAAGAAGTCCCAGTAGAATTTAAATTCAATCCAAAAAATACTAAAACACACCTGCTGCCACAAGCTTACTTTCAGTTGACGAGGCATAGGCTACTGCTTCTACCATATCCAAACTAGCCGGCTATTATGTAGGCTAGCCCTGCACCGGCACAATAACAACTGTTCTAACAACATAAGCCACTTAGGTCTATGCTAACAAACATACACAACAAACATTACAACGATGAACCTCTTTAAACATGTACCATAATGACATAACCTACTAAAGGAAATGTTAAAAGTATGTCAGTAGCATAGGATACTGCATGCTGCTGATAAACATCGGAACTTTTCATCATCTCATTTAAGCTTTACAGCCGTCACAAGGCAGACATCATTTGACATGGACATATTTTCATTTCAAAACGCTTTGACAGACTTAGGTAAAAAAGAAAATTGGAAACGGGAGAAAGAGATAGCGGCTTTAACTAACCTAGGAAAGTTCCACAAAGTTTCATGGTTGCGGTCTGTTTTGTCCCATGCGCGACCGACGACCGACCGACCGAAGTGCTGGGAAGTTAACTTCTTTTTTAAAAAAAAGTTAGACTCGGCAGAGTACAACTTATCTTGCGAGGGAGGGGGGCCATGCGTGTTTGGGGGCGTGAAAACAAGGACAAGTTTCCCACCAGACCAATTGGATCCTGCCATACAGGTAATTGGACTCCAGCACTGACCAACTCTCAGCCAATCACTGGACACAATCTCTGTGTTTGACAACAATAGTTTGAGGACAAAAAATACCAACACAAAAGCTGTGGTTCAGCTCAGGCAGTTTCTTCAGATGGATTGGGCCGCTTACAACAGTCTAGTGAAAAAGGTTAAATAGAAAATAATAAATTATAATGGAGACTATTTCAAATTTGTTTATTTGTAAAAATTTATAGATCAGGCTTACAGTCACGTCTACTGGGCAAAGTTGTGAAATACTCTTAATCTTGAAAAATAGTAGCCTATACTAGTGACCTATATGTTTTAGATAAAAAAAAATATATAGGCACAATATCTGAAATAGTCATTTCATTAAACAGCACAAAATAGATTAATAACCTTCCTCCAATGTGATTGTGCAAGAACTGTGCTTTTTTCCCATCCAATATACCTCAGTAACCAGCATAAAACAACTGCATAATGCTTAGTTAGTGGAGTACAGGAGCAGCGTCATAGTCTGTGGAGTATTGACAAATTCAGCACTGTAAACAATTTCTTGTCCTAGTTCTAATAAAATATTTGCTGTGTTTTCATATTCATATATTATCAAGACTATACACTATAAAAGACTTTGTTGTGCCCTGTATACCACTATGAAGTTGAATGCAATAGGCCTACTAATGGGTCCTTGTAATCCTATGTTTGAGTAGAATACATCCATGTCCACTGACCTCTGAAGAGTAGGCTACTGAATACTGTTGTGCCTACAATTCACTGAACAGTTGTGCAGTGGCATTAGCTGTAATTACATACATGCACATCACTGTCTGACCATTAATTTGGTTGGATGGATAGAAGATAATTAGCAGTTTTGAAAATGGTCATACTTCTGTTGCCATCCGCATCCACCTATGGTCTTGCACTAATGTGAACACAAATCTGACTGCATCCGCTGACATGCAGTAGATTGGAAAGTACATTGTGTTCATTCTTATTATTAACCAACATTAACTTTCCTTAAGCCTTGTTAATCGAGACTATGCATTAAAAATTATTTCAAAGATGGATAACTTTTCTTTTTCTCTACAGAAGGTTGTCAAGAAAGAAGTTTGACTTTGGCGTCAAATTCTGTATAATTTAATGGTGATCTACCACTACCACTGGCATGCTGTACTGATATGTTGGAGAAAACGTCATGAACACTCCATGGCACTGTTTCGGGTATGAGATCCCCCCAGCGTTCCATCTCTTTAGGAATCGATTGGAAGCAAAACCATAAGTGTTGTTGTTGTCTTTCTCTTTTCCTCCCAGTCTCATCCAGCCAAAGATGAGGGGGGAGATTATTCCTGCCTCTTGGCAGAGCAGTGAATGGCAGCCAGTGAAACACTCTTGAGAGAACCAGCCCCTGGATTATGTTTCCATTTGCACTCAGCAGGCACTGCTTTCCCCATCTTATCCATGCAAACACACCTCAGTAACTCTATCCCTTTCTCTTTCTCTTTTCTTTTCTCTCCTCCCATCTCTCTATTTACATCCACTTTTATTCTGTCTTGCATCTGTATTCATTCTTTATCTTTTGCACATTTTCGTTCTCTCTTCAATCGCTACTGGGTTGTCAGCATGGCTAAACTAGGAAGGGGAAAGTGAGCGAGTGAGTGAGCGAGTCTGGGCACACCCGTCGGGTTTGGGGTGTGGGACAGCTTTCCCCTTTAACAGATGGCTCAGCTGATAGTAATGTCCTCTGCAGGCTGCTCTCAATGCCCTCGCTCCACTGTTGCCATGGCGAGAAAATGGGGGAAAGAACATGTAATGGATTCGCTGCTTATTAAATTTGCTTTCTGTGTCTGCTGACAAAGACAGCCTCTCACTTAACCGAGTGCACCCCCCCCCTCCCCCAAACCCCACTCCACCTCCTTTACACACAACTTTCCCCCCCTCCCATCCATTTTTTTTTTAACTCTATCTGAGGGTGCCAGACACCCTTCTGTATTCTTTCCTGTGCACCAAACACTCATTAACCTATTAACTTTAGGACTCCCCCTCCACTCCACGGCCCAGAGTTCCATACAAGGCACAGATGAACTCTGACATGCCCTACAGCTGTCTGGCAAGAGGACAGAAAGGAACAAACAGAGAGAGAGAGACATAGAGAGAGAGACAGAGAGACAGAGGGAGAGAGAAAGAGAGAGAGAACATAGTCAAGAGAATTACTGTGTGTGAAGTGGAATAAAAGAAACATACCAAGCCTTTCAATGTGTTGCATGGTGGCTTCTGAGGACTTGTATGATACACTAGCATTCAGCTAGTTTTTTTTCCTGCTTTTTCCTTCTGATGGTGCGGTGTTATGTTAAAATTAACAAAGACTTCATGGGAGGAAAGATGAGAGAGAAACATTGATGATTTCACCATTGATGTTTTAGGCACAGAATAGAAACAAAACCGCTTCAAATCTCTCTGGAATAGCTTGTGATGCCAGTAGCTGGATAAGATGCCAGTGGTTTTGTACATAATAGATGCTAAATGTATTTTGCTTGATATGGTGGGTGTAAGAGGCTCTGACCTTGACTTAAACTCTCATTAACAAATACAACACAAGAGTAGCTCATTGTCTGTGCATGTGTGTGTGTGTGTTTTTGCATGCTTGCATCCTGTACATCTGTGTGCATGAACCCTCTAAACACACACGTATGCACATGCACATGCGCACACACACACACACACACACACACACACACACACACACACACACACACACACACTTGGGAGTCGTGCTCTCCGGCTTATGAAAGCGATCAGAGGCCAAACATGATGACTTCATTGTCCTTCTGTTGCGACCTCCCATCCCCCATCGTCTCAACTGCTCATTTATGAGGGATCATGAGCAACACCGTAATTCTACTATGCCACTCGCCACAAAAACCACCAGAATACAAATAAGAAACGCAATCAAGCCTTACTACTACAATAGCCACCACAATGGATGCTTTATTGACTATAGCTACTCAAGAGTATAAATATTACGACTAACACCACTAGGTTCAAAATATCATAATTGTATTATTTATTATTATATTATTATAAATAATAATATAATCATTACTACATACCCAGTAATACCCTGTACTACTGTACTTACTAAGTTTAAAATATAATATTATTATTTTACATTACAATAACATATAGAGTCATTACTAATTGAAACTCTGGCTGTATTTACTTGTACACTGGCATTAGCAGTGTGTGTCCCTAAGCCTAGATGTACAGTGTGCAGGCTGTGTGGGCTAAAGTGCACAGACGATGACTGGGTTGAAGATAAATAAATAAAAGCCTGACTGCATGAGTGCCTCTGCCCCAGGCCTGCATTCAGCCACCCTGCCCTATTCTTTATAGACTTAAAACACACACATGCAGACACACTCTCTCTCTCTCTCTCTCTCTCTCTCTCTCTCTCTCTCTCTCTCACACACACACACACACACACACACACACACACACACACACACACAGTTGCAGTACGACACACACAGTTTGGTCTGAGTGCCAGGCCTCATGATCGTCATCTCCGGTTTCCAGTCCAGTCAGCTTCAGTGAGCACCCCCCCCCCCCCGCCAGTCACAGAGGGGTCACTCCTGCCAGAGGGCATCTCTACTCTGTCTGTCTGTCTGAGGCTCAGCCCCCCCTCCTTTCCCTACTCCCTCACTCCCTTCTCTCTCTCTCTCTCTCTCTCTCTCTCTCTCTCTCTCTCTCTCTCTCTCCCCCTGCCCCATCCCCACCCAGACAGTCACCCACCCACCCCTCCCTTCCTCTCTCTCCCTCGCTACATGCCTGCCGTCTCTCTCTTCTCTTCTCCTCACTCTCTACTCTCCACTCCCCCTCTTCCTCCCCTCTCCACCCCTCCCCATGCGGGAGCAGCAGGCTGGGCAAACAGAGGCCTGGGCCAGCGGTAAATACAGGCACCCCTCCACAAACAAGGCCTGATTACAATGACAAAGAGCGGCCACACTTTTGGGTGGAGCCAGCGGCCATTTGAGGCTGGGTGGGTGGGAGGCTGGGGAGGGTAGGGGGGGCTTTGAGTGAGTGCCATACTTAATGGGCTTTGTGCCGCAGAAGAAAAGGGGCGCTGAGGCTTCAGGGCCCAGCTGTCACCGCCGCACAATGTTGGGACTGACGCAGCAGCAGCAGCAGCACTGACGGCAGGGGCCGTGGTGGCGCTCTTCCGCCTCTCTCGCCAGCCACACCTCTCTCACTATTCTCTCTCCTCCTCTCCACTACCCTATTCTGTGTCTCTCTCTCTCTCTCTCTCTCTCTCTCTCTCTCTCTCTCTCTCTCTGTGGTGTGTGTGTGTTTGTGTATTTTTTGAGTGTGCTGTGGTTTAGCTTAGTCAACACACATGAACACACACACACACACA
>JAODXP020000018.1:13081228-13096228 GCA_027497455.2 Sardinella longiceps
GAGAGAGAGAGAGAGAGAGAGAGAGAGAGAGAGAGAGAGAGAGAGAGAGGGGATGAGGGGAAGAGTGTGGAAAGGAGGGAGTCACAGAGGGCAGGAGGGAGGGAGGGGGAGCTGGTTGAGGTGCTGAATAATTCATGCTGCCCTGTAATGAAGCGCAGTGCACTCTTTAAAGTGTTTGGTGTGTAATGGAGTTTCAGAGACAGAACTATCATTTTCTCTTAATGGTTCTTTCTGTGCTGCTCGCTGTGAACCCCTCCACTGCCTCCCTCCCCTACACACACACACACACACACTCACACACACACACACACACAAACACACAGACACACAAACTCTCTCTCCAGCACCCCCACCTTCCAGAGCACCAGCCGGCACATGCACATGCGGCGATTACCGGCAGCTGCAGGAGTTTTAGAGCGGCCAAAGTGGCCAATTTTCTGGATGCCATTTAAACAACAAACACATCGCCGTGTTAAAAGAGAGACGCAGAAGAGAAGAAGAAGGGAGCGAAGGAGAGTGGCAATGATGATGGCGATTAGGATGCAGGAAGAGTGTGTGTGTGTGTGTGTGTGTTTGAGTGAGTGTATCTGTGTGTGCTTATATCTGTGTTTGTGTATGTTTTTGAGTAGATGTATGAGTGTGTGTGTGTGTGTGTGTGTGTGTGTGTGTGTGTGTGTGTGTGTGTGTGTGTGGGTTTGTGCAAACACCGAATGGACAGCTGTAGAGGAGAATCACTAAAGCAGACAGAAGGTACTTAAACTGCACTGAAAGTCCTGCACTCTTCTCCACGTCACCAGAAGAATGGCATACAGACACAAAATCGCCACACACACTCACTGATGTTTGTATATTATTGTGCTCTATGTTGTTATTTGTCCATCACACACCTTTCCCTTTGAGCTATGAATAAAACAGCAATTTCACAGCTACTTAGTGCTTTGTTGTGTCCAAACATAATGATTTCTTACAATTACTTCTTACTTTACTCCTTTAGAACACTGCTGTGTGTGAGAGAAGAATGTGTTTAGTTCTGCCATTTCCAAAAGGTTTAAAACAAACCCACTAAGTCTATTATCACAAATCTGCAAAAAAGTGTTGCAAAAAAATGTACAAGTAATTTGAATCTTAAGATTAACCCTATTGGACTTGGACTGATAATATAATTTATCAAAATTATACAATTATATGTATGTAAAATCATCACAAATGGACTTCATGTCAGATATAGTGAAGAAAAAAAAATTCTTCAATACTAACCTTGCTAAAATCATGTTACTCATTCATGGCAATAAGATGCTGCCTACCACAGCCAGTGATTTACATTTTGAAGGCCTTCACAGCTCTATCCACTCTAAATCCAGTGATTTGGATCAAGTTGAGTGCTTTGGTTTCTTTTGGCAGGTGTGCAAGTTGGCACCAACAATAACAACAACAACAAAAAAACACACCTGAATTCTTCCAAACCAGGTGTGAAGCAGAGTACAGAGGACAGCGGAGGTGAAGACTGAGTCGTTGGAGCAGTTCTCCTATGAACATGTACATGCAGTTCTCTTATGAACATGCAACACGCATCGTGTCGCCATGCGCCACTGTGACTCGTGAGGCTTGGGCAGGGGGTGCTTTTTGATGCCAGCCGGCCGAGGGTCGTGTCTGAGATAGGCTGGCCATGTTTGGACTGCAGTGGCACATGAAGCAGGAGTGAGCGAGTAGGCGGGTGGGTGGGCAGGAAAGAGCAGATTGCGCTGCCGCTGCTTCCAAATAGATCTAATCCCACGGCGCCCGGCCAACAGATGCTCTCTGCCACTCTCAGGAGCCCAACACAGCGAAAGGTAAATATTAACGCTGCGCCCGGCACAGATGTGTTGTCTATGATAAATCAAACAGTGGGAAAATCAATAGGGCTGTGCAAAGACTGAGGAACTTGTTTTTTTTCTGCATGGTTTGATTGTGTGTGTGTGTGTGTGTGTGTGTGTGTGTGTGTGTGTGTGTGTGTGTGTGTCCCTATGTGATTATTTTAACTTGTGTATTCCTTTTTGACCATTTCTGAAGAATTGAAATTGTTATCCCTTATTTTTCACATACAAGAATACTGTCTTGCTAAATATTCATTCATGAAAGGGAAAAGGAAAGCATTTTTTCAGGCCATTTCAAGCATAGAGATACACTGTACTGTATGTGGTGTCCATGTATGATTAAAAAAATAAAAATAAACACCTGCACTCCACAGCGAATGTTCAGCTGCCCTTCATGATCTGCGGATGCTGTTGTTATCAGCATGGACTTGCGGGTTCCATCTTGTGTAAATATTCCAATCTGACAGTGGTCCCTGTGAATGGCCACCCCGCTGGGCTAATCTCGCCTGATCTACTCAAGCAAAGCATGGAATCTCACAATCACACTTTAATATCTCCCTGGCCAAAGGGGCTGTGTGTGTATGTGTGTGTGTGTGTGTGTGTGTGTGTGTGTGTGTGTGTGTGTGTGTGTGTGTGTGTGTGTGTGTGTGCGCGTGTGCGTGTGTGTGTGTGTGTGTGATGTGGTGATGGAAGATTGTGTGATCCAAAAACCTGTGTGTTGTTGCACACCACTCTCACAGGAAAAGAGTCACAAAGATAACAGTCCATGAGACAAAAGCATTGACCCAGACCCTCTCAATCAACTTTGGCAGGTGAGGTTTGTGTGTGTGTGTGTGTGTGTGTGTGTGTGTGTGTGTGTGTGAAGTCTGAGTGTGGAACACCTGCCATCTGCGGTATGTGAGGATCACAATCTTTTGTCCGTGACTCGGGGGTGAGCAAAAATGAGTTTTCACCCATTTCTCTGGGCAAACATATAACTCCACAGAACAAACCACAGATCACAAGTCTAAAGAACACCTGCCACACCACGCTTTTAAGCAAAGGCCAGTCAACTCCATTTAAAAGCATTTACACACCAACTACTACTTATTCTACCCCCAACCCCCACACAAACCACACACACACACACACAAACACCCCCATACACACATATAAACACACACACTAAAAAAGACATGAAGCTCATGCACTCTCTCAACACAGATTTAAGAGGAGACTCTGTTATATGAGGCATGTCAACATGTAACCAAACATTGACTTAAATAAATATTGACCTAGGCAGATAAAAGGCCTCCATTGCCCCTAGCTGAGCGCTAGCCCTGTGCGTTTAGCATACTCAGTGATAATGAGTGCTTATGACTCAGTGGTGGGCTGCTGAAGGAAGGGAGATGTGTGGACTGTGTTGCCGCTGGTGCTGTACGTCCACAAAGCCGCCCAGCCGTCACCTCCTGATAGCAAACAGAGAGGCCTGACAGCATACATTTGAACGCTAATGAGAGGATCTGTGGTGCCTGCACCTCTCTCTTCAATTCTTTTTTTTTTTTTGCTCTCTCTCTCTCTCTCTCTCTCTCTCTCTCTCGCTCTCTCTCTCTGGACAGATGAAGACTTCACTGAACATAGTCTATATCCTCCCTTACACACACACACACACACACACACACACACACACACACACACACACACACACACACACACACACACACACACACACACACACACACACACACACACACCTCCTGTGTTTGCCCTGAGGGCAAAAACACAAAAGGCCATCGTGATCTACTGGGACCTCACCGTTCAACCCTCACCACACGTAAAAGAAAGGAGGGGGGGAGGGAGAGAGCCTAAAAGACAGCTAACGACAGAGATGGAGAGATTTATGGAGAGAAAAGAGAGAGAGAGAAAGAGAGAGGGAATGAGAGTGCAGCAGAAGCAGAGAGGGACAGGAGGCTGAACTTCTGGCCCGCTGTCAAGCGCCGAGGCGCGTTTACGAGTGGCCAAGGGTGACATGTGTAGTACACACCCTACAGACTAGCCTGGCGAGGGCTGGCCAATGAATAATGCAATTTCTATTTAAATTCTTATTTCTACCAGGCACAAGGGCCCCAGAGACATCTTTATAATTCATGGCTATCACAGACACAGGAACATATGATTTACAACAGCGTGCGACTACATGGATGTATATGTGTGTGTGTGTGTGTGTGTGTGTGTGTGTGTGTGTGTGTGTGTACATTTATGTATATATGTGTGTGTGTGTGTGTATGTGTGAATGTGTGTATGTGTGGGGCGTGTAAGAGTAAGTGTGTGCTTGTGTGTGTACAGTGTAGGTGTGTGCGCATGTGTGTTAATCTATGCCTGCGCCACCTATATGCACAGCTAAATGATATTCCCACAAGTGGATGAGAGAAGAGAGGAGAGAGAAATACATATGCGCTTGTGATCACTCCGTTTCAGATGTTTATAGGTGTGAAGCGCACTCAGTGGAAGAAGCATATGTTTATGTTGCTTATGTGCTTGTATGGCCACATGTGTGTACAACAATTATGTGTGCATGAAAGCTTCTGATGCAGGAGTGCTTCACATCATGATGGTCAGCAGTGTGTGTGTGTGTGTGTGTGTCTGCAATGACAAATACATGGATGTTTGCATCTGCAGTCACGTTGCTGTGTGTGAGAGAGAGAGAGCTGTTTGTGAGCACATACAAACATGTGCATGCGTGTGTGTGTGTTTCATGTATGACGCACACATAGATGTTTAGATCTACAGTGTGAATGTATATGTGTGTGTGTGTGTGAGAGAGAGAGAGAGAGCCTATTTGCGAGCACATACATACATGTGTTCTCCATAATCGCCCAGTTGCAGTGGATGTGTTGGGAGAATACTAATGGTAGCCTATTCACATGTAGAGTGTCAGGGAGTATAAATGTTACAAGGCCTTTGAGAGCAGGGCACGGTGTCCACTTTACATTCCAATACGTTACTGTAAGTGTAAATGAATGTCTGAAAATGTGGGTCTGAAAATGTGGGTTTGAGTGTGTGTGTGTGTGTGTGTGTGTGTGTGTGTGTGTGTGTGTGTGTGTGTGTGTGTGTTCAGCATATGTATGTATTAGTAACTATGTATGGCTCTTTCTCTCTTCCTTATATATGTGTGCATGCCTGTCCATGATTGGGTGCGTGTTAGTGTGTAGGCGCCTGGGCATGTGTCTGAGGGCTGAGGATAATCATACAGTTTGTTAAAACAATACCGTTCTTCCCTGAGCAGCCGTCACCATCAGTAAGTATAAGGAACTAATGCAATACCGATGATTTCGCTCATTTTGGTTGATAAAAATGGTGATTTACCTGTGTAGTAACATTCACAAAGCCAATATCTACAACATTAAAAGAAAAAAAATGTCTTTCTGTGAATGTTATGCTTTAAAGTAGAGCTAAATTGTGTCATTAGATACATGTACATTCCATAACCTGTATCTGGTGCTCCCAGTCCAGTGAGCACCGGTCTTTAGTGTGTGGGCGTGTGAGCGTGTTTGAGTGTGTGTGTTTGAGTGTGTGTGCGTGTGTGTGTGTGAGTGTGAGTGTAAGGTAAACATACGTAGACACTTAGTATTCAGGTCAGCATGCTGCACGTCTGTCAGGTACACAAGCAGGGATCAGAGAAGAGGAAGATTGAAACTTTGAGAGGCAGAGAGGCCTGCATGCAAATGAAGTAAATGACATTCTCTCTCTCTCTCTCTCTCTCTCTCTCTCTCTCTCTCACACACACACACACATACACAATTTTCTTCATCCTTCATTTTTTTCTCCCTCTTCCTCAACTCTTTCTTCCATCCTTTTTAGTCCTTCTCTCACCTTCTGCCAATTTATTCTCTTTCTCTCTGTCCCTTAGTTCTCCCTACTCCTCCTCTCTCTCTCCCGCCCGCCCGCGCCTTTGAGGGGGAACATAGGAGATGGGAAGCCGCACTCCGACTTTCGTGAAAAAGAAAACATGGAGCGTGTAAGCAAGCAAACAAACAAACAAACACACACACACTCACACACACCGATAGATAGATACATACATTTAGACACATGAACCATAAACACCCATACACACACACTCGTGTGTGTGTGTGTGTGTGTGTGTGTGTGTGTGTGTGTGTGTGTGTGTGTGTGTGGGTGAGAGAGAGAGAGAGAGAGAGAGAGAGAGAGAGAGAGAGAGCGAAAGCTCATGCCTGTGGCATATGGAGGTCCCGTGCAGAAGCTGGTTTAGTAGGAGCCAGTGAATGAATTGCAGCTGTGATATTATAGTAATTGGGATGTGAATGATCTCTTTCATGGTATAAAGACACTTTAAAAGAGATCAAAACAACTGGACTGGACACTTGCACAGGCACACCTGATTGCATCACACACACACAAACACACACACACACACACACACACACACACACACACACACACACACACACACACAATTTTTTTCAGTGATTCAGTGATTACTAGAGTACACTCACAGACAGTATTATACCTACTGACATTTTAAAACATTATAATAAATGAACACACTGCATACATATAGAAAAATACATAAATACACACAGTACATACTTTGTACATACATGAGGCAAATGCATACACACATACATACATACTGTACAAACATAATCTCCCTTCCCTTATAGCTCTATTTGTACACATTATAAGACAATTAAAACACAATAAATAGACTTAAAACAATTCACTTATATGAAAACATCAGAGATGGATAAAGAGCTAAGGATATCCAGAGAGAGAGAGAGAAAGAGAAAGAACAAGAGACTCCCTCTCCCTCTGCTCATTATCATTGTGCCCTGCCTTACACCAGTCAGTCCAACAAAAGCTGCTACTCTCCCAACAGCTGTGTCAGCACAAACCAATGGCTCACCACACCACACATGAGACCATACCGTACACCGTACCATACATGTACACCATACCATACCACACCACTCTATAGGACTGGATGCTAATCAGCTTAATGTAGCACAATGTAGCTCCAGAATCATACAATACAAATAGAAACATCAGCAAAAAAAAAAAAACATTGTTTAGAGCTGTAGCTGTGCTGTAGGAATTGTGAAAGCACAGTAAAGGCTTAAAGGTTACACATTGAGATGCAGATCATTGCTTCTGTTCCCTTGGCCACGTATAGCATGTAGCAGGACTGACCTCTCATTGCTTTTTATAGTCACTACTGGGCTTCATTTACAATCCAGTCTTAACAAGACATTTGTCTTCAAACATGCACTTTTAAAGAAGATTTGTATTCACCAATGTTTTCTTATCTGGTTTCTTTCATGCGTAAAAATAAATAGATAAATAAATAAATAGATAAATAAAAAATGCACATACACTTGGGCTATTTGAGCAGTGACCTATGTGCACAAAATAATTGATTTCTTCGATTTCATTAATTCTGCCATTGTGCAATATAACAGCACCTAAACATAACAACAGCAAAACAACACTTTTCCTTAAAGCTTAGAGAGATGTGAATGAGGCCCAATAATTGTTTGTTTTCTTCACAACCACATATAGCATGGCGTCTGTTTCTTAACACAGAGACTGCCTGTTGTAAGGTCCTGCTGTTGGTTCTCTACCCAAGAGGCTTTGCATAAAGGACATGTGGCCCCGGTGTTTGGACACAGATCTGCGGTGCTTCAGCTAGGCAGCACACTCCTGACACTCTCACCCCAGGAACGTGACATGGCACCCCTGCCATGCGAGTGGGCAAACATGGCAAGCCAGATGGGACGTTTAGGCCCTCGTCATTATGCTTAAGTGTAGAGGCGCTATGCAAATAAACAGACATGTCCTCCATCGCTTACTGCCTTCCCCAATCAAACAGAAGGGGACAAAATGCCGTTTAGGGAGAGCATCTCCAAATGTCAGCTCTGTATCTATGCTCACACACACACAAACTCACACACACACATATGCACGCACACACACACACACACACACACACACACACACACACACACACACACACACACACACACACACACACACACACACACACACACACACACACACACACAAACCATCTTGCATTTATACTCATTACCTCTCATTCATTCTTACTCCATTTCTGTCTCATTTTCTCTCCATCACACACACACACACACACACACACACACACACACACACACACACACACAGTATTATTGTGGAATGAAGTCAATGGGGAAGAAGGAGGGAGGGAGGGGAGGCGGCTAATTCAGATGGCAGAGAGGAAGCCACCATTGTGCCTCAGCCAAAGGAAGAGAAATGAAAACAGGAGCAACAGTGATGAAGACGGCCACCACCATCACCCACCCTCCACCACCACACACACACACACATGCAAAATAAGTGGACCCCAACAATACATTTGAACAACAGTGCCCCCCCCCTCTCCACACACACACACACACACACACACACACACACACACACACACACACACACACACACACACACACACACACATACACATATACACTCCCGCCTGCCAACCATAATAGGGTATCCTACACGCTTATTCCCTCATTTCCTTTTGTTGTGCTCAGGAGTCATAAAAGATACAGGCCCCTGACCAGAGCCGAGTAAATCCTGGCTTGGTGATGGGTGAGGTGGCAGGGGAGCCAGTGGGCTGCTGAGGAAGAAATCATGGCTTCCAGTGGGACCTGTGACAGCGCCGCGTGGCTACGCACGACTTATGATCCGCACGAGTAGCGCTGCGCTGCATAGAGAGAGAGAGAGAGAGACAGACAGAAAGAGAGGGAGGGAGAGAGAGAGAGAGAGAGGCGGGGCAAACCCACCGGGAGGGGAGGAGTGGGGATGTGGAGGCGGTGGAGGCAGAGAGGGGGGGTGGAGGGGTGCAGGAGGGTTTTTCACGGGTGAAGGAGAGGGCAGGGATGCCCCCCTGTTCTGCCCTGCTCCGCTCTGCTATTCAGCACACTACACTACTCCAGTGGGAGAGGAGAGGAGAGGAATGGAGAGGAGGAGAGAAGAGAGGAGAAAAGAGGAGAGGAGAGGAGAAGAGAGGAGAAGAGAAAGGAGAGGAGAGAGGAGAGGAGAGGAAACAGAAAGAAGAGGAAAGGAGAGGAGAGGAAAGAAAAAAAGAGGGAAGGAGAGGATTGAAGAGGAAAGAAGAGGTAAGAAGGGGAGCAGAGAAAGGAGTGGAGGAGAAGAGAGGAAACGCAAAGGAAGGAGAGGAGAGCATAAAAGAGAAGAGGAGAGGTTGGAATAGCTCCGTTCCGAAGGCATTCACATCATAATAATATAGGATGTGCACACATGTAACTGTGTGAATACATACACATTAGTGATGCGCGGGCCGATGATTTTTACGACCCGCCCCGACCCGACCCATCACGCAGCCAACCCAGCCCGCCCGACCCGAAAGATTACGCAATGATTTTTAACCCAACCCGACCCGCTTAATTTTAAGGCATAAATTTAAGGCATAGGCATATTAAACAACATATAAGAAATGTCTACGGCCGCGCGAGGGGATGGTAATGTCATGGGCTGCCAGCAGCGAACTTCCCTCTTGGATCAATAAAGTTAGTTGGCTAGAACGTGACAATTTTTATCCGTTCCTTCCGCCCCCCAAAATAGTTGGAACTGCCCTGGCAATATGTAAAAAATTAGACAAATAGCAAACGGTTTAGATGTATTGGATATTTACTGAACATCTCAAACTTTTACAGAGAGTTCATCCACGATTTGCAAAACTGAAAGAAACAAATACTTTGGCAAGGGGGAGCGGGGGCAACCCCCTTTATGCAAACTGGGGTCGGGCTCCGTTACGGTGAAGTGAATGAGATATGTGTGGGACACTGTCAATAAACTGGTCATAATGTCTTTTTGGAGTCATTGAGGATTTTTTGGATGTAATCTATCATATTCTACAACTGCCTATCATCATTTCAAGCCAAGTAATGTAAGTTGTTATAGTTCGTATTTGTAGCAGAAGTTTAATTCAGGTTAGGCAGCTGCATTTTACTACAAATTGTTAGCGAGCTAACGCTAGCGAGCTAGCTAACGTAATTTTTTTAAATTGAGAAGTGGTGTTTCATTGAATGACAACAAGCTGGACAATGTTGCCGAGATTAGTTTAAGTTGACAGACCAAAAATAAACGAAGGCTAGTGCAAAATATTACGTTTAAGCGAAGTCTAAAACAGTTTGCTTCTAGTTAGCATACTGTTGCTATGTTACTTGCTATTCACTTGCACCAGAGAGCTCAGTATTCCATGATCTTTGCTTGAACTAGTCAGTTAGCATTGGTGCCGTGCGCAGAGGGAGAGAGAGCAAACACCAGGTGCAGGCGCACTCTGCTGTCTCGGATGTGCGTGTGATTTTGACATGACTGACTGTGATCTGACCCGACCCGACCGCAACCCGTGGATTCTTATGAAAATAGTGGCCCGACCCAACCCGGCCCGCGGGCTAGCCCGAGGGTCCCGCCGGGCTCGGGCCGGCCCGCGCATCAGTAATACACATGGTCAGGTGGTACATGAAACCTCTGCATACTAAGGCATATAGAGGTACGCCCCCTCCTCCCCTAACACACACACACACACACACACACACACACACACACACACACACACACACACACACACACAACCCTATTATCACAGCTATCTGCTCTGATAGGGGCCGTACTTCAGTCATGCTGGAGAAAAAAGCACTGTGGGTAATTTGTTTAGATTATACCACTACGCCTTGGGATTCACAGCCTGCTGTGGCCACAATGTCCCTCACAACCATCCTTTTCAGGTTCACTTCACTTATCGAACAACACTTTGAAACACACCACAAACACTTTGGACAAAATAATATTAGCAAAATGTAAAAAACATAATTTTTTCTCTATTTAATTCTCTACCAGTGAACATTTGTGTCAATTACTGTATTTTCTATGAAGGTCCTAAAAGACCTTAGACTGATGTTAAAAACAGAGCACAATGAATGCAATTTAGTAAGATACAGTTTTCCCTGTCTCTGTCCTCCCTTCCTTCTGCATTCTGTCTACTGACGGGTGACCCTTGACCCCTGCATGCGTGACCTATTGCTATTCCGAGGTGCTGAAAAGCACTTCCAGGTCACGCTGTGATTTAGTGCGGTGGGGTCATGCCCCAGGCAGGCAGGAGGCACGCCTGATATTAGACCTCTGACCCCCCCGGTCATACACTCATGCTCTCTCTCTTTCTCTCTCAATCTCTCTCTCTCTGTTTCTCTCTCAATCTCTCTCTCTTGATCACTCTCTCTCACAGCACACAATCCAACAATCCATCCCTCTTCCTCTTCCTCTTCCTCACAGAGTCTGAATCATAGCAGGTGCCAACTTCACACAACCACGGAGAAAATGGCATATATAGGATAAATTAGATCCATACATACACATATGGTATAGAGGATGAGATGGGATGTTATTCCGGAGCGATAAGAGCCATAGAGTGTTGGGCAGAACGCGGAGCGAGAGATAGGGAATGGGGATCTGGGAGTAGGTGTGTGTCGGCCCGTGGCCCTCACAGATATGTTGGGAGCTGATAAGCACATGTTTATGTTGACGCATAGCGATGCAGACGGCGGCACCAATATGCACGGATGTTTGTGTCGTCACCCAGGCGCAAATGTGAATTAGCACACAGGCAGATGTGGAGAGAGCTCACAGAAGGTGTGCTCTCACACACACACACACACACACACACACACACACACACACACACACACAGGCATACATATAAACACACAAAGATACACACACGTATCTATAAAGCTTTTGGTACAAAAACATACACAGAAAAACCCAGCCATAATGCAAATAAATCACACATATTCAAATGCACACTTCAAATTGTGTGTGCATACAGACAGACAGACAGAGATACAAACACACACACACACACACACACACACACACACACACACACACACACACACACACACACACACACACACACACACATTCATTCACTACATCTCTCTTTTTCTCTCTCTCTTTCCTCTCTTCTTCCGCTCACACATTCACAAAGCTTTTGATGGTTGAATGCATGGCTCAGCAGTCACACCTCTCTCTCACACTCCTCATTGATTGTCATGGTGTTAGATTGGTGTCAGGAGGAAGAATGGACACAGAGGAGAAGCTCGTTCTGCCAAAGATTATCTCCCTGAGACACTCCACTCAGCTCGCAGCTGGAGCAGTAGCCGCGGCACAAGTGCTACCTGATTCCATCTGCGCCGCAAAAACCGCCTGCGCTACCGGCATCACCGCGGCCGCCTCAACTACTGCCGCAAAAACAAACACCAACAGCAGCACCCGCCGCACCAGAATACGCAGATGGCTTCCGTTTGGAGAGAGAAAAAAAAAAGTACACACATGCAC
Source organism: Sardinella longiceps (assembly GCA_027497455.2). Lineage (NCBI taxonomy): Eukaryota > Metazoa > Chordata > Actinopteri > Clupeiformes > Clupeidae > Sardinella > Sardinella longiceps. Next base: position 13,093,483 of record JAODXP020000018.1, read on the forward strand.
ACATGCATGCAAAAATGAACATTCAATCATTTATATGCATCGCCGAGCATATTATACATGTGCATATCCATCAACATCCATACAAGCACACATACATATACAGTACACACACACACACACACACACACACACACACACACACACACACACACACACACACACACACACACACACACACACACATAAAGAGAACACACTCTGTCAGGTCTCAGCTTGCCCCGTGCCTTCCAATAAGTGTGAGCGTTGACGCGCGCCTTTCTCTATGGTTTTGTGCTCATCCCCTCCTCTCCCATTCTACTCGGTGGCAGGGGGGATGTGTGTGCTGTACTTAGTCGCCATGGAGACCACAAACACCCCGCACAGAAAATTCCACACAGAATAATAGCCGGCCAATTGCGTCTGTTTGCTCTCCAACAAACCACAGGATTAGAGGCATTTTCTTGTCAGAGGCGTAAACTATTTTTATGTTGGAGAGGGAAGAAAGGGAGCGGGGGCCAGATATGAAAGCCGCATACTAATGTTCACCCGTGACAGGTCCACCCACCCCTGCTCACAGAAGAGCCAAGGAGAGAAAGAGGAGAGTAAGAAGCCAAAGATAAATCCTTCCAAAAAGCACGATCAGGAGCCAGTGAGCCAGAGGTGAATGCACACACAAACACACAGTGACACACACACACACACACACACACACACACACACACACACACACACACACACACACACTCAACAGCTTCAATTGGGCCTGTTATGATCAGGGGGCTGCTTCCACAAGCAACTCAGATGATAAGACTCCACATAGCCCACAGAGGCATCACAAGCATGGCGGCATAAAGAAAGAGGAAGAGAGAGAGAGAGAGAGAGAGAGAGAGAGAGAGAGAGAGAGTGTGCAGAGATGAGAGAGTGGGGGGCAGCAGGGAAAGGAAAAAAAGAAGGGAGAGAGTTAGAAAGAGAGAAATAGAGAGAGAGAGAGAGAGAGAGAGAGAGAGAGAGAGAGAGAGAGCGGGAAAAAGGAAAAAGAGCAGAGTGACTGTCCAAAGTTCAATCACTAAGTGAAAGGAGGAAGAAATAGAGTGAGACTGGCAGTCAGAGAAAAAAAAAGAAAGAAAGGAAGAGAAAAAGAAAAAAAAGAAAGCGAAGGGTAAAAAAGATGACTCTTTGAATGCTACTGTGTCTGAAATGCCAAACAGCAGAGCCGGGGTCGTTGACCTCCACTTTCTGCTCTCTCCACTGGAACATTTGCATTGTGGGCACATCTGCGTCCGGCTGACAGGCCCCTTCAGACGAGTAGACACCACCTGCCCGGACCAGAGCCACTCGTCCTCTACGGCAGGGGACACAGTCAGCGCCTCAGGTAAAATATATTACCTGATCAATCAGTCATATTGCATATCATCCTCTGGGGAGGAATGCCTTATTCAGTGGAGTCTATTGGTTATAAATAGAGTGGTCATATGGTAGGAAACAAATCCTATGCTCAAGGTTTTTTTTTTGTTATTCTTTATTTATTTTCTGGGGTGTTGGGACAAAGTGAATATCGGAATGACCTGAACTTGTTCCGTTATCTTTCTCCATTTTCCCGAATTCCTCTATAGAGTGTGCTAGTCCGTGTAGGAGAAGTCAGATAACGTTCGATTCTGCTCTGACCGCCTGAATCAATCACAGAGTGTATTTTGTTTGCAGCGTGTCAGATAAGTCCAAACAAGCTTAACATGCACTGATTTGTTTCTTATTTGGATCAGCATGAATGGAGGGGGAGGCTACACAAAGGGAAGCTATTAGCTGTCATCTTGGATTAACTGCAAGGAAGAAGAATAAAAAAAAAAAACCCTCTTGAGCCCCCAACGTCCGCAACCATTTTCTACACACATGCACAACCAGCCCCCACACACACAGACAGACTCACACAGACACACACAGACACACAGACACACACACACACACACACACACACTTACAGTACTTGTAGTGGCCTCATTACCTCTCCTCCTTATCCAAACTATTGTCTCAATGTCTGCCCTGTGAGTATACAGTCCACATATACATAAATACATACAGTACATACAGTATACACCTTCAGCAGTCATAGTGATATGTTGACATAATAGACATGTGTATTTGGGCATGTGTGTGTGTGACATATGTGCCGGAAGTGTTTTGCACTACCTTGACTAAATCCTGGTTGGCCTCGGCCGTATGCATGAGCAGACAGAATCAACGTTGCAAATGAATTTGGAGAGGCGTAATGAGAGGCAGCAACTGGGCAAGGGCCCCCTCGATTTCACAGCACAATCATTACTTTCACATAATGCTGAAATAACACGCCTTCGTCTCTTCCCTAGGCACTGACCCCCATCTCCAAAACACACACACACACACACACACACACACACACACACACACACACACACACACACACACACACACACACACACAGTAGCCCCTCTCTGGCTGGCCCTAATGGGGAGGAAGACGGCCCAAGGTCAGACGCCACACAGCCTAATGGGAGGTGACAGGTGAAAAGAGCCGCTCCAGACTCCTTTGATTAAAGTTGCATTTTTGGGGAGTAAGTGCTTTTCTTCCTTCCTTGCTTCCTTTCTTTCTCTCTCTCTCCCTCTCTCTCTCTCTCCACCCCCCACACACACTCTCACTTAGACGGTTTGTGTGTGTGTGTAAGTGAGTGAGTGACAGAGTTTGAATAAGTGAGCAAGTGCGTGTCTGCACATTGGAATCAGTGTTCAGTGTCCTT
>JAODXP020000018.1:13101228-13106228 GCA_027497455.2 Sardinella longiceps
ATTGCAAGAGGTGTGTATTTGCGTGTGCACACCTGTGTGTGTGTGTGTGTGTGTGTGTGTGTGTGTGTGTGTGTGTGTGTGTGTGTGTGTGTGTGTGTGAGAAGAGAGAGAGAGAAAGAGAGAGAGAGAGATGTGGGTAGGCTCTGTCCAGGGAGTTTCCCCATTATCATCATCAACATTACCATCATCATCATCATCATCATCATCATCCTCCTCATCATCATTATTACTAATTTCTTCTACATTATTTTCAGTGCAATGCTGTCAATAATACATGAATGCTATAGCATACTCCTGCTAGCCCTACTATTGCTATCTGCCTTAGCATAGCCATTAATGCAAAGGTCTCTGGCAGCAGAAGGATCATGTTGATGTGAAATGATTATCTTGCTTACTTCCTGTGGCCTTGAGCAGAGAGAAAAGAGAGGAGATGTGGGGTAGAGAGAAAGGGGGGAGGGAGAGAGAGAGAGAGAGAGAGAGAGAGATGGGTAGAAGGAGGGGTAGAATGCAAAGATCCCCATCCTCCCCGCATTCAAATATGGCCATCACTTTGACATTCTGCTTGACATTCAGGTAGCATAGCAACATGACAACACAGTTACGAGCCTGGTGAGAGAATATAGGGGCTTTTTGAAAAGGTTGACATGATAGTGTGCAGGTTTCGTTTATGAGATCGTACCATCTCTCACTCTCTCTCCCTCATACTGTTCATGGTAGGCAGTTGAAGGGTCTCATTTGAAATTTAAAGCGCATCCTTTCAGGAATCTGTAAATACCTTTACAAGCAGTTCATAAATAGTGTACTCCTCTCTGCCTGCCTATGTCCCTCATGTGATTTAATGAGAATGGTGTGGCAAACCAGATCAATACGGCACCATCAAATTCAGCAGATAAAATGTAAATGACCTTCTTTAATATTATAACACTGGTTTCGATTGTCAAAGAGGGAAAAAAAAAAAAACAGAAAACGGGAGGGAAAAAGAAAATGCCAAAGAAGATGAAAATGAGGAAGAGACTTTAAAAAATCATGAGCTGGTCATTCGGGTTATGTAAATTTCTCCTTTTTCTGACCACAGTGCAAAATTCATAATTCATAAAGATTAAAGATGAATCTCTTATTAGACGCCTTGCCTGTTTCGATTGGCTCTCTCAATTTAGAAAAAAAAAATAGAAAATAAAAAAATAAATAAGTGCCCACTTTTTTATTCTCCCCTACTTGTTCAGCGATAAGAGCTAACAAAGAACTGTCCCTTGTGAGTGGATCAATACAGCTAGCTACCCTGCTAACCCCCACAACAGCCTGCTGTTTGCCTAAATAATATATTTTCACTTTATGCGCCATTTATCAGCGGAAGGGAAATACTGCAATTACAAGCCACAAGAAGATCCGCTCTAAATTACTACAATCAGGGGCAGAACAAAAGGCTTGAGATCAAGAAGAAAGTGAAAGTGGGAGAAATAAAAATGAGAGGGGAAAAGAAAAAGAGGAAGAGAGGAAAAGAAATACGACAGCTTACAAGAACAAAAGGAATTGAGAAAGTGGGAATTTGAGTTGATAAAATAATAGAGCAGGATAATAGAAAGAGAAAAAAAAAGGCCTGGGGGAGAATACGCATCTCTAACTTATCTCTGACTGGCAATCCTCAGAGGGAAAACTCTGTGCTTGGGAGAGCACAACAAGGGAGGATTACAAAAGTCAGAACACAAAACACAACAGACTGTGGGTCAACAAACTAGATAGTTTGGAATCTCTCAAAAAGGAGTGTTCTTTACTTTTTTTCTCCATTTTCTTTCAAAAACAAAATCACAAAACAAAACCCCAGCAACAACAACAACAACAGAGGTGGCTTTTGTCTTGTCTTGTTTAATTTACAGCAGGGGCTGTTATCTAATCAATGCAGGTTGCAAAAGTATCCACCAAAGTGCCCCTACACCACTTACAATAAAACAACAGCTAAAGACACACAGCTTGGCCTTCACATGAGGGCCATTCCCACCACCTCCTCCTCCTCCACCAGCCCAATTCTGCCTCACCCAGGCTGGCTGGCCGGGCAGGGCCTGCTCCCCCAGGATGGACTGACTTCTGACCTGGACACTGGCGTATCTTCCCCCCCTCTGGGCACCAGGAGCTCAGTGGGCGCCCACAGGGGACAAGAAAGAGGAAGAGAGTGGAGATAAGACCTGACACTCCCCCACTGACTTCACCCTACTCCTCCTCCTCCTCCTCCTCCTCCTCATGCTTCTCTGTGACCCCCTTTTCCACATCCATAGTCTCTCTCTCTCTCTCTCTCTCTCTCTCTCCCTCTCTCTGTCTCTCTCTCTCTCTCTCTCTCTCTCTGTCTCTCTCTCTCTCTGGGACACCAGCATCTGTGGTCCCAGGCGCAGGCCAGGGAGGCTGGTGTGTGTGTATGTGTGTGTGTGTGTGTGTGGGGGGGGGGGGGTGTTGGGACAAGTTGGGGGGGGGGGAATGGTCTGTCTGGGGAGGGTAAGAGGGGGCAGTTGCACTAGGTGACTGGAGACGTGGGTTCACACGGATTTGGGACCTGCTGAAAGCCTGAATGTGAATGGGTTGGTCTTAATGAGCCTAAATGCAGTAGTGATACAGAGGTAAGCCAATTAAAAGGTCCTGAAAGAGCTCACCCCCGCCACCCCACCACTCACCCCAACACACACACACACACACACACACATCCCCCACCTCAAAGCACCCTCACCCTCCACTGCACAGCAGCCTTCCTCATCAATCTGGGCCAGCAGCTAAAGTTTACAACAATAGACTTGGCTAATTAGCGGCACATTTCCTCCTGACATATGCCGGAGAATGGGGGGCCGAGACAAAGGTGCTCAAGCGACGGTATCTGTTTACAACAGATGCAGGGGCCACAAAAATGTGACATAATGATAGGGACCACTCCACTCCACATTCACGCAGTCACACAATTAGCCAAAACTAAAAAAAAGAATCTTTTCAGCTGTGCAGCTCTTGAAGATAATAATGGCGAGACAGATGATGATGTCTGTGATAAGGAGACCAAAGTGTTCATGCTAATCGTGGTGTCATTCTGAACCTTAGATAAGCATACAGCCAAAAATTGCTGTATGCTTATCTATTTAGCGGTACTAACCATAAAATGCTTCAAAACAATGTAAACAATCACAAAGCCATAATACACTGTACATGTCCCAAGTCAAGTCAAGTCTAATTGACCTCTCAAAGGTCTTTGGTATTTTTTGTCGTCAATGATGCCTTCCAGGCAGCGCTGCCCTCAAGGCACTAGTCCCCCCAATTTAGGATTAGGATGAGGGTTGAGGGGGTTAGATTTGGGGTAAGGGTTAATGTAGTGCCTTTTAGCCTGTGTTGACTGGACATTGGGGGCAAAAAAACACTCAAACCCAAACTCAATGAGTACAGAACTACCCAAAAAGATGGTCTATCACTGCATCCAACCCAAAGGTATAATGGTCCCCTAGCCAGGGGTTCCCAAACTTTTCCATGACAAGGTCCCCCAAATATACTAGCACATTTCAGCTAAGGCCCACTATATGGAAAATGTGTTACTAAACAATAGCTGTGACCAAATTGAGTTTTAAACAGTAAAAAAACACTTTTGAGGATTTTGATAATATTTGGGGCAGATTTTTAGAGAATCTATCCATTTTCAGAAGAGCTGGCAAGCTAGCTAACAGGTGCAAAACAGGTGCAAAAATTGGGTTTGAATGCAAAACAATCAGAATCTTAAATTATAGATAATGAAACCACTTTTAACAATATATATTTTCAGACATGCAGTTTTATAGCAAAAGAGAACATTTTTACAGTTTTACTTAATAATCCCCTCACAGGCTCCCACTTTGTAAACCTCTTCTTTTAGCTATACTGTATACATGCACTTCAATTACCTTCACCAGAACAGGACCAGATTGTAGGCCAGACTAAACATAGCATCTATCAAGGTTCGCCTGATGTTTCTGGGACAAATATACAATGAAATGGCAGATACCTCATGGGAGTTAATCAGGGCTCTGGCCCTCTTTATAAAAACACTACACCTAAAGGACAGGCTGCATGGACAATTATAGGAATCTTTCAAGTTACAAGCTTAAGGAAATTAGGATATAGCTTTTTCAAATATAAGTAAATATTTTGAGAAGGGCAGAGCATTAACTAAAATTTTAATTGTGATTACAATAACAATATAAGCAATCTATATACCATTTCTTTCTGGGCTGTTTGTGAATGATACAGTACAGTACACACACACACACACACATCATATGTAGAAATATCACATGAAGCATCACATGAATGGAAACATTAAAATTCAAGGTAATTCTTCTTTCAAAGGTATTTTACAGACAAATAAATGTTAATGATTAAGTTAATGAATAGTCTATTGAATAATCGTGATTTCAATATTGATCAAAACAATCATGATTATCATTTTTCCATAACTGAGAAGCCCTCATTTGGAGGCATAGTTACAGTGATATATTCTCTGACAATAGTATTGAATGCATTTGTTTCCTGATGTGCTACATGTATAATACCAAACCACTACTGACAAAAACTTAGCCTTGGGCTTATAGAGACACCTTCCCTAAGGTCTAATTCTTGACCTCTGACCTTCAGGTAATGACATAGTTAGAATTCTGAGAAGACACAGGGTCACCATGGCTGCAATAATACAATGGTGGTAGCTGTGCAACTCTTCTGCATGTCTCAGAATTGTCAACATATATCTCTTGGATGGCCCCTTGTCACTAAGCTTAGAAAATGAGATCTTGCGTCATTATGTTTCCCACAACAATAGAAGTCTGTGTCGTGTGAAGAGTGTCCTACAAGATGTGGGTGGCCCTCAACTCAAACTAAAACATCACAGTGACCACAAAGCCACAGCTCCATTATTGTCTTCTAAAGCATCTTATGGAAAAGTATATGTGTATTTCCTGTTTCCTCATTGGTCCTGTGATCGCCTGCCTGTCCTGGGTGTTCCGTCTCCT
>JAODXP020000018.1:13111228-13130645 GCA_027497455.2 Sardinella longiceps
TATATGCACGACATGAGACACACACCTTGATGCATATGCTTGTTTCACATTCACACTTACTGTAACAAAGAGAAAAGAAAAAAAAACAAACAACAAATTGATCACAGACAAAAGCATAAAAGATAAAAAACAAAACAAATAAACAGACATGTGCAGAACAAGACAACAGAAGGGAGAAGTTTTGAAGTGCAAACGCACCCCACACCATCCCCTGCCCAACATGCGCACACACACACACACACACACACACACACACACACACACACACACACACACACACACACACAAAGAGACACAACTCCTCCCTCCCTGTGAGTGTTGCACGCAGCTTTCCATTCTCCATTTCACCCATTTACATCAGACCTGATGTTGCCACGCCAGACTACAGACGAGCGACTCCTCAAGTCCCTCCTCGAACGTCTCCGAGGGAGAAATTAGGGCACATTACAATGCCTTAAGATCACATCACAAACTACAACAAAAGGAAAGTTTCTCTCTCTCTTTTTTTGCGCTTCATGCCACCTTTTTTTCTTTCTTTCTTTCTTTCTTTCTTTTTTTTTTTTGGATAAGACGCCCTTTAAAAAAAAATACCCCCCCCCCCCTCTACAGAGAGGGAATATAATGAGGTTGATTAAATATGGGCCACGCACTGCAAGCACTCTGGGGGAAGCAGGTGGACCTCCAGGGTCTCAGAGAGCAACAGAGAGAGAGGGAGAGAGAGAGAGAGAGAGGGGGGGACAAGAGACAGACAGACAGACAGACAGACAGACAGAGAGAGAGAGGGGGCAAGAGACAGACAGACAGACAGAGAGAGAGAGAGAGAGACAGACAGACAGAGAGAGAGAGAGAGAGAGAGAGAGAGAGAGACAGAGAGAAAGAGAGGGAGGGAGGGGGAGCAAGACAGACAGACAGACAGTCAGACAGACAGACAAAGAGAGAGAGAGAGAGAAACAGACAGACAGACAGACAGAGGGAGAGAGAGAGAGAGAGAGGCTCGCCACCTTATGTGGGTCAGTGTCGGCTCCTTCTCAGCGCCTGCTCCATCTCACTCCCACAATGCACTGGGGTTAATGGGCAATGTGTCCCCCAAAGCACTCAGCCAAGTGTAAGAAGGAAAACACACAGATAATAGAAATAGAAGCGCATGTACACACGCACACACACACACACACACACACACACACACACACACACACACACACACACAACACACACTTACACTTACACACACAGTAAGACACGGTCAGAAACCCACATGCGTCTCGTCTGATTTGGACATCAATATTACATCTGATTCCCATGGACCTCAGGCCCTGTGGAACTGACATGTGAAGTGCAAGACTGGGCTGCGGGGCGATGCCTTTGTACTGCTCTTCACACTGGAAGTGTGTGTTTCTGCTGGAGTGACAGTGTGTGTGTGTGTGTGTGTGTGTGTGTGTGTGTGTGTGTGTGTGTGTGTGTGTACATGCCTGATCACATGGGTCTACACGCAAGGGATCAAGAATGCATCTGAGACTCACAATGGACATGTGTGTGTGTTTATGTGTGTATGACTGAGTGCATGTTTATGTTCATGGGAATTCAAGTGCATTTTTGTGTGTGTGTCTTCCTTAGCATGATGCTACACTGAATTGTATCTGACTGTGGTCATATTTGTGTGTGTGTGTGTAAGTATTTCATTTAGTTCAACGTGTTTATTATGATGTGACTCCATGTGTGTGTGTGTGTGTGTGTGTGTGTGTGTGTGTGTGTGTGTGTGTGTGTGTGTGTGCACGCGTGTATACATGTCTGGGTCTTCATGCAGAGAAGTGACAATCCCTGTCAGTGAGACGAGCTGTGAGGAACTGTGTTCAGACAGACATGAAAGTGCAGTCAGTCTTCTGGAAGAATCCGGATTCTCTCAGAGGGGCCGCATGGCGGAGAGGAGAGGAGAGGAGAGCAGAGGGGAGTGGAACGCCGGGGTCGAGGGGTACGAGATAAAAGGTGGGGTGGGGGTGGGAGTGGGGACGAGGGGCGTAGAGCGTGGAGCGTGGACGTAGGGGAGGAGCAGGCCAGAGTCAGACACACGTCAGGGACGACTCCCACATTCTTACTCACCCCCCGTCTGTGCATTCTGTCCACCCCACTGCCCATGCAAAACAAGTGCTGGAGGCAGTCTGAGCGCAAGTGGCTACCATGTTCCTGACATGGATCGGTTTCTACTGTAACAAGCCCAAAACAAGGAAAACAGATGAGAAAGGTAGTAAACAAAAGGAAAAAAACTACACAAAAATTTACTCAAGCATACACAAATTTGCACAAGCAAACTCAGAGATGTCTACAATTATAACACAAACACCCAAACACACGCACAGATTCACGCACGCATGCACGCACACACACACACACACACACACACACACACACAATACCACCACCCCCACCCCCCTTTGTGGGCCTTGACATATGGCGCATACAATTTCCCTCTCAATTTCAGATCCAACTCCCACTGATGTTCTTCTGTGCCAGAAAATAGTCAACTCCCCCTCCCACCATTTCTCCCCCTCTGTCTCTCTCTCTCCTTCCATCTCTCTCTCTCTCATTCTCTCTCTCTTTCTCTCCCCCTCTCTCTGTGAAAGTCATCTGGTCTCTGAGCTGTAAGCACCATAGCGGCCCATGCACCCAAATGAGAGCATACAAATGATTTGTGGCACAAGCGTCCCGCCAAGGTGCCAGGCAATAGAAGCAGAGAAACGCGGGAGGCACCATAAGTGTGTGTGTGTGTGTGTGTGTGTGTGTGTGTGTGTGAGAGAGAGAGAGAGTGTGTGTGTGTGTGTGTGTGTGTGTGTGTGTGTGTGTGTGTGTGTGTGTGTGTGTGTGTGTGTGTGTGTGTGTGAGGGAGGGAGATAATGTCACTTTCACCTTGTATTCCTGCAACAGCCCATAATGATCATTTTTCCCCATTTTCACAGCAAATACGTTTCAGCAGCGGTGAGGGCAACAAGCACCCTCTCCATCTCCAAATAGAGATGGGGGTCTGTGGGTAGGGAGGGAGGGAGGGAGGGAGGGAGGGAGGGAAGGGGAGAAGAGGAAAGAAGGAGAAAAAGAAAAAAAGAGAGAAAAAAAGAAAGGGGTTCCATGGTGTGCACGGTGACCTTTTTCTGATCCAACCTCACTGATGAATCCTAATGAAAGATTTAATAAAATCACAGTTTACAATCTGTCACTGCATCAAAGCATGCAATCCAATTCACCCCCCTCCCCCTCCCTTCCCCCATGCCTACATCTCTCATATCACAGCAACCCACACCCCACCCCACCCCACCCCACCCCCTCCATTAGCGTGCCCCAAGAATAAAAAAAAGGAAAGTAAACGAGAGGCAGGGCGAGGCGAAAGGGGTGCTTAAATTGCCCTGACAGGACGACCAACGCCTGGCCCATTGGTTCCAGCTGGAGTCGAATGTCAAAACTCGTCACATTCATTTGGCCGTTAATGAGTGTGCAGTCAACAAGGTATTACACACCCTACACGGGCTGTCACATCAGAGATCACACTCGCATCAGACACATCGCATCCAGAGAAAACACTCACAACTTGGATTGGATGAGTCAGAGGAGTTCTGACAGTGTTGCTACATAGTAGAGAAGTTTTTTTTCAGGTTTTTTTTTTTTTTTTTTTTTTTGTCATGGTTGTTAAATCATCTCACCTTCATGTCCATCTCTCATTTAGTGTTAGCCATCTTCCATTACTATTTGTTTGTGCAAAGCGCACCGCTACATGTATAATCTGTGTACACAATACATCGTGCCAGATTACCACAGATGCATACTAATGACTTTCCAATGGGGAACCAGAAAAAAATGTATGCAGTATATTACATAAAAAATGGCTGTATTAACTTACTACCAACATGGCTGTATTAACTTACTACCAACACAAAATAAAAGGACTGAGACACCCTCTCTACTTGGAGTTCATAGTTGGCTTGTGGCTCTGTGAACTTCACGTCTTCACAATGCTGACATCTGCTGGAGAGTTAGAATATTGTGCATTGTACTGGAATTACTATTGCTACACACAGTCTTCCAGGATAGAACCAGATAAGGAGATTTACATGCAGACTTTATAGCCACCTTCCTAAAAAGTGATCCATCCAGGCTGAGACATGCAGGTAATAATTAATTAATCAATTAGCAGATGACTGCACTGAGACAGCCAAACAAAAACAAGAGAGATGTTGTCAACATAAGATAGATAGATAGATAGATAGATAGATATTTCAGTGTTTCCCATAGAATATTAGTTAGTCAAGGTGGGGGTGTGCAGGGGCTCAGGTTGGGGGAAAGTTATTCGGTATCATAGACTAGTGATTCGTATCATTGGAAAGGCTATGTTGTGTTTCCTATGATAAATGAGAGTAAGAATAAAAACATAAATAACCTATGCATTTTTTTGTGAAGCAACTTTTGAAATTACATTCCAAGATACAAAATATTTATCTTTTCTGGGGACTTAGTCAAGGTGGAAGGTGGAAGGTGTTTGTTGCCAATATGGCCGTCTTACAGGGCTAATGGTGAAAAAAAATCCTGAGCCTGAACTTTTCTTCCATCGCGGGGAGGTGAGTAGGGGTAGGTTGCTAGTAGGCAGTGATAGCCGTGCAAGGATGCACATTTAACTCAGACCATGTCATTTATCAATTCTCATCACTTCTATGAGGGTACAATGAGAAGAAAAGTTTAAAATTTTAGTTTAATCTTACTGTAATCCCACCTCTTTATATCTCAAGGCAAGAATTTCTTTCCTACAGTCATGTTGGTACGCCTGAAATCAGGCACGGCGCCTGAATACTATCAGGCCTTCGTCTTAACAATAAAGAGCTGAGGGAAACCCTGTATTTATCTGTTACAGTAAGGACATAAAGCTATAATCACTGCCATCTGGGGTTTTGTGTTTGTATAAATCTTTGCAAATCCGTGTGCGAGAATGCAGAGGGGGTGCTGTAAAACAAACAGTCTTACAGACAGAAAAAAGAGGAACTTATAGCAACCTATGCATTTTAATGATCATTCCCTGCAACACAGTAATATGTCAGAAATAAGTGGAAGCAAAGCAAAGGAGACATAGCGGCAAAATGGTGTAGCCTATTCTATGATGTGCACTGTTAAGACAACCTATTGTCTGCTGTGCCCTTTTGATGCCCTCCTCAACCTCCCACAAACACACACACACACACACACACACACACACACACACATACAGTGCATGCTCATGCACACACATATATTCCCTACACACACCACCTACACAGTCAAAGGTACATCAGTGTAGCGGTCTGAATGCAGGTCACATTGATTGTATATGAAATAGCCAAAAGCCAGGCCACAGTAACTGGATGCCTGTAATTTCTCACTGATTATGTTTCAAATTGCAATTACTCAGAGCCATATCGACCATACACATCAGAGCCAGGGCTTCTGCCAGCATAATAATCAACCTGCAAGGCTGTATGTGAGCATGTGCTGTGTGTGTGTGTGTGTGTGTGTGTGTGTGTGTGTGTGTGTGTGTGTGTGTGTGTGTGTGTGTGTGTCATGTGTGTACTCATGTGTGTATAAACAAAGATGTGCAGGTGTGCTTCAGCTGAAACACTATAGGTAATAATAGGTTTAAATAAGGAATCCTCTGGATTCTCTCTCTGTACAGTATATATATTACATACATAGGTGTGTGTGTGTGTGTGTGTGTGTGTGTGTGTGTGTGTGTGTGTGTGTGTGTGTGTGTGTGTGTGTGCGCGCGCGTATGTTGCTTGTGTGTGTGTCACATGTAAAAAATTATGATGTTTTCCAGCCATGCACTATCCATACAGCATATTGTGTATCTGTATAGATTTATGATTCTTTCACTCTTTGTCCATGTGTGTGTGTGTGTGTGTGTGTGTGTGTGTGTGTGTGTGTGTGTGTGTGTGTGTCAGAGACAGAGAGAGAGAAAGAGAGAGGAGGAGGAGGAGGAGAAAGAGAGAACATTGCAATGTATTTATCTGGCCCACAAAGGACAGCTGCATCACAAATCAAATGCTATTTGCTGGTGACAGAGTCATTACAGCATGCTCATCCCATCAAGCCCAGCACACAGCCAAGCACCTCACCTACACACACACACACACACACACACACACACACACACACACACACACACACACACAGCAATATACACATTATAATAACAGAAAAGTGGGGGTGGTAGAGGGTGAGAGTGTATGTGGTGTGTATATGCGTGTGTAATTTGTTTGTGTGCGTGTGTGTGTAATCACATTCAAGTAATCACATTAAGGAAATTGTGTGAATTCATTTCGCAGCAGGTCTGGTTGTAAAATTTGTCATGATAAATATAGAATTGTGTGAAAAAGCGGGGTAATGTGTATGGTTTCGTGACTAAATCCCTCCAATCAAACAAAATAGGATTATGTGTAAACCCTCCCTCTCGCATCTAATCACTGAGCACAATAATCTACCAGATTACTTCATCTTGGACACACTACCCAACTCACTTGCACACAATGCATTTAACATCTATGTGAAATGAGACCTCCATCGTGTGTGAGATTATGGGCTATTTCTGAGACAAAACGGAGAGTCTTCCAGTATAAATGAAACAAACAAAGGAAAAAAAAACACTGTCTCAGCAAAGTAGCTTCCATGATACTGGCAAGCAGCAGACATCTACCTGTACTTGCTCAACACTTTTGCTTTGCTACACCACATGGCGGAACTAGAGGGACGGGGGGTGGGATGGTGAGGGGGGAGGGGGGCAGAGGGGTGCAAACACCACCAGCCATGTCTGAGAAGACATGCAAAAGCTTTTGAAAAAGGGTAATGCACCATCATATGGCCACGTGCCCATGCTGTGCCTTTCAAACAGAAAGCTCTTACCTTTCTCAGAGAACTCGCTGTCCTCCATTAGAGGGGTACAGTCCACAGACGACGCTGACACCAGGAAGGAACCCCTCGACCTCAGAGTCCTCTTGGCCATGGGGGTCTCAGGTCGCTGTGTGTGAGGAGAGCAACATGAACACAGCTGAAGCAAAGTTTTAACAGCTTAAGCTACGAGATGAAACATTGTTTGAACAAGCAGAGTGTAAATATTCTTAGAAGTGGTGCCAAACACGAGTAGGCTAAATTGATAAACACTGATAGATTAATGTTGAGATTAAATCTGAAAAATCATTCAAGATGATTCGCTTTGAAGCTAGGGTAATCATTGTTTAAAATAGTTATTAATTATTTAGAACTGATTTGTTACACTTACCCTGCCTAAGGTTTCTGTAAAAAGAAAGAAAAGAAAAGAAAGTATCAAACAGAATAACTGCCTTTAGCTGAAGTGATTAAGAAATTTGCTCACAGAAGCAGTAGTGACACCCACCATGTAGACTGATAAAATCAAAACAAAATCCTCTAAAAAAAAAAGTTCTGCTTCCCTTTTTTTTTTTTTTTTTTTTGAAAGAATGTTGTCTGGGTGGTTGTGTTGCTATTTAAGCATGCAGGAAGCAAAGGGAAAGAAAAACTCTGTCACAATGCTGTCCATTCAGGGGGAAGACTAAGGGGGGAAACATTGGATTGGGGGAGGGTCACAGAAATCATTTCTTGGCTGGGCCCAAGACGCTTTTCTTTTTGCTAATGTATAGAATGATGTTTGTGTGTGTGTGTGTGTGTGTGTGTGTGTGTGTGTGTGTGTGTGTGTGTGTGTGTGTGTGTGTGTGTGTGTGTGTGCTCAGTCCTCAAACCATGTATACCATGTATACTGATATTACAATTAACATTTTAGTAAGTCCAAACCTTCCATATGATAATATTTACTGTATGGACCACTGCCACTATGTACAAGTTGATTCTGTGTGTATTGTGCTGCCAGCTGAAAGGGTTCCATCTTAGCGCAGAGAAACATAAGTGAACTGACACAGAACAAAGCCTGAGGGTATCTGCATTTCTGAATGAATGCCTGAGCACACATTGGGACACATAGAAAAGATTATCCTACGTATGGCTGGACCTGAGGCTATGCACATATACTGTAGTCTTTTTTTGTGAATACTTTGTCTGAGTGCAAGAACAATACATCACATCACTAACCGCATCCCACACAAAATCAGAAGCGCGGGACCCCGGGAGCACCTTCACATTTTCCTTTCCAAGTGTTTCATGTTGTTAAACGCATCTGTCATCCAAGTGTTGACTAGCGCAGAGAAAGAGTGAGAAAAGTGAAGGAGAGATAAAGAGTGAGAGAGACTGCGGGGTGACGAACATGAAAGTTCAGAGTGATGCCACAGCAGCTTGGTCACCCCTGAGGCAGTGCTGGCTTACAAAGAGCCTCCGTTCTTCGGGAGAGGCTGTTAGCTCGACCCATGGTCTTGTGACTATAGCTCACAGCGCCTTGTTTCACACCACTGCCTTTCTTAGTGAGATCAGCTCTCATTGATACAATAAAGTATGTGCTTTTCTCACCCCATTAAGACATAGGCTATCTCCACCAAAATCTGCCCAAAGAGTCAGAAATAAATAGAATCTAAACTGAACACATTTTTGAGCAAAATATAACTCACCTGGCACCTGTGTCTGCCTGTTTGTGGTGGTTGAAACTATGGAGAAACAGCAATGGCAGTGATTTTCCTATGCAAACAAGTCCAAGTCACTACCGGACATTCAAATGTAGCCAATAGCAAGAGCTTGGCTGTTTATCCTCAAAGACTGAATTTGCCTACATTTGCATGAAGGCAAGTCTATACAAGGAACCTGTTTAGTGCCTAGCCTTGGAATTGAGATATCTAAGAATGTAGGTTGCATGAAAACTGAACAAAATTACAGTAATTTGGAAATTTACATTCATAACAAAAAGTCTGTTTCCTGAGGCTACATATTTAGGCATAGATGTGGTGACACATAGGCTACCTAGGTTGAAAACCAAGCTTGTATGAGTTAATGATTTCTGGCTGTGTTTATGGCAAACAAGAGGGGAATGCAAGTCGTGTTGACTAAAACGTTTACCTTTTCTTGGCGCAAACATTTGAAATCCGATGTAATCTCTTGAATATGCCTTCAAAACACATAGGGACAAACAACAAAGCAAACATCAATAGAGTAATTCCAAACATTCAATACATACAAACATGTGCCACTGCGCTAATGGTGGTCCGTCCCTTGGCAGTTAAATGAGTAAATAAAAGGACGTGAGAAAACAGTGCTTCCTTGCCAAAAATAGGGATAGAGAACGTGATGGGCCTAGGCTTGCAATTTCAATCAGTATTGCGCATGTAGCCTGGGTTACTGCACATGCATAGACACTGTCTTTAATGCCAATTCAAATCTTAAAACGCATTTTATTAGTTTTGTAACAGAATTATCACAAGACCAGCATCACACACACAAAGCGCGGTCTTTAGAGTGAAACAGCAGCGCTCGCTGATACACCGCGATGAGTTAAACGTCAGGAAGCCTAATAATTAGGCTAGGACTACAGTGGGTGAAAGTTTGAATGAAAGTTTGACTCGGGTAGGCTAAAAGAGCCTACATTGAGCCTGATACTACATTGAGCGTCGCCACTGATGTTTCACTAGGCCTGTAAGCGCAATTACACTTCTATGCCGACTCGTCGCATATTATGTTTGTGCTAGAGGGGCCTGCCGCCTGCTGGACGTGTGTAGCCTATGAGCTTGAAATCTTGGTGAAATTGACAAAGAAATGTTGTTTGCCTTCATCGGTATAAGGTACTTTGTCCACATGTGTTGCTTGGTAGGTTAATGTCAGTAGTATTAAAAAAAAAAAAACTGCTGAAATTAAGGCCTATGAGTGATGAGGAAATAGGTTGTTTACAAACCTGCTCCTTAATCGCAGAACAGGGTAGGCCTAATCCAGAATGTAGAGAGCTTTCCAAATTGTTTTTAGAAACAAAATACATAGATACATGTTCTTTTACTTTCTTGAACAGGGTTAGTTAATGATGCAAGCAAATGGGAGCCATGATCATGAAATTATCTTCATAGAAGCGTTCACCTTTTTTATTCCATACTTGGTGTTTTGAAGATATGCAAAGACAATATATTTGGGTGGTTGACATGACATGGCCTTGTTTTGTTCTAGTTTTGTTCCTTTGTTTGTTCCAATAAACTAACCTATTAGCTAGGCTATAAAATATGTAGGCCTATTTAAGAACATTATTTGTGTATTAAAATGCATTTTATATTATGGTGTGACAAAACCTTGATATTACGTCAAACCATAGGACATATTGCATCACACCATAGAACATTTCATGCATGTAGCATGATATTAAGCTCTATGTGTCTCAATGTTAACACCCTAAAACCATGCTAACAACAATATAGCATAGTTAGTTCTAAAGATAACATTGACAGAAAATTATGTTTAGTTGGGCATATTTGAGTAAAACCAGGCACACCAAATGACATGGAAAACGGAACTGAAGCAGGAGTGCCAGACATACTGGATTTTTTTCTAAAACATGAAGAAAGATAAATCATTTTGTAATTTACAGTGGTCTCCTGAGGTGTTGTTCTTCCCCCTGAAAGAAGAAAGACCCCCACTCTGCAATGGTCTCCAGACAATTGCCTAATCAAAAAAGGAATATGGTGTCACTAGCCTGACATAGCCCTACCATGGGCGGGCTATGTCAGGCTATGGTGTCACACCATTGATTTCGGGACAAAACATTTTTGTTAATGTTGGCTTCAAAATATTCTGCCTGAACTTTTAGCCAAGCACCCTTAAAAGCCAACATCTGGGTGATCAATATGATTGAGTAAAATGAAAATGAATTAATTTTCTTTTTCTTTTACCCTAAATCAAGCTTTTTGTAATATGATCAGGACAGTCACGCCATATGAGCTTTTACTGATTTGGCTGAAACCCTACAAAATGAAAAATTAGAAAAGTATTCCCATTAATGGTCTGTATGTTCATTTAAAACAGCACTTTTTGAACAATATCACCACAGTTTTTGACACACTTTTCTATCATTCAATTATGATTGACACATGGGAACAAAAAAAAGGCCATGTCAATCACCCATTTATCAAGAAGTAGGCCTATTGCCATCATGCATTAGAACACGCGGATATGGGTGCAATATCCATACTTGACTTCATGGGAAGCAGGTGCAACTGCTGGGCATTGACCAAACAAAATCTCATGAATTATGCATATAACCTCTGGTTAGTACAACATTTAACAAAACTTGTTTCACAGAAAATGTTTTGCTCAGTGATTGAGAAGAGAATGGCATCTTCCAAATTGTGTCAAAAACAGGCAAGTTAGAAATCGCTTTACAGTAGGCCTAACAAGTTTAATCAGAAAGGAAGGAATGTAAACAGAGAATACATTGACACAATCCGAAACATGATTTTAAGTGAGAATGTACTGTAATCTGTCAGTAACACATATCATGTCTCTGCAAGTGTCTACTAATCAAAGTCTACTAATCTTATAATTAAGATATGCTAATTCAATCATGATTTTACCTTTGGCAAGTTGTGCATAAAGTAGTGATGTCAGTAGTGATGATTAATTACTGTAATAACATGCTAGAGCCTAGAAGTGACAAGTCCCTCATTCCAAACTACACCAGTAGGGGGCCCAATAGTCTATCAAACAGAACAAATGGTTTACCTACAGACTTGAAGGAGATATTTTTTAAAGAGTCATAACACTGATAAATGTGATCTTGACAGAACCTGTAAATCGTTGTAGGCTGTAGCAAGTTGTATATTCCCTATTTTTACTTTCATAATATGAGTTACTTTCAAGTTGGCCTTGGACGTACCCCTGAATAAGCAAATAGTGAAGATTA
This sequence comes from Sardinella longiceps, assembly GCA_027497455.2. Classification (NCBI taxonomy): domain Eukaryota; kingdom Metazoa; phylum Chordata; class Actinopteri; order Clupeiformes; family Clupeidae; genus Sardinella; species Sardinella longiceps. The sequence continues at coordinate 13,123,062 of JAODXP020000018.1, forward strand.
ACTGAAGTGGCTCTACTGGTACATCAAAATTGTTTAATCCAAAAGTGTCATGAGTAGTACTCATGAGAAATGTCATAGGGCCTATGACTATGGAGTAGTGGCTATGGAGTAGTTCACCATAGTTTACCTTCACAATCTGAAATAAATCAAATGCTAAGTAGAGAATAATTATGAAAGATATTACCTGGGCAATATTTGTTTCTCATTCAAGTAGACACTTGACTATTCAAATGTTTATTTTCACCTCCTTCATTATGATGGTACTTAGAAATCAATTGTTCAAAATGATTTGTTTGATGCAAGTGCCAAAAGAAAGTGTAATTAATGTACAGAATGTAATTAATTTGATTAAAATTGGAAATGCCCATAAGCTTTGACTAACAATTCAGTGATATTGCCTCTAGGTGGCAGTATTGTAAAATTTTCTCATGCTTATGCAACACTTTTCCAGAGATGGAGAAAATGTCCCTTTGAGCATGTTACTCCTGAAATAAATGCCCTTTTATGTTTTCATATGTTAATATCTGTGTTTATTCATACTGTATCTACCCGTACCTAAGGAAAAATGGGATGTATGAGCTAAAAGAACAGACAGGATAGAACTGTAGGCTATACTTGCACAAAGCTAGTAGGGCAAAATATTTGTCACTTTTTAAATAGATATTCCTTTGAGAATTTACAATACAATAATCATGAGAAATTACATAAAGCTGAGCTATATGTTGCCTCTAATGAAAATGTGTCACAAAATTTAAACATATGGCTTCATTCAAAATTGCATACTGTAATTTACATATATATGCAGCGAATTCAATCATCATTTTCTTTGACTGAAAGTGTGGTCTGAGTAGAATGAATATATGCCTACATACTAGCTCTGGAGTCTTTGTGTTATTCAAGCTTGGATTATGTTTTGTGACAGTTCAGCTATTCTGACCTCATGCTTACCCTGAATGTAACCTCTGCTTTGAACTCTGCTCTGCTTGCTTGGCGCAGTCAAACCATATTAAATGTTTATCTCTGCCAAACGACATGAGAAAAAGGAATATAAGAAAAGATAAAAAAAAAAGTAGCAAGAGGAAGAGCCAGTTGAAATGGCCGAGAGACAGAGAGCAACGATGGGGAATTAGAAAAAGTTGAATAATTTTAAGGAGGTCTTGAACAATGTTCACAACAAATACGCCTATAGCATAACATCTTGAGCAGATATTGCTTACAAACATATTTGAATGAACAGGGATGGGCAATTTTGTTAGCTGGAGGCATAGGTTTTAAGTAACTTCAGAAAGGCAATGGATGTAGATGGTACTTTATTTGTTCCAGTAGGGCAGTTAGTTTCCAGGGGTCGCACTTACTGTACTCTCACACACACAAACACTTACACATGCAAACAAACACACATATAACATGATATGACACTTATTCTAAAACCAGAAAACAACAGTGCTAAATAATGTGAGAAACTGACGAGAGAGAGAGAGAGAGAGAGAGAGAGAGAGAGAGAGAGAGAGAGAGAGAGAGATGGTATTCCGAGCCAAAGACAGAGATCAAGTGAAGTTTTTATTCTCATTCCAGTGAGGGACTGAATGCTTCAGTTCCTGTTCAAACTGTTCCAGAGGGTGGGGGCAGCAACACAAAAAGCTCTGTCCCCCACGGATGGGAGTGGGAGGTGGTGGGCTTTCTGCAACCTTTGCAGGAAGAAGAGATGTTGCTGGGCTGATGATGATGTTTGTGGTTTGTGGAGTCCATGTGAGGTTGACTGTGATGTGGACGCCCAGAAACTTAGCGCTCTAAACAGTCTCAACTGGAATGTCATTTATGGACAGTGGATTGTAGTCGTCTGAAAACAATGATTAATTCCTTTGATTTGTCCCCATTGAGAAGCAGGTTGTTGTGAGTGAACTATTTGCTGAGCTGTGTCACCTCATGTACCTGACTTACCTCCACCACCACCACACCCCCAAAAGGTCACACATACATACTGCACTTTGCACATATTACTCTCTCCCCACACATATCCCATATCATCACCCAATTGAATGCATTGATCAGTGTCATTGTCTCACTGAAGAATATACATGAAAAACAACTTGAGTGCAATCTGAGTGCTTTTACTTTCCCTTCTTTTTATTTCTTCACGCCTTCATTTTTCTTCTTCATTTCTAATTCTGATCATCAATTACAAGGACAAACTTTGATGTAGAGGAATAGAGACAACACTGTTGGGAACACTGTTGATTCTATTGCTACTGTTATCACTGTTGCAGGCAGTGGAGAGGAAGGTAACACGGGAGAAACTGATGAATTTACTCTATAGCCTACAGAATGTATGCAGAGTAAATTGCAAGGGAAGGAAAGGAGTCATAAGAGATAGCTGAGATGAAAGATTTGGAAGAGTAAAGAAGGAAGAGTGGATGGCAAATGAGGCAGCAACTATGTGGGGGGAAAGGGGAGAAATGGTATTGAGAAGTGGAGAGAGAGAGTGAAGTAGACGACAAGGTAGAGATAGAGGCTGTGATTGAAGATGATGAAAGACCAGAGAATAAGAAAGATTATCAGATGGAAGTCTAATAAGTAGGAGACACTGCAGAGGACAGAAAAGAAAAATGTCTCCCCCCCCCCCCATGAGCCTTAATTACAGCCCTCTTCTGGTGAACTGTATGGGAAGCATAGCGGATTATTTTTTTAGCTGTAAATTAATGATAGGGCATGTTTTCATTACCTCTCATTAATGTGACATGTCCCTCTGATCTACTCTGTTAGATTGTGTTGAAGGGTTGGGGGAAAGTGTAAAGAGTTTGCAGTGAAGGTTTCAGGCAGTGCTTATAGTGGGGAGTAAACCCATGCACTTTACACACCTTATACGATATACAAGAGGATTTGTTCACCTCCTGATAGTTTATGCAGCAAGTGCAACTTCAGTATTTGCTAGTGTATTAAGCAGCACAAATTACAAGCTTATTCACATCACATTCAAAATAGGCCTACTATCATCAACACTCAAAGAAATATTTACTAGAACTAGCATAAAATATTCTGATAACACTTATAAATACATATTCACCATTAATTAGCTACTTATTAAGATGCAAATTGATAGCACACTAGCTATTTGTTAGTCATTGCAAATCATGTATTAAAGGGGAAGTTTGGTTTTTAACATGTTTAGCCCCTTTTCTGGATTGTCTAGGATGAATTAGAATCATCAATACCAAAATTTTGACAACTGCTCCCGTCTCTGATATTTGGCTCATTTAGAATCCTCCCTTTTCTGCTTCAGAATAGCTTGCTTTGTGCATGTCCGATAATGGCCTTAAAAGAACCTTAAACCTTTGTTTTAAAACATGTGCAGCTCACCAAGTGGTTAGTGCAGTTGGTTGATGTTCCACAACAATTATCATAGCGAAATACAGTTCCTATCCAGCTTTATTTGTCTTCTTGTTGTGCTAGTTGGTATTGCTACGCCGAAAAAATAGTTCCAGAATGTTCAAAATACCATATAAAATGTGACAGAAACTGTACTTTGCTACTATAATTGTTTCGGAACATCAATGGACACCACTAAACACTTGGTGAGCAGCACAAGTTTTAAAAATAAAGGTTTAAGGTTGTTTTAAGGACATTATCGGACATGCACAAGAAGCCATTCTGAAGCAGAAAAGGGGGGATTCTAAATGAGCCAAATATCAGAGACAGGAGCTATCATCAAAATTTTGGTGTTGATGATTCTATTTCATCCTAGACTCTCCAGAAAAGGGGCTAAACATGTTAAAAACCAAACTTCCCCTTTAATGCCTTATACTGCATGACTTTATTTTACTTACATTTACATTTATGCATTTAGCAGACGCTTTTATCCAAAGCAACTATCACTTAATTCAGGGCAAGTCTCTCCGAGAGCAACTTAGGGTTAAGTGCCTTGCTCAAGGGCACAACGGTGGCAGCCGGGATTTGAACTTGACTTATAATAATAGACAATAAGTAAGAATTGCTCCAATCATTGTTGTCAGTCTTCCAATGCTACCACCAATACTTGAACAGCTAGCAAAATTAGTCAGCAGCAGTAGCATCATGACTTGAAATAGCTCCCATGCTTGTGTGTGTGTGTGTGTGTGTGAGTGAGGGGAGAGGAGAGAGAGAGAGAGAGAGAGAGAGAGAGAGAGAGAGAGAGAGAGAGATATTTCAGCAAAAAAACACAGGAGTTTGTGTGTTGTGTTGGTGTTTGTGTTTTTTTGGCCATGTGGTACAGTATTTTGCAATGCAACACAATAGCATGCTGATATATAAGATGCTTTATGCACAAAATAGCTACAGTAGAATATTTTTTTCTCCTGTTCGCCTGGGTCCGACAAATACCTTGAAATGGCCTTGGATGTGTTTATTGGAACCAGTGAATTTGTCTGCCTTTGGTGACAACCCAACTGAAAAATGTATGATAATTTTTTGTGTAAGAAACAATTAATACTTGGAAGCGATAGGGTATGTAATCGAATAATTATTGCTGTCACAGGCTCAGCTTGTGACTATTGTATCTCGGCTTGACCTGTCTCACTGAGTCACATTGCTGCACAAGTTAATGATGTCCGTCACAGTGCAGCACCCCTCTCCCATAGTGAGGGCATTTTAATGAATGTCAATGACTTTATATTTGTGCCTTGTTCACTCTCTGCACCGTCGCTCTCATTAGGCATAATGAGAATAAATCAATAGATGGAAATCCGGTCTTGCCAGCAACAGGTCATACAGCTGTGAACTCAGTTATGACGCACAGTATATGATAACCAGCGGACTTCCTGTGAGTTTGCTTACTGTAAGACACACAAGGAAGACTAAACTGTAGATTTCCTATGACAATGGATACAAGCAGTGAAGTTTTGGGTGCAGCATGATTCATTGGCAATGTCAGTGTGATTAACCTGTAAAGGACAGTGCAAGAGGAAAAGATGAGGTACTGAACAATGATTAACTGCTCTGAAGGTCTGCCCTAATGACTTATTGATCGTCTCTGTGAACTTTCATGCCATTTCATATTTCATTGATATTCACCTGAGTGCAGTAATAGTTCCTCTCTGTCCCTTTGCAAAATAGAGGTGACAGGGCTCTGTGAGATAGGCTTGTGTTTTTAGTGTGTCACTGTCTCTAATTCTATAAAATGCATTATAAACATTTCAACATATAAACTCCACAATTCAACATTCAACTTCAGAAAGAATGAAGGGATGACCACTAAATCATAACATACTTTTCTTACATGTCCTTACTTGATATTCCTAGTGGAACCCAGTCCACTATCGAGATGTTCTTATTCCTTTTCCCTATTGTGCCCATGTTTTGTGACTTTGTTTGCTTTTGAATGTCAGCCAATGAAACACCAAATTTACCCATAGAAGTATAAACCTATGTAGTCAATGACAGGTCATTGCCCTGTCCATCTCGTTTGCACGTTATCTTGATCTAACCCCGGAGAACGAATGGCCTGCTGACAACTGTTGGCATACTGAGAGATCTGGCCACAAAGATATGCTGGGTGAATATAGCCCCCCCCCTCTCTCTCTCTACTTGAATACTTGTCAGCTTTCTGTTGTGTGTAGTTCCACAAGTGATGCTATCTTATCTTGAGTTCTCTTCTGGGTCACTTGCTATGCCATGCACAGAATGGGTATGCCATTTCTTGGTTGAGTACCCCAATATCAAAACATCTTACAACAGTATTATATTTAAGTAGCAGAAAAGGGATAAATATATTTTGTAGGTTTCATTTCCTTAGCACAAATGAGCCTTTTTCTGTTTACTCTATAGCTACCAAGGGTTATTAATGTGAGTGCTTTCTGTGAGTAGAGGTTTTATCATAATAGCACATGGTAATAAGCAGGGATTCAGAATTAATCATTCTCCTTTCTGTTTTTCACCTACAATTTAGGGACTAAGCTCTTCTGAACAAATCAACACCATTGTTGCCTAGCAGCCCCCCCTTATAACGATTCATCACATTAAATTATTGAATGCCTTATTGTTGTTTATTGCAAATCACAGCAACATATTTGGAAAATGTTTTGGAGGAAAGCATTGTCCTCTTCAAACAAGTCCTTTCTTCTGTTAAGACAACCCTAACACATAAAACAAAGCATTTAAATCAAATTAAGATTGTCAGTAAGACAATCAGATTGGTACTTATGTATATAGGCCTATCTGCATAGTCCTTTTTTGTCATAATTTGTATGTACACTTTGTTTACATTATGTGGCACTTAAATGCTACTTCTCTGACTGCAAACAGGTACCTATTTCAAGTCCATATATCCTTCTTCATGGAAGCATGGAGCATGTGTGTGTGTGTTGTTTTAAGCACCGCATGTGTGTGTGTTAGTGTGTTGTTTAAGCACATACTGCGCTTCTTGTGTTGGCACTGTGGATTTGAGAACAACACAGCCCTCTTTCACTCCATCCTTCCCCATCCTCATCCTGTCTTTCTTGCTTTTTTCTTAGTGGAGACCTTGCAGGTGTACACACACTTGGACCCTGTTTACATTTTCAGAGAAACTGAAAGAGTCTTCAATTTATTGAAGAGAGATGGCATGCAGCACACAAGGAGGAAAGATGTGTCTATACCAGCTGTCCCTCTCACAAGCAGTTATCTCTGCATGACACTCAAGAAAGAACCACATATTCCCTTGGGAAAACAAACTCATAGCTTTTTGGGTGGCTTTTTAATAGCCTACTTCAACAAACAGATCAATGTACTTGAGCTTAATCTCAAGGTGCTTATGCAAGAATTGTCCTTTTGTTCACAAAGGGTGTTTTGGTTATGTTTGGTTGTAAATTGATGAAGAGGTGTTGTTTGAGTGCTAGTGAAAACTATGTTTTCTTCACAAAGCCAAGAAGCAATGGATTGTGGATAAAGTGAAATATGGCTGTTATGGCACATCAATAGATCAGTGTCTAACAAACAACACAAAAATGTCAACCCATGTTATTATGCCCATACAATATCCCATTTCAAACCTTCCTTGTCAGGTCAAAGTGACACCAAAAGTAGGATGGATGATTTTATATTTTGAGATGTACAACTGAAGAATGGATCCAAAAAAATTATATTTCATTTTGAAAACATACAAACAAAAATGTGCTCTGTGTACAAAGTGGACTGTTCCAGTAGTGGTCTTGTGAAGTCTTCAGAGTTAATAGCCTGAGCCTTTATGAGCCTATTGATCAACGTTGATATTGTTTTCAGAGAATGCTCTATCAATTCACATGCATCATTGTTTCAAACGTCTTTGGAACCAAGGGCTTGGATAAAATGGTCCCCCTGCAGTGCCCATACATTAGAATTCCAGACATCAGAATAATAGCTTTGTAAACTCAAACTAGAATCTGAGCGAAAAATGAGCAGTGATGGAGTAAAGCATCCAAATTGGTTTCTAAATCATCCATCTAATGCATAGTTCTAAAAAAAGTAAGCATTAAAAAGTCTGAAGCAGTTGCTTACAAAGGGAAATCTGGTGTGATTTAAGTTAAGACTTTTTTTATTGATCCTTGGGGGAAATTGTCTCCTGCTTTGATCCATTTGGAGGATAGTATGCACATA
>JAODXP020000018.1:13130745-13138245 GCA_027497455.2 Sardinella longiceps
CTCTTTCCTCCTCCTCCCTCTCTCCCTCTCTCTTCTCCTCCCTCTCTCCCTCTCTCTCCTCCTCCCTCTCTCCCTCTCTTCTCCTCCTCCCTCTCTCTCTCTCCTCTTCTCCTCCTCCTCTCTCCCTCTCTCCCTCTCTCCTCCTCCCTCTCTTCTCCTCCTCCTCTCTCCCTCTCCTCCTCCTCTCACCATGAAGATGCTCCCGCAGGCGTCTGCCTGTCTGAGTGGGAAGTTGAATCTGACGACAGGCGGAGAGACCGTCTCGTCCAGCGTCCCTCGGCAGCCCGGCTGGTCGGTGATGTGGTTGAGGATGAGGAGACTCTCGTTGTAGCCCGTGTAGATGACTGGACACACCTGGATGGCCAGCTCAATCGAATCCGTGCCGCACACCACAGCGATGTCAGTGTACTCTGGGGGTTATAACACGACAATAAGAGTGAATTGGATAGTTATATGCTAGTAATAGATATATTAATACACAGTGATGTCTGTATACTCAGGAGGTTATTACACAACAATAAGGCTCCATATGCTTGTTATTCCCTAGTTATAAATATACTGTAGGAATACACAGTGCGAGTCCATTGTGAGTGTATGGAGTCGACAGCAAGGCGACTTCAGGTTCAGAATAAATATAAAATAGTCATTTGCTTGAACTTAACTGTTCCCTTCCATTCTAAGCAGTTTTAGTAGTAATGTAATGTGCAATTGTTCACAAAACTTACAAAACTCATTCATTTCACCTGTTTTAGTAGTAATGCATGTAATGTAATGTATCTTTCATAAAATTTATTAATAATTTATCTTTCATAGAATTTATTAGTTTGACTTGGTTTAGTACCAACACAAGGACTGAACTCATTATGACCAAATAGAATGCCCAGAACACCATATTCGTGTGTGTGTGTGTGTGTGTGATTACTCACCTGGTCTCCTGGCCAGAGCTCCGCACTGTTCTGTAGTGAGTGCCATGACGCCGCCGCTCCCCATCACACTCAGCATCAGCAGGAGCAGCACTGCCCTCCCCAGTGGAACACCGCCGCCACCGCCGCACGACATCACACACGTAACCGTAACTAACACACGCTCACACGGCAATCGCTGCTCACACCCGCTCACACGGTGAGCACAGGTCTCACTGAATCACACGCACAGGTCTCACTGGATCACACAACAACCGCAGCTAACGCCCCGTAGATGAAAATCAATCTCAGGGGATGTAAACCAGTCCACAAGCTTCAGTACACCCACACACACACTCTCAAGTCCAATCAGTCTAGTTAAGTGTCACACACACACTCAAGAGTTCAGCTTGATGGTCCCAGTGAAGCATTAACCTGAGGATCCTCACAGAGTGTTAGGGTCAATCTGAAGGAGCTTTTCAGTCGGTCTGAAGGTCAGTCCAAATGACCTGACAGAGCATGAGAGTCGATTATGGAGGTCTTGAGGTCAGTCTGAAGGTCCTAGCTGAGTGTGTTGATTCTGAAGGTCCTAGCTTAGCGTTTGGGTCCTCGTTGAGAGGGTGAGGATCGAGTCTGAAGGTCCTGGCGTAGCGTTTGGGTCCTCACTGAGAGGGTCAGTCCGGAGGTCCAGGCGGACCTGACTGATGCCTGGCCACTGCTGCAGTCTGTGGAGCCGCTGCTGATCTCTGCAGGAATATAAGAACCCTGGGGCCTTTATGGACCCAACGCCAGCACCGGATTGGCTGGGAAACAAGGTCAAAGACATTTAGGGTGTGTGTGTGTGTGTGTGTGAGAGAGAGAGAGTGTTTTCTTGTTGTTGTTTTCCTTTCTTTCTGGTGAACACACCAGTGTTTTGAGTCCATGAGTGACGGCCTAGACCTGAGGCGAGAGCTGAAACTCGACACGTTGTCTTTAAGTCACACCTGTGTATGTATGTGTGTGTGTGTGTGTGTGTGTGTGTGTGTGTGTGTGTATGTATGTGTGTATGTGTGTGTGTGTGTGTGTGCCATCTTTAAGTCACACCTCAAACAAGCGCACACACACACACACACACACACACACACACACACACGCACACACACACACACAAACACACACACACATACACACACACACACACACATACACACTCTTTAAGTTCACTGGTTCCTCTTAATGGGTTCTTATGAAACCTAATCAAGGCCACGCCGACTCTCTGGGGACTTAAACACACACACCAGGGACACACACCGGCCCAAACCCTACTCACGCCACACACACACACACACACACACACACACACACACACACACACACACACATATATCTGGCATGATGGGCTGTTGTCATGCAAACCTTTATTTCCCCCACAGGATGAGCTCATGTCTGGGCAGGACAGAATAGGACACACACACACACACACACACACACACACACACACACACAAACACACACACACACACACAAACACACACACACAAACACACACACACACGCACGCATACGCACACACACGCACACAAACACACACACACACACACACACACACACACATACACACACACATACACACTGTGGCATCATGAGAGGCAGTTCAAGTTAGCAGGGTGTGGGACTGTGCAGAGAACCAAGAGAACAGAAGCAAACAGAGGTTTGAACTTAAAGCAGTTTTAATCCAAAGATCAACTCAGAATGAAAAAGTTCAACTTAAAGGTTTACGGGAGCAACAGAAAAGTCCTTTAAATACTTGCGGGTGAACAACAATGCTCCAGAGCAGTAATGTCCTTTTTATGTTCGTTTCCTTTGTTCAGTTCCAGCTTTGTGTCTTCCTCCTCGCTCTGCTGTGTGTGGAGTGTGTCCTCTCTTTGTTCTCTCCCAGTGCTCGAACTCCCGCTCTAATCAGTCCAGCCAAACACCTACACCTGTCTGTGTGATGCATCATGGGAAATGTAGTTTGCTTGGCGGCCATCTTGTAGCCAGGAAGCCACTCCCTTGAGGGAATGTATCGGTTGTCTACCACACGTCCTCTCGTGATGCCACACATCCCTCCCCCTGGGCCTGACGTCTGCGGCAGGTTGAATGAGGACCAGAAGGCATCACGACGGGACAAGGCATCTGCGTTTCCATGAAGACGGCCAGGTCTGTGAATGACAGAGAAGTTAAAAGGTTGAAGCCCTAAGAACCACCTAGTCACCCTACTGTTTGTCTCCTTGTTTTTAGCCATCCATTGTAAGGGAGAGTGGTCTGTTACCAGCGTGAACTTCCTCCCCAACAGATAGTATTTTAGCATCTCTAAGGCCCATTTGATCGCCAACCCTTCTTTTTCCACAGTTGCATATTTCTTCTCCCTCGGCAGCAACCTCCGACTCAAATAAAGGATTGGGTGTTCCTCACCTCGATGCATCTGGGACAGGACGGCCCCCAAACCTTCCTCAGAGGCATCGGCCTGGACCACAAACTCCTTACTAAAATCCGGGGCTGTAAGAACTGGTCTGGAACACAGAGCCCTCTTCAGATTGGCAAACGCGTCTTCTGCACCTTGGGACCATTTCACCATCCGGGAGTGTTTCTTTGTTGTCAGTTCTGTGAGAGGGGCAGCTAACATGGCAAAGTCAGGTATAAATCGTCTGTAGTAATTAGCAAGGCCCAAAAAAGATCTCACCTGCTTCTTTGTTTGGGGTCTTGGCCAATCCTGGATGGCCACCAGCTTTGCCTCCTGAGGTTTCACAAGGCCCCTACCGATTGTATACCCCAAGTAGTTGGTTTCATTGTAGGCCAGCTTGCATTTCTTGGGGTTTGCTGTCAATCCCGCCTGCCGGAGAGAGTCAAGGACCTTCTGCACCCGAGGTAAGTGGCTTTCCCAATCAACGCTCTGGATCACCACATCATCTAAATATGCAGATGCATAATCTTTATGGGGTTTTAATACCTGATCCATTAAGCGTTGAAAAGTGGCCGGGGCCCCACAGAGTCCAAAAGGCATCATCCGGTACTGCCAAAGGCCTCCTGGCGTGACGAAGGCTGTTTTTCTTTGGAATCGGCTGCCACTGGAACCTGCCAATAACCTTTTGTAAGATCAAGGGTAGTTATGAATCGGGCGTTGCCAAGGCTCTCAATTAGCTCGTCCACACGAGGCATGGGATAGGCATCAAATTCAGACACTGCATTCACCCTTCTAAAGTCATTACAGAACCGTACCGTGTTGTCTGGCTTACTCACTAAGACAATTGGACTCGACCAGGCACTCTTGGATTCCTCAATGACATTCAATTCCAACATTTTCCTTACCTCCTCCTCAACCAACCTTTTGCGAGCTTCTGGGATCCTATATGGCCTTTGGTTCACAACTTGTCCCGGTTGGGTGCGGATTTCCATGTTCCACTAGGTGGGTACAGCCTGGGAGAGATGAAAAGACGTCTTGGTTGCCATCCACCAGCTCCTTTGCCTGCTGTAGCTGATGTGGGGAAAGGTCAGGCCCAAACTGAACCATAGCTCTGGGTATTTCTTCGGGTGTGCTAGGGGGACAAGCAGTGAACAGTGCCTCCCTATCATGCCACTTTTTTAAAAGGTTAACATGGTAGATTTGTTCCCCTTTTCTCTTTCCTGGTTGTCTCACTCTGTAATTAACATCCCCTATCTTTTCGATGACCTCAAAGGGCCCTTGCCAGGTGGCCAAGAATTTGCACTCCACTGTTGGCACCAACACTAACACCCTATCTCCTGGTTTGAACTCTCGGGGTTGGGCCCCTCGATTATATGATGCGCTTTGATCCCTCTGTGCCTTCTCCATGTGCTCCTTCACAATCGGAAATATAGTGGACATACGTGTACGCATCGCCTCCACATGTTCAATCATGGTTCTGTGAGGACATGGTTGCTCCTCCCACGTTTCTTTTGCTATGTCTAACAGTCCTCTAGGCCTGTGTGAGTACAGCAGGTCAAAGGGAGAAAACCCCGTAGAGGACTGGGGAACCTCCCTCACTGCAAACATGACATATGGGATAAGCTGGTCCCAATTACGTCCATCTTCGCCAACAGTCTTTTTCAACATAGCTTTAAGTGTCTGGTTGAATCTTTCCACTAGGCCATCCGTCTGCGGATGATACACTGAAGTTCGGACCTGTTTCACCCGCAGTAATGCACATAGTTGCTTGGTGACTCGGGCCATAAAAGGACTTCCCTGGTCCGTTAGAATCTCCTTTGGTAGCCCTACCCTAGTGCTAAAGAGGAACAACTCTTGTGCTATTTGTCTAGCATTAGCTTTTCTTAGGGGAATTGCTTCTGGATACCTGGTGGCATAGTCCACCAGGACTAGGATGTATTGATGGCCTCGAGCGCTTTTGGGAAGTGGTCCCACAATATCCATTCCCACCCTTTCAAAAGGAGTTTCAATTATCGGCAAGGGGATGAGAGGGTTCTTGTATGTAGGTTTTGGCGCCATCACTTGGCATTCCGGACAACTGCGACAGTAATTTTCTACCTCCTTGTGAATTCCTGGCCAGAAGAACCGTTGTAGTATTCTTTCCTTGGTTTTCTCGACCCCTAGATGAGCTCCCAGTATGTGAGTGTGGGCTAAGTGTAGAACAGAGGAACGGTGAGGTTTGGGAACCAGCAGCTGCTCAATTACTTTATCATTACTTTTTACAACTTGATACAAGAGACCATTTTTAACAGCAAAATGAGGGAAGGAAGGAGTTACTCTATTTCCAATGAGTACACCCTCTAAGACCTGGATATTTCCTAAGACATTTTTCAGGGTTGGGTCTTGTAATTGAGCAGTACCAAACTGACCTTTAAGTGCTGGCGTCTTGCTGAGTTCTGCAGCCTCGTCTTCACTGGGGCTGGGTTGGGGTTCAGTGTCGGCCACACCCCCGGGGTCGGAACCGCCATCACTGGAGTCTACTGCAAAAACTGGGGCCACATCGGATGGGGAAGAACAAGACTTGGCAAGGTTAACCCAGGATTTATCCATTGTACTCACTTGGGACTTACGTTTTCGGGGTTCTCGGCTGAGCCGCTTCTGGGCGTCTTTCCATAGCATAGAAAAAGCTGGACAGTCTCGACCAATCAGGACTGGGACGGGAAGCGATTTAATTACTCCAACCTTAACATCAAAAGAGCCCTTGGTGGTTTTCAGCTTCACCATTGCTGTTGGATACTCCCGGGTGTCTCCATGAACACACACCACTGGAACCTGTTCGCCCGGGGACAAGGGTGGGGTTTCCAACACCGACTCATGAATTAACGTCCGGGCACTTCCCGAATCTAGGAGGGCTTCTACGTCATATTGGTTCACGGTTACGGGGCAGACTGGTCTGCGATCGACACACTCACCAAGGAGGGCTGCAAAATGTGTCTGAGGACTGCTGGCAGATGGGGCTGTAGGCATTGGCTCGTCCATCGGCTTTTCGCACTGCCAGGAGATATGGCCTACCTCGCCACAGCGGTAGCACTGACGATATTCAGGATTTGGATATTCACGCTGTGGATATTCACGCTGCACGGCTGGGGCGACTCGTCTTCTCGGCAGAGTAGAGCTAGGACTGCTTGGTCCATTTTCTTTTTGGCGGGCCCCACTGGGTCTGACAGGAGGTGACTGCTCTTTTCGAGTAAGCCGTAGCATATCTGACGCTGCTTGATATTGCTCAACTGCTTCGACGAGCTCCATGGCCTTCGTTAGCTTCTGCTGGCTAATTACTTTTTTCGCCTCATATGGCAAAGCTCTTACGTATCGATCGATAACAAGCATCTCTACAATTTCACCAGCACTGTTTGATTCGGGAGCCAGCCATCTTTTGGTTATTCGTGCCAATTCGTGCATTTGAGAACGGGGTGACTCACCACTCCGAAAATTCCAATTATGGAAGTGCTGAGCCAAGCTGAACTTGGTAAGGCCATAGCGGCTTCTAATTTCCTCTTTAAGTTTGTCATAGTCTTCCCCAATGCCACTCTCAACATCTTGATAAGCTTTAAGGGCCTCACCTGAGAGAAATGGAGCCAAGAGGCCCACCCACCGTGTCTTCGGCCATCCTTCGCGGAGAGCTGTAGACTCAAAAGCATATAGGTAGGCTTCCACATCGTCATTTACACCCAACTTCGATATGAAATTACCTGCTTTGATTTTTGGCTTTGTCTGTCGGAGCTCCTGCTCTTTAAGCTGGTTTGCCATTATTTGCTGCTGCAAAAGGGCTGCATTCGTTTCTTGTTGTGCCCTCTGGGCCTCCACTAGCATTTTCACCAGGTTCTCCATTTTGGATTGAGGCTCTTTGGTTTGAAGTCCTGAAAAACGTTCTGCCAGGTCGTCAAGTTCTTCTTTGGTACTCATAAGCACATAAACCCACTGCCCGCATTCTCCACCATATGTGGCATCATGAGAGGCAGTTCAAGTTAGCAGGGTGTGGGACTGTGCAGAGAACCAAGAGAACAGAAGCAAACAGAGGTTTGAACTTAAAGCAGTTTTAATCCAAAGATCAACTCAGAACGAAAAAGTTCAACTTAAAGGTTTACGGGAGCAACAGAAAAGTCCTTTAAATACTTGCGGGTGAACAACAATGCTCCA
>JAODXP020000018.1:13148245-13153148 GCA_027497455.2 Sardinella longiceps
GAAGAGGACGGCGATGGACACACACACACACACACACACACACACACACACACACACAGACACACACACACCTCCAGTGTGTTCCCACAGGCCTCGAGTGTGTTGAGGCTGATGCTGAAGAGGATGTAAGTGGGGATACACACACACACACACACACACACACACCTCCAGTGTGTTCCCACAGGCCTCGAGTGTGTTGAGGCTGATGCTGAAGAGGACGGCGGTGGACACACACACACACACACACACACACACACACACACACACACACACCTCCAGTGTGTTCCCACAGGCCTCGAGTGTGTTGAGGCTGATGCTGAAGAGGACGGCGGTGGGAAAGGTGTTGTTGTTGATGAAGCCGCGGCAGTGAGCGTCTCCATGACGACCGTTAAGGGCGAGGTCAGCGGAGGTGTAGCCAGAGAAGAGCACCGGACAGAAATTAATCTTCAGTGTGATGGTCTGCACTCCGCAATACACACTTATATCACGCTCACCTGTAGGACACACACACACACACACACACACACACACACACACACACACACACACACACACACACACACACACACACACACACACACCTTACTGGTCTGCAGTCTGCGATATTCACTTATTAAACGGCTCTTTATAATGCTGTAGAATGCTCCATTCACTTCAATGGGACTTTCCAACATTCTACCGGTCTGATCATGTTTAGTAACGGACCGTTGCTAAATATAACTGACCGTTGTCAAGCAAAAATGAAACAGACTGCGGCCTTAACCAATCAGCTGATCTTTAACAGTTAACAGAACACTTCTTTTCAGCTGACCGTATGATCCACCTTAAAGGGGAGGTTCGGTTTTTAACACATTTAGCCCCTTTTCTAGAGAGTCTAGGGTGCAATAGAACGATTGACACCAAAATTTGGATGAGTGGTCCTGTCTCGAGTATACGGCTATTTCAGAACTCCCCCTTCCTGCTTCAGACAGGCTAGCTTTGAGCATGTCTGACGATGTTCCCTAAAACCACCTAAAACATTGTTATTTTCAAATATGCTACTCACCGAGTCATCAGTCCTGTTATATGAGCATGCAAAACAATTCTCGTCGTGAAAAACCATTCCTGTCGTGTTTTATTGAGCATTTTGAAAATCTTGGAACTATTTTCTCCGATATCTCACAGCCGCCTATAAACTTCCGCTGTACGCTTAGCTGTAGACTTTTCACAAGCTGTGCAACTCTTCACGTTCAAACGTACAGCGGAAGTTTATAGGCGGCTGTGAGATGTCAGAGAAAATAGTTCCAGGATTTTCAAAATGCTCAATAAAACACGACAGGAATGGTTTTTCACGACGAGAATTTTTGGTTGGTTTTAGGGAACATTGTCAGACATGCACAAAGCTAGCCTGTCTGAAGCAGGAAGGGGGTTCTGAAATAGCCGTATACTCGAGACAGGACCAATCATCCAAATTTTGGTGTCGATCGTTCTATTGCACCCTAGACACTCTAGAAAAGGGGCTAAATGTGTTAAAAACTGAACCTATCCTTTAATCACTAAAGTTGCAGTTAAAGTAGTGATAAACAAAGCTTCGTCGCATGTTAATAATATCTACAGTAGTAGCCCTGTAATAAGCGGGATCACGTTCGGTCATTATCGTGGAATGTCTCCCAAATCCCTCGGCTACTGCTTCGGGATGCGTTAGATTACTCTGTCGGGAGATATTCCACGATAATGACCACCTCACCGAAAGTGATCCCTTACTTATGTCACTCTCACCTGGGACGCACACACAGAGAGTTAGGGTCTACACCAGAGGTGTCAAAAGTATTCACTTTCATTACTTAAGTAGAAGTATAGATACTAGTGTTTGAAAAGACTTCAGTAAAAGTTGAAGTATCAACTCAAACTTGTTACTTAAGTAAAAGTATAAAAGTACTAGTTTTAAAACTACTTAAAGTATAAAAGTAAAAGTAATTTTAGAGAAAAAATGCCATATAAGGCAAAAAGGCTTAGGCCGTGCTGCATGGGCCTACAGCGCATTGGCAGGCCTTCATTTCTAGATACATAGCCTAGTGATAGGCCATGCATCCTTTTGTGGTATGGGATAATGGTACATGTTCTATGGCAGGGGTTCTCAACCTTTTGCAAGCTGTGTTTTAAATAGCAATATCAATAGTAGAAAATAGAAACATTTTTAACATAGGAAATCTATTGAAAGAGTGTTTGAACTAATCTTTGAACTTCCCCTGCTCATTACTGACTTTGCTAAACTCACTTATTGTATTTGATACACTATTATAGTAACTAGTATTACAGTAAAGGGAAAGGTCTGAGACACTCTAAAACCCCTCTCCCTTTCCCTTCTCCCATCAGTTGTGTGAGACTTCAGCACCACCTAAAATGAGGGTGCTCCATTTCTGAAATTGGGTGATAGAAAACTTCAAAATGATCTCACAGCAATCTGTGAAATGAACGCAATTCTTAATAAAAATGCAATGGTGGGAGCACAATTACAAAATTACACCCACTGAAAGTCAATGAGACACAGCTCCTCCTTCCTTCCTAATAGGCTACATAGGCAGCTTTCTCTTTTAGCACAGAATTCTTTAGGCTATTTAAAATTGTGTGACAACAGTGTAACCTGCCACTGATTGTGTTTGGGGAAAATATATTTTATTTCAGTGAGTGAGTCCAGTGGGTGTGATTTAAGTGCTCCAATCATTAAGTCTACAATAATGTACTCCCACCACAGATTACAGTTTTAAAAATTGTGTTCATTTCACAGATTTCAATGAGATTGAAAACTTGAAAAATGATCTCTGCAACTTATAGGTCTATATTATAATGTGTGATGATCTTGCAAGTTCAGCCTTTAACACTAGATAAAGACATACCTTGCGTGATTTTTATACTGAAATTGAACCCTGTCATTCTCTAGCAAGTACGTTGCCAATGATACCAAAGGATAGATCTGGTTGTCTAGTTTAATTTAATACCAAATACCTCGATTGTAAGAGCAGATATACCCATATAAAGACAATGAAGCAAAACCGGCAATATGTTTTGAGGCATAGCGCGCGCAAAATGATTACTTAATTGGCGCCTGTGAAGAATGTTAAACTTATTTTCGGCTCGAAAAAATTACCGAGGTCCGGACCTCGGTGTCCTCTATTGTAGCCACGGCCATGGCTATAACATGAGTTCTAGGCTACACGTTTTTATGTTATGCAGAAAATTATCCTGCAACTATTAAAATGCCCAGCAACAGCATTTCCAAGGTAAGCGTAACAATCGCTACTTAGATGTAAAATGAAAATAGGCTGCGTTAATAGCCAAATAATCGTCTTCTTGACAGTAGGCTATGTTGCAGGGATCCTAAATTTAAATGAGACAATTTGGTAGGAAGATACTTATTCTAGACAGGTGCTTGCTTTCAAAGCAGCAAAGCTTGCAACATGACTCTTCCTAGTAGCTCCGCTGGAGAGGAAAGATAGAAAAGCATTGCGGGCGATTCTGCTCAAGGAGGTGAGCTGCGCTGCATCTAACACGCACACAGTGCGTGCACAGCACCTAACGAGCAATTGAAGATCCCAAAAGAAAAGTTTGAACGATGACGAGACGAAATAAAAACATGGCGAAAGAAATAGCAGTAACGAGGCGATTTTTAAAATGTAAGGAGTAGAAAGTACCGATACTTGCATGAAAATGTAAGAAGTAGAAGTAAAAAGTAGGCAGAAAAATAAGGAGTGGAGTAAAGTATAGATACCTAAAAAATTTACTTAAGTACAGTAACGAAGTATTTGTACTTCGTTACTTGACACCTCTGGTCTACACACACTCACACAAACACCCGCACACACACACACACACACACACACACACACACACACACACACACACACAGGTGTATCTTTCTCTCACTCACCTGGGAAGCGGCTATGGAAGTTGGCGTCACAGTTGTAGCCGTTAAACTGGGCAGCAACAGATGGTGGTCCACTGATCAGGAACATCACAACACACAACCACTCCATCTCCACACCTACACACACACACACACACACACACACACACCACTGATCAGGAACATCACAACACACAACCACTCCATCTCCACACCTACACACACACACACACACACACACACACACACACACACACACACACTGATCAGGAACATCACAACACACAACCACTCCATCTCCACACCCACACACACACACACACACACACACACACACACACACACACACACACCACTGATCAGGAACATCACAACACACAACCACTCCATCTCCACACCTACACACACACACACACACACACACACACACTGATCAGGAACATCACAACACACAACCACTCCATCTCCACACCTACACACACACACACACACACCACTGATCAGGAACATCACAACACACAACCACTCCATCTCCACACCTACACACACACACACACACACACACACACACACACACACACCACTGATCAGGAACATCACAACACACAACCACTCCATCTCCACACCTACACACACACACACACACACACAAACACACACACACACCACTGATCAGGAACATGACCACACACAACCACTCCATCTCCACACCTACACACACACACACACACACACACACACACACACACACACACACACCACTGATCAGGAACATCACAACACACAACCACTCCATCTCCACACCTACACACACACACACACACACACAGACACACACCACTGATCAGGAACATCACAACACACAACCACTCCATCTCCACACCTACACACACACACACACACACACCGCTAATCACAAATGTCACCACACACAGCCACTCCATATACACCCCTCATACACTCCCACATACCGGAAAGCTACTATACACACATATAAAGCGCAGCTATATGATTAAAAAC